>JAKSZT010053791.1:8296489-8364037 GCA_026826555.1 Tolypeutes matacus
CTGACCCTAACCACTGCCCAATGATAAGCCTCCACCATCGGCTGAGGAACTGCCCCCAGCCTAAAGAGTATATATGCACTGTACTTCCTCAATAAACTCTCTCTTGCTTCTTCCCCCGCACTCAAAGGTCTCGAGTCTTTCTTTCACGCGCGGTCCTTACCAGATACCCCCCACACCTGAGCCGTGGAAACCAGGGAGCCCCCAACCCGACGCCGCTCCCTGAGAACCTCCTCACCCTCACCGTTCCCGGAGTGCGCACCGAACGGCCCATAACTAGCCAGTGTCGCCCCCCGGGCTGCAGCAGGGCTGATCACCCTCAGGCCCGAGAACAAAGCGACACATTCTTCAAAAAGCTAGAAAGAAAAAGTATAAACTGTTGCACAGATCTCATTGCCAGTGGTGAGTTTTGAACATAAGCACCTCTGCAAGTTTGAAATGAATGTATGTGCTAAGGCCCCTTACAGAATATAAATGACTCATATTTATCTAATTAAATAAAAAGGGAGCAGTTTCTTACATGTTTCCTGAAACTCCTGTATTTTCTTTGGTGCTTGGGAAGCAGCCCCAAGCCTTGGCATTGTGACTATGCTTGAATGTGCTCCACATTTCTAAAAATGAGGAGAAACAGACACTAACTAAGCACTGTTTCAGGCTATTCATTTTCATTCTTGGCACCAGCATGCTTCTGAATTACTTTAATAGTCAATATTAGATATGTGATTTTAAAAAAGAAGCAATGAATTTGAATAAAATTGATCAATTTGGTCATTTATTTAAAAATAAATGTTCTTATGCTTATTACAAAATCAATCTGAAATATGACTGGCATCAGAAGTGAAAAAATAATTCTTAATCCTTTAAAAATTTGAAGCCATATAGGACAAGTTACTGAAATGACTTGATATGACATGATTCAACAGGCATGAGAAAGTAAATAGGGGCTCACTAATAACCAAACGTTATAGAGAGTTTAATTGATTGGTAAGTCTTGAAAAGCATTGTTAACTGTGTCTAAGAGTTCATCTCAGGTTTCTTAATAGCAAGTCTAGACAAGCTGCCTTTAATTTAAAAAATAAATTTACAAGGTATATGTTCTATAGGATATTGAGCATGATAAAAAGTACAAACATGAAATAAGTTTGGGAAGGGTTATAGTAAGGAAGTCCTTCACAGAGTCCTTAATACAGCAATGTGAGTTTTAATCTCAAAGAGGGGATAATATAGTATCCAATGTGTCCCAAACTCTTTTGACCATTGTATCCATTATCTATTAACACAATAATTCTGTATGACAAACCACACCAAAATCAGTGCCTTAAAACCAGCATGTGTTTTCTCACAGATCTGCAGTTTGGCTCGGGCAGTTCTGCTTCACACTGCAGGTCTGTGCATCTGGGTGTTTTGTCCCTCGGTCATCCTCCTCAGCCCAGCAGGCTAGCTTCTCAGGCAATGGCAAACGTGTACAAGAGGCAGTGAAAATGTGTGATACCTCTTAAATCCTAGTACTGGAATTGCCATACTTTCCCTCTAATCTGCAGTCAGTTGGACAAAGCAAGTCGTATGGCCAAGCCCAAAGTCAAAAGGGATGAACTACTCTCTGTCCATGATGAGGCCATTGTAAAGAAATGATCCACATAGGGGTGAAAGAGTTAAGACCAATAGTTCAGTCTACCGCAACCATAAAAACGTTTGTTTATAGATCATCTCATAGGACTACTGTCTGGTGGAACACACTTCCAGAAACACTGCAATAGCTCATTGGTGTTTATGCAGTGCTCATGTTAGTTAGCACAAATAACACCAAAAAGAAACATCCTAAGATGCTGTAGCCCGAGAGATGTTTAAAAACTTCATAGGCTAAATGGGTATTCACTGCTAGATTACTAGTAGAGATTCTTCCTGCTAATGGGAATTTTAAAAATTCCTCTTGTTATTATAACTCACTGAGAATTCAGTGCCTAGAATGAATGTGGACACAGTATATCCAGGCCAGAGAGAGAGCACGTCTAGACAGACTCAGCAGAATTCTGTAAAGCATTTTGGAAGGAGGTAAATCCTACTTAAAAAGAGGCTGTGCATTGAGCAAGTGCAGAGCCAAAGACCAAGCTTAGCAGCTCGTGGATACTGTTGAAAAGTGACATCCCAGCCCAGGCCATGCTGGCAGCTCAAGAACAGCATGGGTCCTCAGAAGAGAGCTAGGCAGCACAAAGATGTCCCTATACTGTTCCTTGATGAGGAAGAATGGACACCAGGACCCACTGTGAGCCCTCTGCCGTCAACGGCATACACATGTGTGTGTGGAAAACAATGGACTTCATTTTCATCAGTGTGTGGAGCCAGTCATCTCACCAATTCCTCATGTGACTTTTATAGGACCAGAATTAATGGGTGCCACCATAAATTCGTGAATCAGATGAAAGTTAATCTGACAATCAGTCAGATGTCTGTACCCAGAATGGGACAAAACCAGGGCAGCGGCAGCTACCCCCACAAATCACCAGTAACATGGAGTGGTCTGTTTTGAATTCCCCTGCCCATTTTCCAGCTGAGAGAAAGAAGGCACAGATGTTACAGGGGCAGAAGCAGGGTTTTAATTCAGCACTTCAGTGCCCCTAGTGCTCTCATCACGAAAGAAGCTCAAGGCTCAGGGTGTGAAGTGCGTGAGATTCTAATCCTGGTTCTGCCTCCATTCACTGTCTATGGTTTATTCTTTTAACTTTTACTTCAATTTATTTATTAGTAAAATGGGAGTAGTTCCATACTGTGGGACTTCCAGAGTTATTATAAAAATAAATAGTATATGTAATGATACTTTTTAAAGTATATATAAAAGTGATACCAAAATGTAAGATGAGGCCACATATCTTCTACTGACATCTCTGGAAATTGTCAAACATAAGCAAGGATATATTTAAATCTCATATGGTAATATTGTCCTGAATAGTAGTCTCTAGCACAGGCCTTTTAGCTACCAGTGCCTAGTAAAACACAATGCAATGTGATGGGCTAGGAAAAAAATGAGGCTTCTCCACTTTTACAACATGGGGGAAAAAAGAGAGAGAGAGAAATGTTGAGCCTTCATTTAGATTACATGGATTAAATACAGCTTGATTATCATTGCTTTAGTTTGCTAAAGCTGCTGGGAGCAAATTACCAGAAATGGGTTGGCTTTTACAATAGGATTTTATTAGGGGAAAATCTTACCATTCTGAGGCTGTGAAATGTCCAAATCAAGGCATCATCAGAGATGCTGTCTCATCGAATTGTAGCTGAGGGCGATCCTGGACTCCTGCCACATGGCAAGGCAAAATGGTGGGTCTGCCAGTCAGTCTCTGGTTTCTCTCCAGGCTCACCTTCTCTTTCAGCTTCAAGCTCCTCCATGGGCCTAGCGTCTTGGAATCCTCTCTGCTGATTCCAGCCTCCAGCTTCTCTCTCAGCCTCTCAGAGTTTCTGCCTTTCTGCAGCGGTAGGCAATCCTGGAGCCCTCTCTCTCATGGCAGGGTAAAATGGTAGTTCTGTTTCTCTGTGTGTCTCTGAATGTTTCTCCCACTGTCTATAAAAGACTCCAGCAAGAGGGCCAAGACCTGCCCTGGGTCATGCCTCACTGAAGTACTCCAGTCAAAGGTCCCCAACTGAATTCAATCCAATCAAAGGACCCCACAACCCATGGTCTAATCCAAAGTCCTTAACTGAAGTGATCTAATCAAAAGTGATCTAGTCAAAAGATCCCACCACATACAATAGGTTTATGTGTACAAAATTGGGTTAGCTTAAGAACATAATTTTCTGGGGTCCACAAAAGACTCAAACCAGGACAAGTCATCATCACCATCAATCACTGGACCAAAAGATTGAAGTAGAAAAAGTTAGCATTGCAGATATCCCTACCCTTTTAAAAGATGGACTGCCTACAAGCCAAACCTGACAGACAAGTCACCCTTGAGTTTACAGGAAAAAGACTCAAAATCTGGTTAGGGCTAGAAAAATTGAATAAAGAAATTCAAGAATTTAACCTGGGGAAAATTTAAGAAGTACAAACTCATAGTGGACTGCATTTTTATATTACCAGAGAAATAGAAAATGCTTTTAGGCAAGCAGTATTGCAGAGAAGGTTTAGATAACAGGTAAGAATCAGCTTAAGTGATGGATCAGGTGGATTTTCACCTTTCCTCAGAGAGGATGTCATGAACTCTCACTTGTCACTCTTACTAACAATCCCACCCACCTTGGCTCCTAAATATCCCATATTGAACTCCAAATTCTTTTCTAAATTCAATGTTCCATACTCTTCCCCTTGTTTTCTCTGTGAGAGATTTTAGAGCACATACTCATTTAGAGATGATCTCTTTTTGCATAAAAACCAACTCTTAGCTAACTTCCATTTCTAAAATGCAAAATCAATAACTCTACACTAAGTAAAAAAATTCTGATCTATTGAAATTTAAAACCAATTTCTTCAATCTTTAGGAGTTTTTCTAATTCAATATGTAATACGTGGCATTTCCCCATGCCACTCTGATCACTCAGACTTCAGAGGAGAAATGATTCTGAAAGTTGCCATGTTGAGCATGGTATCAGAGTGACCTCTGATCAAATGCTTACTATCTACTAGGTTCTGGTTTAAATGCTTTTGCATACTTCCTCCCTGTGAAGCTTTCCAGCATCCCTGGGAGATAAGTATTACAATCCTCACTTGACAGAAGGAGCAATCAAGGATTAGAGACATTAAATAATCTATCCGGGGTCATATGCCTAATAGTAAAGGATGAAGCTGGGATGGAATTCATACCCTGGTTGTCTCCAAAATCCCATGAGGCTCCTTTTGGGGAGAACTAATCCAGTTGCACTTTTATAAATGTGTCATCTTTATTTGCTCAGTGGCACTTGAGGAAGACCCCACTGTTCCAAGAGATTGACCAAGGAGCAAAGATGCAACTCAAAGTCATTATTAAGCAGTTCTGCTAAGTTGAATTAATCGTTTTGGGGCTACCAAAGAGATTTAATCAAGCTATAGTCAAAGTTTGAGGAACAAAACTTACTAAAGGTTTTCTTCTTCCTTCTCTCCGATGTTCCTTTCCTCTCTCCCAGCTTTTCTTAAGTCTTTGGGACTTCAATACATATTTGTTCAAATGAAAAGGTTGGATTACTATTCCTTAACTTATGTGACTATTCGAGTCGAGAGAAGCTCTAGGAGGGGTAGCGGGGACAAGCTCCGGGAGAGCACAGGTATTTCACCAGTTTATTCGCTGAGGCATCCCAAGCTCCTAGTAGAGCTCCAGGCACACAACAGGCGCTCAGTAAAGAGCTGCTGACTGGACGAAGCGTGCTTTAAATGGGAGGGTAACCCCAGTCTTTGCAGCGTGCAGCCGTTCCTTTCTCTTGACACTCCCGAAAGGAACGCAGATAGGGTGGGCTCACGACCAGTGTTACGCAGCGGTCGCGGATCCAGACCCTCCCACTCCTCCCCCCACCTTCCAGCAGCTGCAACCGGTTGCGAGAGGTGTTGCGAGCGGGGCTTGCGTAGGTCTCCAGTCCCGCCCAAGAGAGGGGCGCTCGGCCCGTTTGCCGCCGCGTCGCGGTCCATTGCGGAGGAGGATGAGCCCTCAGGTGACGTTTCCGCCGGCGGGTGCTCCGGTGGGCTGGCACTGGCGCGGGGAGTGGGCGCGCCCGGGGTGCCGCGGCCCGGGAGCGGGGACGCCCGGCCCAGCTCAGCCGCTGCTCCTCCCCGGGGCGGTTTCACCTACAGGGTCTGATGTTTGTAAGGATCTTCCTCCACCCCCGGAAGGTACAAAGTTTGGTTCGGTGGAGCAATAGGCGGGACCTAGCGGGGCGGGTTGCTGGGGGTTTCGTACTCAGTCAAGAAAATGGAAACAAAGATGGGAAAAGAAGGGGAGAGTGGCTTTCGGGGAAGTAGCAGGTCCAACCCAGAAAGCTGGGGCCAGCGAGTGCGGCGCGGGCATGGGGCGAGGCGGGGCTCGGGCATCCCGGGTCTTACAGGAGTAAATAGGATTAAAGTGGGGAAGGCAAGGCAATGATCACTGGTTTGTGTTTTCCTAACTGGGAGTCAGGAATGCCTTTTCTGAACTAGCAAAGTCAAATACAGTTCCTCCCGATACTTCCCGGTACCCGTGTGTCCCCACCTTTGAGCTGCCTTCTGTGAAGCTGCCTTATTAACTTCATATAATTCATATGTCACTTGATCAGTGCAAGGTCATCGGAACTCATCACATACCCTTAGGAAGTGAGAGACTGTCAGGGAACTGGGAAGAGTGGGGAGGAAGGAACCTGGTATTTCCCACATCGGCCTGGGGCTTAGAGCCTTTGAGAAATTTTCTAAAAATTCTTTATTTAGCAATGAGAGAGAAATATGCTTTCCTGCACTTCTTAATGAGGTTATGCCCCCAAACCTAATATCTTTATTAAAAGTTGAATCTTCTTATTAAAATGCCCCTGGAACTACTCTTAAAAGAATCAGGTATAAACATGAAATTCTTTCCATTTGAGGCATGCATTGATATTTCTCCTAACTTAGTCAGTGCAGATTTCGCAGGGAGGTGGTGGTGGAGGGGAGAGGCTGTCCTTAGTGAATGTATACTAACTTTTTTAATATTGCATTTGCTACTTAAATAATAACCTGTTTGCCAGTATAACTCAGTGGGTGGGCATGTAGTAGGGGAGCTGACTGGCTGGTTAGGGCTGGGTTTGGTGCATAGCCCATTATTTGTGTCCTATTTGGATCATGACATCTATTTAATGTCACATGGGATTGGCCTTTTGCAGAGCAGACATGCCCTCATCTATCATCTCGTGGCTATGGCAAGATAATTACAAGGGCAATATTATTTGACTCTTAGCCCAGGAAAGGTTGTTAAACTGCACAAAGCAATCCAATTCCAAGAAAAGTGTTTTTCTAGCCTGGGGAATACAGAACCATCAATGTGCAGGCCACCTAATGTTTCTGAAATATTAATGTAGATTGGTAAACAGAGATTAAGTAGGGAAGGAAAAACCACCAGGTACTTTGAAGAGGAGCGAGGAATAATCCTGTGAGTCCAAGATACTGTGAGAGAACCAATTTCATTTTTAGCGTCACACTGGATCTCCTCAAATACCAGAAATGGATTGGGGGTGGGGGTGAGTAGGTGAGATGGTCGTGTCTATTGCTGTGTAGGCCCCACTCAGTCATAAGTCCATCCCCTTTGAGAGGCCAGCCTATAACACAAGTGATGGGCTGAATGTGTAAAGTGTGGCAATTGTCCCACCAGGTTCTCCAAATTCCCCATCTTACTAGTTTAGTCCCTGAGTGCAGGGAGAGGTGGGGTGATGAAGTTTTCTCTCCACAGGACCTTAGACCCTCTGTTTGGGGCTGTGTCTGGTCAGAGACCATAAATGCATTGTGAGGGACAGTAATAGTTTCTGCACAGGAGCAGCCCTCCCTCCACAAAGGATAGGAAATGCTCCTGTGCCCTAAAGAGAGTGGGAATGCTTTTGCCTTCCACCATGGCATCTCCTTTCCCATCCCAACTGAAGGAACCCAAGGCTATCATTTAACTTCCCAATCCCTTGTGCATTTATTTTTAACATTGTCATCCTCAGGAGTGAAAAGAAATAAATATAGGTGGGGGAAATTGGGGAAGCTCCAGATGGGGGAGGAAAAGGGGGCGTCTCCCTTTTTCTCAGGGCAGAAGCAAAGAAAACAAAGAACTTTTGTCAAGAGCCTATTGTTTTAGGCAATGTTGGATGCTTCATTTTACTAAATCCTGGCAATAACTCTCCAAGGTAGAGAGTAGTATTCCCACTTCACTGATGGGGAAGTTGAAGCTCAGAGAGATTGGTGATGACCTCAAGTCACACGGTTAAAATGTCACGGGCCTAAAGTTAGGCCCTAATCTAATTCCTCCCAAGTGAGTGTGTTTTATTTCTGAGGGCTGTTGGGAAAGGCCTGTGGCTCTGTCCTCCTTTTCCCACCTGCCTCTAGGCTCCCCTAAGGAGGATGAGCTTGGCTAATCTGCCAGAAGCTATGCCCCAAAGGCATGTACAGACACTTTGAAGTCTCTGACAGAACCACTGGACCCCACAGGCTGCTCTGCCCCCTCCTCCCCGCCTTTCATCTCCATCCCTTCCCCCTCTCTTTCCTCTGGTCCCAAATGGCCAAATGCTGGGATTCCAGAACCTGTGGCATATGCCTTTTCTCCACCCTGGGATACCCACCCTTTCACCTCATGTCTGTTTTCTCCTTTCTATCCCACCCCTTTTTGACTGAGGATCAAAAAGATCCCTCCAAATAAAGCAGGAGATGCACATCTAAGACCCCAAACTAGAAGTGGCTTTAAGGTCTGCAGAATCCAGGGTCTGGTGCTACCGGAGCAGCTGGATCCCCGGGTCAGGGCAGGATGGGTGAGAGGGTGGGCAAGTGGGAATGCTGGAGCAGACTCAGGGCCCCTCTGCCCTGGGAAAGGGCAGAAAAAAAGGAGTGGAAAGGGAGAGGGTGAGAGAATTAAATGGTTCTTAGAATCCAGAGAAAACTTTGATTATAGATAAGTTTTTAAAAATTAGTTGACTATGTAAAATTAATGCTAATGGAATCTTTTGTAAACTCCTTACCCCTTACAGCTAATTACCATGCCAGCACAGTAACAATTAGGTATTTTATTAATACCTGGCAGAATAACTTTGTGATATATTTTATTTAATTAAAATAATAAAATTGTTAGCTCTTTCTATATACTTTGGCTTAACTAAGTTGCTCACGGAGCTCAGCATTTGGTATGGCTATCAGAGTACCTATTGCAATGAATGAAATGCACACACGCAAGTAGATAGTGTCTATCCTGTGACTTTAACATTCCGTGAGACCTAGCTGGAAGCCATGTTTCATGAGAAGATGTTCTTATTTTGGGGTTTTATATAAAGCTTGGAAACTATTGGGAAAGCTTTTGCCACACTGAACCTGAATCTCATATATTTAATAGCTCTTAACCCCAATTTTTTTTTTTTTAAGATTTTATTTATTTATTCATTTATCCCCACCCCCCTTGCTGCTTGTGCTCCCTGGGTCAACTAACCACACCGTGTGGGCGGGCTTGCCTTCACCAGGAGGCCCCGGGAACCGAACCCGGGGCCTCCCATATGGTAAACGGGAGTCCTACTGATTGAGCCACAGCCGCTTCCCTTAACCCCAATTTTGATTTGTGGAAGTACCAGTGGATCCAAAGCTCTAGAAACACTGAAGTCTCATCAACTGGGTTCTAGCCCATCTTAAATATAACTTACATCTCAAACCTTCTAAATAATTGGGCTATCATTTTACAACATGCTGGTCACTCAGTCTCATTAAGACAGATGGTTTAAGTGGTGGTTGTTTTTTTTGTTGTTGTTGTTGTTTTAAAGCTTGTGGCCAGACAAATATCCTTGTATGAAAATGCTTGCTAAACTTGGAAATTTAAAAACATCATGTAGAACCATTATTTTTTATAAAGTAGTTTTATTGAGAAGAACCACTATTTTTAAAGGTGTAGTGATTTTTTTATTTCATAGCACACCTGGAAAACATCTTTTCAAATAGAAATGGTATAAAATTGCATACTCTTAAAGCATTTTATTGTGTAATTTCTGTCTAAAATATTTTATATTTTCAAAAGATAGTTTGAGAGCTTATACTGTCTGCCCTTTGTGGCGAGCTTCTATATCAGAGACATATGTAATTTTCTCAAAATATTTCTTGGTTCTTTTCAAGTTGAAGTGATAACCTACTAATGCAATGTCTGTGCAGCTCTTTGGAAGCAGTTTGGGCCCCTAAAGAGACATTTCAGGGTAGACCATTGTTGCCACCAACTTTACAGGGTGGAGGTCAAAGATCAAGCACACAGCTATGGAGGCAGACACACCTGGCTTCAACTTTTGGCCCTGCCACTCACTGACAGGTGACCCCAGCAATGTCCTCCTCTCAGTCTTTATATCCTTATCTATCTTTGAATGTTATTGTGAGAATTAAATAACAATACATATGAGAGGTTTAGTATGGTATCTGGCACATAGCAAGCACTCAATAAATTTTACTTATTATAATCAACACTTGTCTGTATTGGTTTTTGTGTGCCTCTTTTTTGTCATGAGAATCTAAGTAATTTTAAATTTGAGGTATAATTCTATAAACAAGATCTTGGATCCTCTTCAACTCTTGGAAATGCTTGTTTTTAACATATGTTTGAACCCACATGCTTGTGTTGATTTTAATTATTTGAAGTTACAGGTGTGTTTGTGTGATTGTTGGTAGGACTCGGTGTGTGTGTGTGTATGTGTGTGTGTGTGTGTGTGTATAAATATCCAGCTAGCTCATGAAGCATTAAGCCTGGTCTGTTCATTGACTCTTAAATACTTTGAGAATTTAGCATCAATCATGGTGACTTATATTAAATAATGAATAAATATTTCATTATGGCCACTACTGAAGAGAAATCCAGTGTGTCATTAATTATGTGGAAAAAGTTATATGCCTAATGGCAGCAACTCGTGCCTCCCCAAAAAAACAGCCACTGCAAGCTGCATGCACAAAAAATAGAGTTGTGTGTCTTCCCCTACCAATATGCCCCTCCCCCTCATTATGTGAGTGGTCAAAATTGAGAGGCAGATTGGTGGAAGATGCAGGGTGAGTTCTTTTTATTCTCAGTCCCCACCTATGACAAATGCTGTTGGCAGATTATTCCCTTCTTCCTTACATTAAGTTTGGGTGTCTGTGTGCTTCAGATGAGTCTATCTGTATCCATCCTGCATCCATCACTAGCCCCAGGGGGGAGGCCTCAATCATTTAAACTCTTCACTGTTATTACACTCCTCCCACCACTGACTGGTTTAGCAATGAGCTGGTGGCACATTTATACTTGGGGGGAATTCTGCAGGGGAGGTCACTGAGAAAGAATCGCACTTTCTTTAAAATGTTCACAAGGAAGGGATGTTCTCTTTTCTGAACTTTGTTCTGTTTATGGGAGGATGTGATGTATGCAGCTGTAGCAGGCATCTTGTATCCCTGCGGGGACCATTCTGGGGGGGAAAAGCTTACACGATGAAGATGGCTGCAGTGCAGAAAGGCAAAAAGGACCTGGAACTTTTAGGGCACTAAAATAAACAATCTTGAAACTACCATCCTATCTCTGAACTTCTCTGTTGTGTTTAAGCTATTTAGGGTGGGTCTGGTGAAACTGGCAGTCAAAGGCATCCAAAATGATTTAGATACCAACCAAAGAAAATGAAACCAGAAATCTCTCGCAAGAAACCCAACCCTTGGGAGATCAAATGGAATAGATGTTCTATTGGAATCTTTGACTTCCTTTGTTCAAGGGATGCAGATTATCTCTAATGATTTTTAATTCAGCCTGCTATTTTAATGCCTTATTCAAAAAAGATTAACTCTCCATAGGCTTTTGTTAATCTCTTATTTCCTTTTATTTTATTTTATTACTGACTTGCAAATATCTTATCAAGAAATATATAATTTTTTATAACCACATAAAAATTTTAAGTCATTTGTAATTTTTCCATGTTATATGCTAATGAAGTGATTTTAGTCTTTTTCATAAATACTTATCCCTTTATTTCTGTTTTAAGGGTTTTTTTTACCTCGTAATTTTTACATTTTGCTTACTTTTCCTTGTGTTGCTTGATCTCTTTTGCTTTCAATATAGTTTATCATGTAAATATATATGTGTGTGTGTATATAAATATATCTGTCTATCTATCTATCTATCTATATATATATATATATATACACATACAAACATTTTTTCCACTTTGGAAGAGGCATTATATAGTGGAAAGAACATGAAATTTTATGTCAAATAAACCTTTGTTTAAATCCTGGCTCTGTCACCTACTTTCAGTGTGGCTTTTGGCAAATTTCTTAACCAAAAGCAAAAGGAGTGGCCGTGCGCTGATATACACTTAATCATAGAACCAATCATAAAGCAAATGTGGGGATCATGATGGCATGCTATTTGCCCTGAAAATTTTTAATTACCTACCTATCAAAACTTTTTCAAGAAAGAAGATGGGAGGTAAAGTAGATTCACTTATTGTCTCATATAATAACTGTGAGTCAAAGAACTTTTTATTCAAGCTGACAAACCAAGTATTAAAAGTATAAGAACATTAAAAAATACAAAACTAAAAACTATATGTATATATAGGTGTAGCAGTTTGGCATTATTTATGATTCCAAAAACAGAAATTGGATTATGTTTGTAAACTAGTCTGTTCCTCTGGGGGTGATTAAATTATGATTAGGGTTTTGATTGGACCATGTCAGTAGGACGTTGAGTCCCTGCCCCCTTGGTGGGCAGAGACCCACAGATAAAACTACACAGCAGAGCAGAGGAATGAGTTGGAGTCTTGATGCTGAGTTTTTTGCTAGAACCCAGGAAGTAAACACACAGGAGAAGAACACAGAGGAATAGAGATGGCTCCTTAGACGGGGCAGAAACCCCGGGAAGAGACAGAGTGTTCATCTGATAGTCTATGCTGGCCTTGTGGAGAGAGCACAGCAGCTGAGCCCAGAGAGAAACAGAGCCCCAGGAAGAGAGGAACCCAAGAAACCTGAACTCTTGGCAGATGCTGGCAGCCATCTTGCCACAACACATGGCAACAGACTTTGGTGAGGGAAGTAATTTATGCTTTATGGCCTAGTAATTGTAAGCTTCTACCCCAAATAAATACCCTTTATAAAAGCCAACAGATTGCTGGTATTTTGTATCATCAGCCCTTTGACTGACTAATACAATAGGACTGTACAACACAACAAAGCCTATTGAAAAAAAAAATTTTTTTTTAACTCTAAGTATAATATTTTTGGCCAAAATTGTGAGGTAGAGAACCAGAAGGAAAAGAGCAGGGAAGAGGAAATACACTAATGCTACCATTGGCAGTTTTAGAGAACTAAGAGATGATGTCTAAAGAACTAAATTCTAAGAGTGGCATGTAAAATTAAACAAAGGTAACCTATAAAACAAAAATGCACATCTTCCTAAATGCACAAAAACCAAAACAAATAAAAGGATGAAGGGTGAAAAATATAGATAAATTATAGAAGATAGATAGATAGATTTCTTTCATATATGTGTGTGTATGTGTATAACAGAAGACATAATATGAAAATTTTCTGGACTTCTTTGTTATGTGAGATAATAAATTCTCTTCAATTTTAAGTCATTTAGGTTGAGTCTTCTTGGAACTAGCAGTCAAAGGCATCCCAAATGATTCACCTACCAGCTAAAGAATACCTAACCAGAAACTCTCTGCAAGGAACCCAACCTTCCTTCTAGAGCTAAAACCAAACCTATCTGTCATAATAATAAATGATAAAGGCCTAAACTCACCTCTATTAGAAAAGAAGTCTTTCAGATGGGCTTAAAAGCAATATCCAACTCTATACTGTAGACAAGAAACATTACTTAAAGTGATTAAGAAAGTTTGAAAAATAAAAGTACCATTAAAGATGTATCAGATAATGCAAACAACAAAGCCCAAATATAAATATATATACAGCTGCTAAAATAAAATAGTTATGCTGCTGTTATGTATTGATATGCGAAGCATTTAAGAATATTACTTGTTGTATATATGCAATTTTCACTGAAATCATGGAGTGGAGAGTATGGGGATGGAAGGAAGTGGTTGTGGCTTAGGACAGAACACTGAGTGTCAACACTTAAGGACTGTCAGGGAAAAAGAAGAGTTGTCAAAAGAAACTGAGCAGGAACAGTCAGAGAGTAAGAAGAAAACCAGGAGAGTGTGATGCCGGAGAAGTTAAAAGTATTTTAAGGAGGAAATTGGCCAATGATGTAGACGTTGCCAGGAAACCAATTAGAATAAGGAGGGAATAGTTTGTTGCATTTACCAACAATGAGATTATGTAACCTTGACAAGAATAGCTTCACTGGAAAGGTGAGACAAAATAGACTGTGATAACCTAAACTTTTTTCTTTTGGAACAATTAGGGTAAACTTGCTTCTGAAAGCTCAGACTAGGGCACAGGGCTATGCAATAAAATAGGATAGGACCATAATCACAGGAAGGATGGCTGTCATGCATATTCTGCTAGTTAAGATGAGGCTTTGAAACATAATTCTACTCATGACATCCCTTATGAACAATCTTCCTCCCAGGAGGAAGCTAAGTCATCTCCCAGGAGGAGTCACTGACATCGTGGCTGTCATCAGCCACATATACCTTGAGGGAGACCACTCTGCCTGCGAGAGTGCCCTGCCTTAAATATTGAGGTGATAAAAGGAGGATAAGCATTTAGTGCTACTTCCTTCTTGCCCCAGCAACTAATAAGTAGGCTTTTTTCCCTAACATCTAATGTGTGAGTGCTCAATTTCATCAGCCCACATCAGAGGTCTACATAGGAGTGGAAAAAGCCACTTCCTCCTCAAGACTTCATCCATCCAACCCAGATGTCACCCTTAGTGGCACCTCAGTTGAGATTGTTGTTAAGTCATAGATCTTACATTTCTGAATACTCATCTTGAGTGGAGTTGGGGAAGGCAGGTTGATGTGCATCATCAACTGAGGCTTAGTTTAGGAGGCAACTTTCAAATAGACATAAAGAGGAGAAATTGTGTTGAGGTGGGAGAGGAGGCCCCATACATTTAGGGATTACATTTAGGGAAGAAATCCTAAAGGAAAAAGCGGAGCTAGGAAGAGGAGAACCAAGAGGTCCATCTGAATAGAACACAGGGACAAGTGGGGAGCAAGGTGTTGAGGGGGGCATAAAATCAACATCAAGAATATGGAATAGATGCAAGATATATGGAAAGTTTCAGGAGGGTTAAGAGTTGGGAGGGAAAGTCTGTCCATTAATTCAGTCAACAAGTATGTATTGAGCTTAGGCCATGTACTTACCAATAACTTACAGTTTGGTGGGAGGGGGCACCTAAACAGAGAATTTAAAATCATGAGGTATGTACAAAGCTGAGAGGCTAGAGAAAGGAGAGATTCACTTCACAGTGCTGGAAAGAGTTAGGGACTATTTCTGAGAAGGTGAGCAACTTCTGAAAAGAAGAGGGAAAAAGACCTTGATATAGAGAGAACATGAGCAAAGGCACAGATCTAAAATTAATAAAACAGTAGTGATAAACAACCAATAACCAATTGCCTGGTTATCGTGTTCCAAGTGCTTTTCCTACACCACCTCATTTTCTCACAACAACCCTGCCTCATTGAACAGGTAGCAAGCTGAGTGTCTTAGTTTGCCAGGGGTGCTGTAAGAAATGCCACACAACGGGTTGACATAAACGATAGAAATGTATTGTCTCATAGTTTTAGGAGCGAGAAGTCCAACATCAAGGTATTGTCAGGGCTTGCTTTCTACCCGAGTATGTATCATTCCAACAGTTCTCTACCACACGGCATTCTCCTTCTCTCCATGTGTCTGCTCCTCTGACTTCCACTGACTTCTAGCTTCTATTGACTTCTGCCTTCTTCTGACTGACTGCACCTGAATTTCCTCTGCCTTACAAAGACTCTTGCCACTTGGATTAAGGGCTACCCTGGTTCAATTTGGCCTCACTAACTAAAATCTTCAAAGGTCCCATTCACAAATGATGTTATTAACCTTAACTAGTAATAACATCTTCAAAGGTCCTATTTAGCAAATGGATTCGTACCCCCAGGAATGCAGATTAAAATTTGAGCATGTCTTTATGCAACAATGAGGTTAAAGGTAATTATGTCATTTGTCCAACCAAGACTCTTACTTATGACAGGGCAGAACCTGACCCGAGTCCCAGCATCCCCAGCCTTACCCATACACGCACCACTGGCCTCATCTCCAGGAGAGTAAGGAGACTTTCCCAGAGGCCAGGGTCCGGGTCTGAGGAAAACAGCGCTGGTAACAAGCCAGTGCCCAGAAATGTAACTTTTCTTCTTTATGGTCATCGTAGTAGGATTCAACCTACTATGTGTGAATGTGACCTTATTTGAAAAAGGGTCTTTGCGGATGTAATTAAATTGAGGATCTCGAGATGAGATCCCCTGGATTATATGAGTGGCCCCTAAATCAAATGACAACTGTCCTTATCAGAGACACCGAGGAGAGAGATGAAGAGGAGAAGGCCATGTGACTATGGAGGCTGAAGAGGAATTGTGTAGCTACAGCCAAAGAACAACTAGAACTACCAGAAGCTGGAAGAGGCAAGGAAGGATTCTCACTTAGAGCCCTGCTACCTTAATTTTAGACTTCTAGCCTCCAGAACTGTGCAGGAATACATGTCTGTTGTCTTAAGCCACCCAGTTTGTGGTAATTTGTTACAGCAGACTTAGGAAACCAGTACAGCCACCCTCTTCTTTAACACTGAAGAGAAGTGTTTAGCAGAAAAGTGCTAGTTAATTTCATCTGAACTCTAGTAAAACATTTCTGCTTTTTGTCTTCAATATAGAATGGTATGTGATAGATATAAGATATGTTGAATTTGTGTTTTGACCACGGCTTAGGAAAATTTATGCTTTTAAAATTTATAATAATAATGATATAATTAATTTCTATTATATTAGAATTATTATTTACATTTATAAATGTTTGTTACTATACTATATTTTCTTATAATTGATTATATTAAATCTAACCTGGCTTTACAAAAACAAGGACAAAACAAAAACAAAAAGCAAAAAAAGAATAATAATAAACAAGCAAATGAAGTGCTATGTTTGATGTACAAGTTAAGAATTCACTGCTAGGAAAACCCCCAGACCCAGTTTTTAATGCAGTAGATTTTTTTAAAAAGATATTTAGATTACATAAATGTTACATAAAAAAATATAGGGAATTCCCATATGCCCTGCTCCCCACATCTCCCACATTTACCCACATTAACAACATCCTTCATTAGTGTGGTATATTCATTGCAATTGATGAACACGTTTTGAAGCATTGCCACTAAGCATGATTATAGTTTACGTTGTAGTTTATACTCTCTCACACCCAATTCTGTAGGTTATGGCAAGATATATAATAGCCTGTATCTGTCATTGCAATGTCATTCAAGACAATTCCAAAGTTGTCTTGAAAATGCCCCCATATTACACCTGTTTTCCCTCTCCCTGACCTCAGACCCTCCAGTGGCCACTAATTTTTGAATGTTAAATTGAATGTCTATATTTTAGGAGCATTTGACCTGTTTGAAAGAAGTGCAAATTATCTGTTTCCTTTGTTAAATTCACAACCCTATCTTGACATCCACTCAAATGCATAATAACTTTTATTTTAATACCTGCAGCAAAAATGAATTCTAAGTTTTCCATGCAGCCCTTCTGGGATTGAGCCATCTACATGGATATCTATTCTTTGATGTCTTGAAATTAATTGTATAATATGTAATCAGTATCCCAGTGAAACAATGAATATTGACAGAAAATAATTCTTTCCCATTCTCATTGCTATTATTTACCTCACTCCCAATTTTTATAACAGCCAGTGTTTGATTCAGCCCTGAAAATCCCAATATAGATGGTATTTTATATTGGCAGTATTGTCCAGTCCGTGGAAAGGTTATATTCAGAAAATTCTGTATCTCTTTCAGTCTCCCTCTGTCTCTTTGTCTTTCTGCCTGTCTTTCTCCCTCTCTCATTTCCTCCATTCCTCTCTCTCTCTCTCTTTCTCTCTCTCTCTCCACATACACACACACACACACACACACACTTCCATACAAGGTTTCCAGGTGCATTTCATTGAATACCGGGACAACTCTTCTTAGCAACTTTTAAAATGCTAAAATACAATGATGACCTGTAGTTCTATAGAACTCCTCTAACCATCCCCAATCTCTCAAAGCTCGACCTGGCCAGGATATTCAGTCTCACATGCTCCCATAGGTGAGTCCATGGTGCTGAGGAAAATCCATGTACATGAAAACTAGTACTTAACAGGAGTCTATAGTTAGTTGAGTAAAGCCTCCTAGGGTGCTTTTAGAATGTTCATTTTCTCATTAATTAATAGATAAACTGCAAAACAGAATGATCAGTATGAAATGATCAAATGAAATAAAGACCTGTACAAAATGTGAGTCACCATCTTCATATGAGATTACTTAAATAATGCTAGCATATTTTTAGCAACAAACTCTCTTCTCCAAATAAAAGCTTGTAGGACAGCTGGGCAAAGTGCCAAGCAATAAAACCAACTTTATTATTTTTCTTTTTAATCTATCTCTACCAAGAAAGTACATAAATTTTTCAAAAGTTTTCTTCCTAACCCTACTTGGGAATTATTCCCTCACATAATTCTAAAAAAGGTTATCAAGTAGATCAGGATTATATCAATTAAAGGCTATTAAATTAATAATATAATCATTGTATTAAATTGTTGTCAAGGACATTTTCTCTAGTTAGCCTTCCAAGGCAGCTCTGTCCAAAAGAAATAAGAGTCACAAAAAAACAATGTGCATATGTAATTTTAAATATTTTAGTAGCCACATTAAAAAAAGCAAAAAGAAATACATGAAATTAATTTTAATAATATACTTTATTTAACCCACCATATTACTAAATAAGAAACTCACTATATCAAAAATTATCATTTCCACATGTAGCCAATACAAATTGTCAATGAGTTATTTTATACTTTTTTCATATTTAGTCTTCAAAATAGTATGTGTATTTTACACTTAAAGCACATCACAATTTGAATTAGCCACATTTCAAGAGCTCAATACCCTTTTAGATGTGACACTTTTGAGCAGTGCACAACCTGCACAATTATACCTGCTGGTTCCCTTGGCCTAGTCTTGACCATTGTATCTTCTCTTCCCAATTCCTTCCCTGCCCACGGCCCAACCAACTCAGAAGAACAAGTCTCTTGAATTTAGCATCCTGCTTCATAATGTCCACTGGTCTTTTTACTCTGATTACAGCACGAATGCTAGGTGCCGGCAGCCTCCTTTAACTGTGTCCTTTCTCCTCTTGTGTGCTATCTTCCTCCTTCAGGGAGGGTGAATGGATGACCTATACTTCTAAAGAACTATCCTGATCTCTCATCGCCTCTTCCAAACTCTAAAGGCTGGGCAAGATCAGGACGTTCCCCCTTAATGCAACTCTCTTTCAGAGAAGGATCAGATGGTCGTCCTTAATTCTGTATCGTGCACATAATACAATACTTCATCTTTCTCAGGAGTTTTCATGTTATAAGCATTATTTATATCATGGAGGTGAAAGTCTGTATTCTCAGTTAAATTAATTCCAAGCATCAGCAAGTGAGTAAGAGGAGGGGCATCTAACTGGCGCTGCTGAAATGCAGCTAAGTGGAACCCTGCCTTGCATTTGGCCGTGCCCTCAGACAGGCCCATCAGTTGCAATTTCTTTCTTCCCATTCCTCCACATAATGATGGAATCTCTGCTTGAGCTGGTTCTTAGAGTTTCATGTTTCCTGTCTTTCAATTTGTGGGTATAATTCTTGGGTTTACCACACATGCTAAGTATTTACATTCAGATTATATTAATTTCCACAAAAGCAATGATATGGCCCAAGATTAAATGTTAACATGATAAATTATACTTATAATCTAATAAACTTCATTGTGCTTGAATTAACCTGTAACAGCCTAGTTTTGAAGAGAGTCTTTTTTCACTCTGAAGCTAAGGAAATTGCATCACATTTTGAGTTTCTAATTCAATACATTAAAATAGATGACAGAAATGAGAGAGAGAGAGAGAGAGAGAGAGAGGGAGCTGTAGATAGAGGTAAGTGGAACAGGGCCAACCATGTTACTGTCAGGGCCCATGTTTCTTTAGGGCCCACAAAAATGTTTGAATTTCTTTTAAATTCAGAAGGAAAAAAATTACATGTGATCCAGCCTGGATTATATTTGTCTTTATATACCAACACAGTTATAAAGTTTAATTTTAATTCTTTTTATGGAGGAAAGCCCCCACTAAGGGAAGTGTCTAGGGCCTGTGGAACTCATGATGCAGCCCTGCTCTGGTTAGCATCACAGTTTTCTTACCACTTTGGCTGATTGAGCAGTCACACAGATGCTCTGTTCTTCCTAAGCAAAAAGTAAATGTCCTTCAAAATTACTTCGAAGTTCAAGTTTTATAAAAACCCTTTGTAAAACAATGAACTAGAGTTTTCCTAAGACCCTAAAAAGAGTGTCCTAGAACATGAGAAGCTTGTTTCTCTAAACTGATTTCTAAATCACAAAGAACAATCCTTTCCAGCAAATACAGTTCAGGGTCAAAGGAGATTTTAAACGTGCTAATTAAAACATTAGCTACTGCTTCAGCACAAGAAAAAGAATTTTTATTCACACATTTTAAGAATGATTCATGAATGAGTGGGATATGTCAGAGTATTCCAGACCCTAATCACTTATTTAAAATTAAGCATTTACTGTGCTCACTTTGGCACTTTGGCAGCACATATAGCTTGGCCCCTATGCAGGGATGACACCCAAATTCATGAAATGTTCCATATTTTTATTGATATAGAATAAAAAACATTGTTTAGTACCAAAAAAATTAAGTATTTACTTACATCAAACCAAATTCATTAAACCATAACTTCATAATAAAAACAAAGTCAAGGCTAAAAGAAAATCAACAGGTCAGGTAAGTATTAACATTATGGTTGTGGAATGTGTGAGTTGCCAACAAAGAAATGTGTATGGCAGGGGGCCAGGAAGAGTGTGGAGGCAAGAACACTAGTGAAGGAGGCAAATCCTTTAAACTACAGGCAAACTGAAATTTGGGCAACAGGCCCTAGATCCAAGCCAACATGCCTCACCTCACCTCACCTCACCTTACTATAACTTACTTACCTTAGCAGGGCCTGGAAGGACTTGTTACAAAAAACGCAGCCAGTGGTGAGCTGAAACAGGACAGGGGCTTGAAGTCAGCTGGAGGTCAGATGGGTGCAACAGCAAACCTGAGGTAGCTGGGGAGCACTGCCCAAATGCCACAGGCAATGATGCTTCATGAAATTTGACAGGCTTGGCTAGTTGGTAGTAGCCACACCTGGGTAGCATTTTTTGAGCAAAGGCATGGATAGGTGATGGTTAGAAGGCCTGAGTTGTGGAGCAGCTTTGGTTACACAAATAGAACCTGCAGCAGCCGTGCCCCTTTCCACCATCAATCACCATCAGTGGTTTCAGTGTCTCCTGGGGCACTAATGCCATCTGCACATGTCCCAAAGTCAAGGACTTTGTGCAGTGTTGGTGCCCACCAGATTATAACTGGTATTTTTTAGAGATTTTTTTTTTTTTTTTAATTTTTAAATTTTTAGACAGAAAGGGAGTGTGCTAAGCCGATGCCCATAGAGGCAAAATCTATGATAAGGTGGAAGAGTGTGGTTGGGCAGTGGATGGGCATGAGTGTGGTGCAGTGATGTGATTGGGTTTATTGGTACTGGTCTGTGAGGGGGAATAGGGTGGGGATGTTCAGTTGGACTATCCGTGGAACTGGGGGGGAGAGTTGGAGGAAGGAGCAGGTGAACTCTAGGGATTTGCAGGTCTGTGGTTAAAAGTACAATGATGGGAATGTTCTTTTGGAAAATCTGGCAGAGGAGAGTTACTATGTAGGGTGTCAGGGGTAGGAGGATATTTGGGATAGGGCACACATGGGGCTTGCCTCTCTGGAATATGAAAGCATTCATCTTGTCATAGTGTGTTATCTTAGTGGGTGGAAATCCACACAATGATCAAGAAAACATTGAACTCCCATCCTGGGGAGTCCTGCAGTGTTCTCAGTTAGAGGGACAAGAATCCCTCAAGAACATAGGCAGTGCCTAATAAAAGAAAACAGACCAATTTGTCAAGCCCTCGATATTATTGCAAGTAACTATGAATCTCATTCTTCAAAAATTGAAACTTAGTGGTTACCATAGGCTCCGAGGGGAGGGGAATGGAAGAATAGAATAGATGGAACATAGGGCATTTTTAGGGCATTAGAATTGTTCTGCATGATCTTGCAATAACAGATAAAGGCCATTTTAAATTTCATCAAAACCTATAAAAATGTACAGTGCAAAATGTAAACCATAATGTAAACCATTGACCATGGTTAGCAGCAATGCTTAATATTTATACATCAACTATAACAAATGTACCATCCACATGTAAAATGTTATTAATAGAGGAAAGTAGAAGGGGGGGCAGGCATTGGGTATATGGTAATCCCTTATATTTTCTATGTGACTTTTCTGTAATCTAAAGCCTCTTTGAAGATAAAATGAAAAAATAAATAAATAAATAAGACACTGCGGGAATATATGGAATAAATTGTTTTTATATACAAACAACAGATCTTCCAGTGATGAAAGACACAATGTCTAAAAAAATTCTGTATTATTTCAATTTTTAATTTTTTTTGTATTTTAGTTATTTTTAAAATTATTATTATTTCATTTTCTTGTTAATTTTATTTGGTTATTTTGTTTGCTTCATTTTTGGAGAGGTTTTGTATCACAGGTGGGTCCAAACTGTGGCAGAGGAGGATCACTGGTGCAGGGTGTTGGTGATGAGGGGATGTACAGGGAGGGGTGCACTGGGAGAATGCCTCTAAGGCATATGAATATGTTCAAGTGTTATGGAGCATTGTCTCAGTGTGTGGAGACCCACACAATAACTGAAAGAATATTGAATTTCCATCCTTGGGAGTCCTGCTATATTCTCTAATAGAATGGCAAGAATCCCCTGAGTACAAGGGCAGTGCCTAGTGAAGGAAGACAGACCATTATGCCAGGCCCTTGATATTGATGATTGTACTTGTGAAACTTTTCTTTAAAATTGAAATTTAACCTAGTATTATATATTGCATAAAAGTTACCTCCTGAAAACCTCCTTGTTGCTCAAATATGGCCTCTGTCAAAGCCCAACTCAGCATATAAACACACTACCTTCCCCCTGACATGGGACAGGACTCCCAGGGATTAACCTCCCTGGCACCGAGGAATTATTACCAAGTACCAACTAGCAATACATCTGGAAAAAGACCTTGACCAAAAAGGGGAAATATTAAATACAAATGAGATTTTATGGCTAAGAGATTTAAAAGTGGGTTGGGAGGTCATTCCAGAGGTTATGCTTATGCACACCTCAGGAGGATCTCATTGACTGCCACAGTAAAATGTGGCTCAAACAGTGGGGCTCCTGAGGACTCTAGAGACATCTAGACACTGCAAGCAGGGCAGACAAGCTCAGAAATTTGGCACCCTTTCAGTGGGCCTTACTTTGGAATTTATGCTCCCCAGTGTTCAATGAGTTAGACTTATTTATAGCTTCCTGATACATGGCTCTTCTGTCCCCTTTTATTTGAGCCTATAATTAGCACTATACTTCTTAAAATATATGTCCCAGAGACTTAAAACTTTGGTCCATTCATGTACCAGTTGAGCCCTGAATCTCAGCAGAGTTACAACATCTACTCTCCAGTTCATTGGACTCACCCAGGACAACTAACAATGAGATGATGATAGATTACGTAAATCTTACATCAAAAATACAGGGGACTCCCATATATCCCACCCTCTCCCCCTCCCACACTTTCCCACATTAACAACATCTTTCATTAGTGTAGTACATTTGTTACTATTGATTGATACATATTGAAACATTGCTACTAACCGTGGACTATAGTTTACATTGTAGTTTACACTTTGCCCCACGTAGTTTTATAGGTTTTGACAAAATGTATGATGGCCCTTATATGTCTTTGCAATGTCATGCAAGACAATTCCAATATCCAAAAAATGCTCTCATGTTACACCTATTCTTCCCTTTCCCTCCCCTCAGAATCTTTGGTGGCCACTGCCTTTATATCAATGATACAAGTTCTTCCATTGTTAGAATAATAATATGTCTGCTATAGAATAATAGAATAATAATAAGTCTATTTTAGTCCATTGTTCATTCCCCAATCTTGAGGATTTTGAGATGGTGATGCCTACTCTGTTTCTGATTGAGAGGGCCTTAGATCCTATGAGGCAGATGGATGGGACTGTCTTGCTTGCAGTTGTGGATACTGTCTGTTTTTGAGGATGGGTGTTCTCCGACATCATCATTTTATTAGTTGTTCTGGGTGAGTCCAATGAACTGGAGAGTAGGTGTTGGTTGCAACTCTGCTGAGATTCATGGCTCAAATGACATTTGAACAGACTGAAGATTTAAGTCTCTGGGACATACAATTAACAAATATAGAACTAATTATAGGCTCAATTAAAAGGGGCAGAAAAGCCATGTCTAGGGGAATTATAAATGAGTCTAACTCTGATATATTGGGGAGCATATATCCCAAAGTAAGGCCCACTGACAGGATGCTGAATTCCTGAAATTATAGTATCTAGATGTCTCTAGAGCCCTCAGGAGCCCCGCTGTTTAAGGCACATTTTACTGTGGCAGTCAATGAGATCCTGCTGAGACGTGCCTAAGTATCACCTCTGTAATGACCTTCTGACTCACTTTTAAATCTCTTAGTCATAAAAACTCATTTGTATTTAATATTTCCCCCTTTTGGCCAAGGTCTTTTTCCAGATGCATTGCTAGTTGGCACTTGGTAATAATCCCTCAGTGACCAGGGCTGGTTTTCCCATGTCTAGATCTGGCCACATAGCTGCAAGTCTAAATAACAATCAATAGATCAAGCTGGGTTCATGGGCGTAGTCCCCTTTCCTCTGGTTCTCTTCACTCTCTGAAGTGTTTTGAGCTAAAAGCTGGTGCCGTGTATCTAAACCCACTCACTGCAGATTAAAGACTACAAAATAGGAGCCTTATCCTCAACCCTGCCTTGGGTCACAACTCTTATTCCTACAACTCTTGCCACCCCATCACAGGGCTCCATACCCCAGGAAACAAACTCAAATGCATGATGTTGTGATGGCGATGATGATGATAGTGATTAACAGGATGATGATGATAATGGTTGATATTAATTGAACAGCTATTAGATTGTCAGCACCTTCTTTATTATCACATTAATCATCACAATCCTACTGTAATATAGTTATTATTACCTCTGTTTTACCAACAGGGAAACTGAGACTGAGATGATTATTTAATCAAAGTTATAGGTTGCAAGTGGCGGAACACAGTACACTTTATAACCCTAAACCATTATATAGTTAAATATCAGCTCCATGCCATGGAGATCTTGTTGATCTTGTTCTTTGCTCTAGACACTATAATGTGTATTGAACAAGTGAGTCATATAAAAATAGAGCATGCTTATAGGCCATTAAAATAGACCTTCTGCAATCGAGAAGCTCAGCAAGATAGAATGAGCTGGGGGAATGAGGTGAGCTAACAATAGTGAAATCCACAGTTAGCTGAGTCATAATCTGGAGAGCAAATTTATATAATTTGGACCCATAGTTATGGAGGGAGGTTGTAGGCAGGTAAATGTAATTGCTATATTTTGCGTTTTGTGGATATTGAAAAGTCTTTGATTACTTTGCTAGTTATCAGCAGCAGATTTTTTTCTAAGATGATTTTTTTTTCTTGATCTTTAACTTGAAAATAGTTAACAAGACAAGCATCCATAAAGCTGGCTCATCAAATTCATTTTATCGCTTCATCATGAATATGTTTACAAAAAAAGAGTTGAAGATTATTATTTGAGTTTATTTTTAAAAATAATTAAAACCGTGTGAAATTATCACTGTGATGTAAATAAACCCATCATCTGTTAGTTCTTTTGATTTATTCTCTGCACTGTGCTGTTCTTTGCCATATACGTTGTCTTATCACTTTCAGCCTTCTTAACACTCTTCTTTTTTCTTAAAAAAAAGTCTAATTTCCTTTAAATTCATTCCTCCTTTTGCTTGTCCTAGTCATCATGAATAAATTTTGTATGTATGAAGATGTCAGCGTATATAGATGAATTATGTGAATCAGAATATATTAAACTGACACTGTCAGTCTTCTCTCAACACCAACCTTACCAGCATAAATTACCTTTTTTAATGAAAAAAATCTTCCTACAAGAAAAAAAAAAGCATGACCAACTACTTAAGACCAGTTTTCTAGGGCCATATTACAAATAAATGTCAAAACTTGCAATTTAAGGAGTGAGAAAGAATTTTATACTTAGAAAAGTTTCAAGGGAAAAAAAAAGTACTTTAATAGCAAGGGTGAATGAGTTCAGTCAAAAGTTACTACACAAACACAACCATGAAAGTAGTGTAGGGGGGGATTGCTGTAAAAGAGTTTATATAAAGTTAGCCTTATTTAGCTTTGGCTTCCATGATAAAATTGAGAACTGTCCTGGGGAAAAATGGTCCTTCAATTTAATGAAATCATATTTAAAAATTGACTAACTCAATACAAATGATTCTTAAAAAAACTTCTGAATTAATATTTACAATATTTAAAATATGAACACAATTTAACTACTAATGCTTAAACTTTTTCAAAGCTAATATTTAACAATAGTCAATGATATGTTATTTTGTTTCTGTATATTTAACTAATGAGTAGTCTTTATTAAGGACAGAGAGAGAAGATTATGGTACTTGTTGAGCCTTATGAAGCACCAAATATTGTTGGGCATTACTTCTTAGAGTTTAGCAGTCAAATACCTGGAGGGAAATCAGGCCACCACCTGCCACTGCTAACAGGACAAGATAAAGGATGGGTGGGGGAAAGGGGGAGCCCTTGAAGTGAATCTACTATTTAATTGATAAATTTCCCAAATTTGAAATTACTTAAGTGAATTGGTAGAAACAATTCCTTATAAATATCTCACAAGGTTTCACAAAATTTTACTTATATAGAATCTTTATCAATATACTCATTTGCCTTTTCTTCTAATTCCAGGAGACTTTCAAGATGAGGTTTTAATTGACACTGAAAAAGAGCAGTGACTGCCAAGGTAACGGCTTTACTCTGTCTGGTTTTTCGTGGCATCAGTAAAGATTATAGATTAAAGATTACAGTTTACTTTCAGAGTTCTTTCCATACATAGCATTGTTTTACAAATTTCTTCCTTTTCCACTCTCTGAAGCTCCCGTCTTCCTCAGAGGACTTGAGAGCTGAGTGATAAATCACGAAGTAGAGAGAGATAGAAGGATAAGGCTGAAGAGCTTTGGGTTGAGATTTCTGTAGACTAGAAGCTGTTAGTAACAGGCAAGCCCTCTGAGTTTGCAATTGTTTTGTTAAATATTAACAAAATTAACATGTAGCCAAATAGTTTATACTCCCAAATCTTACACATGAGGCTAACTTATTAGTGTACTTGTTAGATAAAACTTGGGGAGCCCTATTCCCGCAGATTATATCTGGAGAATTGACACTGAAATACAGAATGATTTAGGAGATAATAGTTATTGCTATACTTAATTCATTGGAAAAAGTTTGCCTATGTCTTAAACAGAAATAATCATTTCCAAAAATGTATATGTCCCCCAAATCTATTAATTTGAATATAAAAATCCATATTTCTTTTTTAAGTTTATAGAAATGCTTTAAAAGATTGTCAAAAAGTTAATTTCCATGTCTTTAATTATAATTCTTAAACATTGGATTTTTGTGTGTCCCTCAATACCTCTCTTTTTTTTTTTTTTTTTTTACCGGGAGGTCCGGAGGATCGAACCCGGGTCCCTCCATATGGGAGACGGATGCCCAACCAGTTGAGCTACATCCGACCCCCCAATACCTCTCTTAAACACTGGTTTTCCATGATGCTAAATAGCAAGATGAAAATGAAAATAAATCAGTCATCTTGGCTTTTCAAATAGCCACATTTGGTGTTTTCAAAACAACATAAAGTGATTGACTGTGAATATGAAGCCCTTCAATGAGTTCGACCTCAGTTGTGTACAGTTGTTTTGCCTGAGAATGCCTCTTTTACTAAATTTCACATACATTTTGGTATCAATTTGCAGCATAACAGAAACATAATCAAAGTCAATATTTATATTAGCTGATTTTTTAAGTTTGAAATAACTGAAGAGAAAAGCAAAAGATAATAGAGATAGTAAGAAAATTTAAAAGAAGATGATTATAGTATTAACAAAGGAAAGAGAACAGAGGTTTAGATTATTGCCTTAAAATCATATGGTCCAATGTTAGACTGGCTTTCAAAAAATAATTTTACTGTAAATATAACCTTCAAAATCATGCATAAAACACTGGCCATCAAGTACAAAAAAAAATCACCTCTTGGTTCCCCATAAATCTTTAACCAGTCACAACCCACCTTCAGAGCTAACCATCGTTTTGACTTTTGCAGTTATCTTTATATATTTCTTTATCCACTTACTATCT
Organism: Tolypeutes matacus; assembly: GCA_026826555.1. Lineage (NCBI taxonomy): Eukaryota > Metazoa > Chordata > Mammalia > Cingulata > Chlamyphoridae > Tolypeutes > Tolypeutes matacus. The sequence goes on from JAKSZT010053791.1 coordinate 8,324,728, forward strand.
TTACATGTATCCCTAATAATACAGACTAGTTTTGCTTGTGTTTTAAAATTCTGTATAAATGGAAATAAACTCTATGAGCTCCTGCTTTTTGTCCAATATTAGTTATTAGATTCATCCAAGTATTGTGTGTACAAAGGGCATTTTGATTGTTCGTGGTTTAAGGTATTTAAAATCAGTTTCTGTGAACATTCTGGAACACTTTTACTGATGTACATAAACAGATATACTTCTAGGTATATCCCACCTGGGGGGTTTCAAGGTCATATGATAATATGTAATTAATAAACAATGCCTCACTGTTTTCCACAGTAGTGTATCAGTTTATATTCCCACTAGGGTAGGAGTGTCTATAGCTCCACATGCTTACCAACACTTGGAACTTTCAGACTTGAAGATTTTTACCAATCTGCTGTATATAATCAGGTATATATAATCTGATGGGTAATAGAGGTATCCTATTGTGGTTTTAATTTGTCTTTCTCTTACCACTAATAATTTTAATACTTTTGAAGATGTTTATTGATCATTTGGATACCTGTTTTGTAAATGCCTATTAAAGTCTCTTGCCATTTTTCTGGTGTATTGTCTTTTTCTTATTGGTTTGTATAGATTTTTAAAATATATTCTGAACAAAAGCTTTTTGTTGGTTATGTTTTAGAAATCTCTCTTCCATTCTGAGGCTTGTCTTTTCACTTTCTTAATGATGTCTTTTGATGAACATGTTTTTCAATCCTATCCTAAACCCCTGTATTTTTTGCATCTTTTTAAGAAGTCCTTTTTACCCCAAGGTCATAAAGGTATTTTTCTATATTCTATCTTAAAAGCTGGACAGTTTTGCCTTTTACATGTAATTTTTAACCCTCCAAGAATTAACTTTTCTGTTTGTAGGTATTATGAATCCTTTTAGCTGTCCTATCCATCTAGATGTCCTTCTATCTAGCTGTTTGTGTTTTTTTTCAAACGTTTATTTGTTATTCTTAGCCTTTTACTTTTTAATTAAATTTCAAAAATAGCTTGTCACCACGTTTCACAAAAGCTGTTGGGATTTTTGTTGAATTGATTTGGAAGAAATGACATCCATAGAATAATAAGTATAATAAATATTCTAATCCATTAACATGGTATTTTTCTCCATTTACTTGGGTTTTCTTTAATCTCTCTCAATAAAGTTTAATAGTTTTTCTAGTAGATATCATAATATTTTTGCTAGATTTACTGTTAAGTATATATTTTTATATTTTTTAAGCAAATAAAATATAGGTTTTTAATGGTATACGGAAAAGGCAATTGATTTCTTAAATGTTCCTTTTGTATTTAGCAACCTAGTGCTTTGTAGCAGGTATATAGAAATACAATTGATTTTTTGCATATTTTTTTTTGTATTCAGCAATCTTGCTAAATTCTCTTTTGGAGTTTTTTCCTATGTACAGAATGATGTCATCTGCAAATTATGAGAGTTTTATTTATCTATTTATTTTTAATCCTCATGCTTTCTATTTCTTTTTCTTGTCCCATTGTAGTGGAGAAGTATAATGTTGAAGAGAAGTGGTTGTTGTGGACATTCTTTCTTATTTTGAAGGGAAAACATTCACCATTTCACCATCAAGTATATCATCTCTTACCAGATTGAAGAAATTCCCTTCTATTTCGAGTTCACTAAGATTGTTTATGCAATGGATTTTGAATTTCATCTTATAAAATACTTTTATTTGCTTCTGTTGAAGTAGATCATAGTTTTTCTCATATTTTTAATTTTTTATTTTATTTTCAATTGTTTCTTTTTGTGTGTCTATTATGCTACTTTTCCTATTTGGATCTTTCCTGAAAATAATTTTAAGTTTAATATTTTTTTCTTCAAATATTTGAAACACAGTTGTTTAACATTGCATTTGATAATTCCAGTATCTGAAACCTGTGCCCTTTTGTTCTTATTCATGTTGAATTTGACTAGTTTTCTTGTTTGCTCAGTAGTCTTTTACTGCTTGCTGGCCATCACCCTCAGAAAATAATTTTAAGGATACTCTGAAGTCTTAGGATACCTGTTTTTTCCTCCAAGTGTTTTGCATTTTCATCTTCCAGGTACCTGGAGGTCTTTGCCATCCTGGACCACCTAGAGTGGTTCAAGCCTTAAGCGTTCCTGGCCCAACTAGGCTCTGTCTACTCAGGGTGCATATCATGGAGAAAGTTCTCCTGGGCCCTAGGAAAGGGGGTTCCTGGGAGCCATAGCCTCTCAGGAAAGCACTCCTTTCCTTTCCTTTCCTTTTCCTTTTCTACTCAGCAGTATACTAAGGAAGTTCCTCAGCAGTTCCCATTGGTTGTAGAGGAAGAAGGGATAAATCTAGATCTGGTTCAGCCTAACCTGGGGATATAACTCCCTGTGGTTCTAGCTCAGAGGAGTGGGTCTCTTGCAGGATTCTAGACCTTCAGTGGTCCCTGGGCTACATAAAGATATGGGATCCATGGACATATGGGACCAGGGTTCAAATGGTGTGGCATCAATAAATACCTTCTGGACAAGACAGCCTTGGTGCTTGAATGTTTTGCTTGCCTCCCAGTTCTATTTGGTTTTGCTTGTTTGTTCAATTTTAGGTTGATTTGTGGTCATTTTTTGTCCTGTGGCATAATTTAGCTTAGTATATGCTATATCCACTGGCTATAACACTTTTCCCTTTCCCCAACTGTCCCTTGTTGAACTTACTCTTCCTCATCCTCCAACATAGGTCAGAAATAATCTTGAAGGCTTATCCCATTCCATTCCCAAACAATCAGAGTTGGATGTCCTCTGTACTCTCCTGTAGCAGACATAGGGGATATATTTAACAGCCAACATCATAGGGGTATTAGCCAATCAGAATGGACACACAAGCCAATAAAAACAGGTGCCAACTATATACAACCAGTACCACTGTGTGCTGGGTGACTATCAGCTATGCTCAAAGCATACACAATGATAAGATGTACATACTATCCTGATTCTTCTCATATGTTTTGTAATCTGTTTACCTATCTCCTCTGGTACTCTGTGAAATCCTTATGGATTTTACTCACCCTGAAATCTCATGCTGCATGATTCTTGGTACAAATAAGGCCCCAATAAATGTTTTTTTTTTTTTTTAATCAAGTAAAAGAAATCTATTTTGAGAGTATGCTTTTGAAAGTAAACTGCTTTTTATTATCATATTCATTAAATAAATATCTTTCTATTACTTCTAAGCTTTAACCACTGGACATTCATGAACAATGAATTCACTTCACTCACCTTGTTGGAACATGTCAGCTGAACTTTTGAACAAATCCTGGAACAAGGAATTTGCTTATCAGATACCCAGTCTTGTGGATACAGTCATCCTCCCTTCCATGATTGGGATCATCTGTTCAACAGGGCTGGTTGGCAACATCCTCATTGTAGTCACCATAATAAGGTAAGGGCTTTTTCTTTTGTTCTGTAATTTAGGAAACCACATTCAATACTCCCTAAATGGATTCTTTTCCCCTGTATGATTTAGCTTAAAGAAATCAAGGTTTTGAAAATATTTGCTTAAAATAAGTAATGAAGATTTTATAGTTATTTTCATCATGTATGAAGTAAAATCTGATGGACATATTTCAAATTGGTAAGACCCAGGCCAATACTTACTGCTGGGCAGGTGAATTTTTAGAGCAATGATTCTCAATCCTAGCTGCATATTAGAATCACCTGGGGACTTTTAAATACCCTGATGTACAGTTGTGCCCCAGACCAATTAACTCAGAACCTCTGGGGGTGAGGTCTAGGCAGGGGTTGAAAACTGCGATGAAACCATATTCTTTTCTGGCAATAAGAGTTTTCCCAGGAAGCTGACCTATATTGTCTGTGAAAGAGACTCTTTATCACTCACATGGGCAAGAGAGCCTCTGCCTGATGGCAAGGAGATGCATCGGTTCTTAGGTGGTGGGCTCTTCCCCTCAATACAGACCATCCCATTATAGGCCAAGCAGAGAGACATCTGCTCCCCAGTACCTCTTGCCTTCGCTCCATGTCCCCCATCTCCCTCGGGTGATTTCATCTTTTTCTCTCAAACCCAGAATATAGCGTTTAGCCTGGAGAATAAGAACAGATTATGTTTTTCTATGGATTCGGCAAAATGGACTTGAAATTAACGTAGGTGTGCCATTGCTACTTGATATCTTTGCTATCTTGATTATTTTCACATGTAAGCTTTACTGGTCTTTAATCAATACAAGATGTTAACATTTTTTGTCCTATACTCTGATCATACTTATAACCACCATTTTAAAAGCATTTTCCATATTTATATATTATAAAAGATGTTGTTCTGGAGTACTATCTAATAGGTGTTTTTCGGTGTTATATTAGCACATAATTACAGCAAACATTTGTAGAATACATTACATTTACAAAGCATACTTGTAAATTCACTTACTCCTCAAAACAGAGGTACTATTATTATCCCCACTTGAAGAAAGAGATTCAGGAAAGTAACTAACTCATCCAGCATCACCCAGCTAGTAAGTGGTGGTCCTAGCACTTGAACTCAGATCCTGGGATTCCAAATTCCTGTTTATTTCCTCCACACTAATGAAAACAGACAAACAAACAAAGAAATAATAAAAATTTAAAAGGTAGTATTGGATTCACCATGTGGCTCGAAGAGTCCTCCAGGGCCAATTAGGAGCAAGAGCAGTTCTCAGGGTGTTGCTGCGGCTGGCGGTAGCTATCGCTCAGAAAGCTCGGAAGTTGGTCCCTTTCCCGCAGGGGTTTCTCATCAGCCAGTCCTCTTTCAAACTCTTACTATCACTCTCTCAGGTAAGTGTATCTGCAGGTAAGTGTAGAGGGCCAATGATACTAGTTTTTTTTTTTTACACCATTCATAGTTGAAAAAATATTTCAATTATGGATTCTATTTTTAAAGAATTCAGGTGTTTCTTAGTATGTCCTGGAAAATGGTTTATGAAAATACAGCCTTTTAAACAAAATAATAAAAAACAGTGTTTAAAAAAAAAAACATTTCAGCTCAATATGTATTATTAAATACCCATTGCATGTCCAGAACTGTCCTAGGGATCATGAAAATACTAAAGAAATATTATGGCATCATTTGCCTCCAAAAAGCTTATAGTCTATTGGAGAAGATAAGATTTAAACATGTGAAATAATTAGAAAAATAATACAAGCCATTAAAAACAATCAAAAGGATTCATTCAAATAATAAGTCCCAGGAAAGGAAATGGACATGATCAAAGATTCCCGAGAAGCCTCAAGGAGACAGGAGTGCTAAGTAGAAAGTTAATAGACTAGGAAAAGGGGAACTGGCTTTCTGGAATGGGGCAGCCACAGATGTAAGGACAGACCATGGCATGTATAAGAGATGTTAGACCTGCTAGACCTGAAGGCATGTTTAATGGGGCACTGGAAACAAGCCAGTCCTTGGGACAGTTTCAAGCTCGTCTGTGTTTTCTGGTGCACCTGTACACTTTTCATTCTATGGAGACACAGTTGGAAAAAAGGGAAGGAATGTGGAGTGTGAACGCTCCTAAAAGTCAATGCTGAGCTAATAATGCATGGAAACAGATTCTAAATGTAGAGGTAATAGTCACTTAGGTGGAAAAAGAAAACCTAAGGCATTATACTAATTTGTTTGCAATAATTGTGAAATATCTATCATTTGTTCATATCATTACCATTTTAGAGTTATGTAAGAAAATACTTAGATAAAAGGACATTAATGCACTCTTTAAAATGAATATTTTAACCTTTCAAAAATCATTTGGAAACAAGTTAGTTTTAATTTTTTATTGCTAGGAAGTTATCTAACACTTCAGTTTGTAAGCAGATCTCCAAAAATTTTGAGGTAATTTTTATTAATGTCTTTATTTTGCCTTGCCATCATTTTTTGTTACCTTCTTAATAGATGGGTGGCTCAATTAAAATATCAAAACTACACTAAAACAAGGGGAAATAGATATTGTTCAAGTAAGATTTCATGAATTTTTCATTTATGGTAAGACACTTGTATCAGAAGAGGATTAATAGAACCACAAGTAAGATAAAAATCAATAGAACTAGGTCAGTAAGATCATCAGTGATGCTGGGAAGCAAGCAATGAGTGAACTAATTGAGGAATTTGCTCAAGGAAGACCAGAAATATGTATGAAAAATTAAATTGAGGAAGTGGAGCATCAAGAATAAGACGTTCAGTGTGACTCTTAAAAATCAAGAAGCGATTTGTGAATTAAGAAGGTGACTAAAAAGAAGCGAGGCCAGATCGCTACTAGTCTGCCATACCTTAGAGAGACACAAGTGGGCCCTGGGGAAATACTTCGATAAAGGAGATAAAGCAGATAATGTTTTTTCTTAGTAGGTCTCCACCTCCCTATCCAGAAAACATCCTTCTCCTGTCAACTGAGGGGCCTCTTCAAAAGGGCAGAGACTCTAAGGAGTGTCTTACCCCTGATAAATAAAAAGTTCCCTTTCTGTCATTCCTTGCACTCATCTCACTGTCATAATTTGCACTAAGTTACAAATTATGGAAACACCCAACTTTTTAACCCTCCCAATGGTGTCAACATCTTATACAGAGATTACAAGAGGGACAGTGAATATTGTCTAATGATGGGATTCCAGTTACGGAGACAGACAGAAAGGGGAGATGTTTTATAACAAAGGCCTCTTCCTTTTTCCCACCTATCTTAAATCATACCTAGTGATATAGCCCTCTCTTGTTCCCAGAGTGTCAGTCATACACAAGCCCTTTTTGGGATTGAGTCAGACTTTTGGCTGCACACATGCTCTACATTTCAGATACCAGAGTGTCATGCAGCCACGCCTGTTCAAATGAACGGGAATGCTGATGGGAGGGTCTCACCTCTGTGGTCCAGCTGGCCATTGCACCAAGTGGAATTGAATGACTTGCCCAAGGACACAATAAGTGAAAGCACTTAAATGAAAATAGAATCCCCAGTTGGGTTCACTGTCCCTTATATCACACCGTGTATTTAGACAAGGGTCGGCAAATATGTTACTCTACTCTAAATTCTCCCACTCATGCTGGGCATCTCTAATCACACAAGCATGTTCTCTAGTGCCTGTGTGAGACCTCAGAATTCTGCTACACAGAGCTTCAGAAGTCACTAATAAACCGTTGGAATTGGCTCACAAAAGGAATTTGATTCAACTAGAGTTAAATGTCAAACAGGGATTGTTGAGGCAACCCAGATATAGCCAGATTAACAAGAGCACTGCTACATCCTTTCACTGCCCCCACCCCCACCCCACCAACCCCACCCTTGCCTCAACCTGGAGGGACCAAGAGAGAAGGTGGTTTTACAGATCCCATGAGTCTATGCTGCCTGGTGGGAGCTGTAACTGTAGTGGGAGCTGCCAGCTGGGAGCTGGGACCATGGCCTGAGTGCTGCAGGAGGGAGCAGGGGGTGTAGAAAGGGTGCATCCACTGCCCCAGATGCCAACAGCAGAGAAGGGAAAAGAAATAGCCGGGCTTCAAACCTGGGGAAGGGTGGGAAGTGGCTTTAAGAGCAAGCTGGCAAATGACCGGCTCAACAGCCTAGATGTGTGGTTTTATGTTTTGTTAGTTTTATGTAACCCATTTCATTTCTTTTTATTTCTGATTGTAAAAGGTAAAAATGTTTTCAATAGAAAATTTGAAAAACATTGAAAAATATAAAGGAATAAAGTAAAAATCAGTCATATTACTATTAATATCAAATAGATGATCACTATGAACCCTTGACACATTACTCCAGCATATTTTTTTCATATAATAAACTTTATTTTTAAAGAAGTTTTAGATTACAGAAAAGTTACATGAAAAGTATAAGGGTTTCCCATATACCCCACCCTCTCACCCTCTCACATTTTCCCCTATTAATAACATCTTACATTAGTGTGGTACATTTTTTACAATTGATGAACAAATATTGAAGTATTGCTACTAACCAAGTTCTATAGTTTACATTATGGTTTACACTTTGCACTGCACAATTTTATAAGTTTGGACAAAATGTCTAATGACCTGTATTCATCTTTGCAATATCATGCAGAACAATTTCAATGCCCTATGTTCCACCTATTCTTCCTTCTCCCTCCCCTCAGAACCTCTGGTAAACACTATCTTTATATTTTAAAGCAAATTTTTAAACAAATTTGGGGTCATGCTACATACTTGGTCAATATACTTTATTTTGCTTAATACTATGTGTATTTTTCCCATTTGATTGGATATTCTTCCAAACCATGATTTGTAACAACTATATCATATATTGCATGGTATTCTGGAGTTCCATACTTTATTTGACCGTTCCTCAAATTATTGAGCATTAGACATGGCCATGATAACCATATGGAAGCGTATTAGCCAAAATCCTCACTAACCTACATTTTTTTATTTAAAATGTTTGGGTTATGAGAAATCTAATGAAGTCTGGCAACAAGAAATCTTGAACATAAATTAGACCTAAACATGAATGCAAGTTGTGCAAGTTGTAGAGTTAGAAATTATATACTTTCTATTTAATTGTTTTTAATTTATATACTGTCACTTTAAGTAAAAAAAAAAAAGCAATAATAAATAGTGTGTTTTCACTGCCCTAGGACCTATGCCCAAATAAATGCACCGTTTGCTTCAGTATTCTCTTTGTAGTATACAGAATATCTATTGTCTAGAAACACTTTTATTTCATTCTTTTTAATTTCCAGTTAATAGCATGAACTGTTCTCAACAATGGAATTACCATAATTCATTATCAGTAAATGATGGTGTCTGTCTAGAGGAGAGCAAAGGCCTTGGATCTAATTACTGGAAATTAAGACCTAAACTACCACTTAAGGTTTATATCCCATTCAAATGCAAAATCATCTCTTTATAGTCTGATGGGTTATTATTTTTTTTTTTTTTTACTGTGTTTTTGGTTTTTGTTTTTACTGTGGAACTCTTTCTACCTGACCTCTAGTATATGTCCCCCTCCCCTGTCCCTCTCCATCCTCCACTCCCAGTGGCCTGGAGAGGACAAGGGATGAGAGACCAAGGACCATCACTTCACTGTGTTTTTGGCTGACGCGATCTTTTCCTCAAGCTTCTTCTCTCTTGGTCATTTTAATGTGAGCCACTAGTCTCCTGGGGACAGGAAACCACCTGTTTTTATTAGTGCCCAGAGAATTGTTGTTGAATAAGGACTCAATAACTTCTCCACAGAATGTACATTGCCAAGGCCTGGGTAAAACATCCTCTCCCTGCTTGATGTCTCAAAAGGACTTTGATGGCTTAGGAATGAAGTTCATAGGCTATAGAATTTACAGCTAAGGAATAATAAAGACACATGGTAGCTTCCAACAACGGAGCAATAGCCCTGAATCCAGAGGGAACTAACAACTATGGCATAAGTTCAGGGATAATTCGTATTTGTTCTTCAAATTCTTATTTGTCCTCAGCTCAGATGCCTCCTCTGTCAAGAAACCCACCTTGACTGCCCCTAGAGGGGAAAAAGGGACCCTTTCTATGTGCTCCTTGTGCTTGCCTCTAGCTTTCTCTCATCACATTGTAATATGATCATTTATTTATGCATGTTTAGATTGTAAGTTCCTTAGTGTTTATATATTATTTAGCGTTGCAGTCCCAGTGCACAATATTGTGCCTGACACATAATCGGTACTCAATAAAAATGTTAAGTTAATGAATAGCATCTCCCAGATAAAGATGATACCTGATTACTATTGAGTGTCCCAGCTCCTTGAAGACAGGACCAACTGAATTTTAATTTAAATGTCTGCTCTCAGAAGACCCCTTTACCAACAGATGAATATTCCTCATCTGGGAAGTGTTGCATTCATTCCTCCCAGCTGGAGACATGAGCCCATTCTCAGTGCACTCTACCAGTTTACTAATTTAGGATTTCTCCTCACTGCTGGATTTCAGCACCTTCATTAGCAGGCTTTGCTATTGGGTTAGATTTTACCAGGATATTTCTAAGTAATTGTTGAAAATTTTTCTTAATAGTGGCCCAAGATTGCAACTTACAGCTGCAGTGGGTAAAATTGCTTTGCACAACTGAAACCATTCATTTATCACGGTTGAGCTGCTGTTTCAGGTACCAAAGAGAAGCAAAGACTAAGCCCTTTACCTGGGTGAGTTAAGAGCTAGTGTAATTTGTTGCTGTGTAGCAAATTACCCCAAAACTTAGTGGCTTAAAACAATAAACATTTATTATTATCTCACATCGTTTTTCTGAGGGTCGGGAATCTAGGAGCAGTTTGGGGATTCTGGCTCAGGGTGTCTCATAAAGTTGCAGTCAAGCTGTGCAGTCACCTAAACTATTGACTGGGCCTGGAAGATCTATCTCCAAGGTAGCTCACTTGGACACTGGGCAGGCTGGTGCCAGTGGCTGGCAGGGGACCTTCAGTTCTGCTCCCCAAGGACCTTGCCATGGTGTTGCTTGAGTACCCTAACAACATGGCAGCTGACTTCCAGTGCTCCAAGAGAGAGCAGGGCAAAAGCCCCACAATGCCTTTTATGTCCTAATTTCAAACATCACACGCTGTCACTTCCACCACTTTCTACTAGTAGAAGCAAGTTACTCACTCCAACCCATACTCAAAGGGAAGAGATTCCACCTTTTTAAAAATAATAACCTTTATTTTTAGAGAAGTTTTAGATTACAGAAAGATTCTACCTTTTGAAAGGAGGAGTCTCAGGGAATCTGTGGACACATTTTTAAACCACCACAGTTAGTTATCAGATAAATAGCTCAGAATACTTATATATATAACTAGGCATCCATATGTGCATATGTATAGGTTTTACATTAACTTTTAAAGTTCATTACAGCAATTGAAATTTTGCAACAGGTGGCATGAATTGAAGAAGGTGCATACTTTTAATGTCAATCAGTTTCTCTCTTTCAGGTCCAGGAAGAAAACGATCCCTGACATTTATATCTGCAACCTGGCTGTGGCTGATCTGGTCCATATCTCTGGAATGCCTTTTCTTATCCACCAGTGGGCCCGGGGCGGAGAGTGGGTGTTTGGGGGACCTCTCTGCACCATCATCACATCCCTGGATACATGCAACCAGTTTGCCTGTAGTGCCATCATGACTGTAATGAGTGTGGACAGGTAAGTAGAGAAACTTTGAACTATATAATTTTGTAAAACTGAAGTAGAACCGTATCCTCCCTAGCATTTATTAGGAGAGTTCTATCCTTCCTCAATTCAAAATCTGCAATATTTTTTATTGTTTGTAGAGGAGGAATAGAGTTTTTTGTGTAAGTTCATAACCAAATGTCAGTGCCATCAGTATGCTTTACTGTTTATACATTTAAGTAAGTCTAATTGCCAATTTAATGGATTATAAATTCCAAGTATTTCTGATAACTCTTGCATTTTTCATTGTCTGATTAGTGATAACTACAAGCATGTGGAATATTTTAGCAGTCAGTTCTATCTCAATAACAATATGTCAGGAATTTTATAAATATCCAAAATACTAAAAGTAATTGTCTCAAGATGAGTGGCTACTTTTGTAAGTAATTCTCTAGAATATCATAAGTCAGGAAGTAGGAGCCAAAATTCCTATTCATTCATTCATTCATTCAACAAATATCCATATGCCAGGGACTGTGCTAGATGCAGGGGATATGGCAGCATTAAATAGTCAGGGTTCCTACCGTCAAGGAGCCTCCATTCCAGTGGTATAGACAGACATCAAGTGAGAAGCATAATTCCCCACAGTAATAAGTACTAGGAAGGAAAAGCAGAGCTCCCCTACAATCTGCTTTTATAGTTATAGGCCCTAGGAAAGAATGAGTGGTCAGAGAAGCCTTCTCCAAGGAGAAGGAACCTAAGGGCAGAGTAGGAGGAAGCAGAGAACAGGGAGGCAGAACAGCATATGCCCACCCCTGAAAGGGGAAAGAGCTTTGGATTGAAGGGAGGCCAGGGGGAGATTGGCACTAGCCCCAGCCCAGGCAGCAGGCTGGGTAGGTGGTTAAAAATTTAGTGGGTAAGAGTGGGTATAGCTCAGTGGTTGAGCACCTGCTTCCCATGTATGGAGTCCTGGGTTCAATCCCCAGGACCTCCTAAAAAAAAACAACAACAACAACAACTTAGTGGGTCATGGTTGAGAACTCTGAATTTAACTGAAAGGCAATGAAAAGCCATTGAATGTTTGGGGAGGGAAACAATCAGAGAAGCACTTCCTAATCAATTGACACCATGATTCTATCAGCTTTTTAACCCAGTCAGAATGATGGCTGGGCTGCTGTGCCATCACCACTTCATCCCTTTCCCATCGAGGGCACCTCAGGTCACAGCTTTGGGACCTTCTCTCCGTAGTTGTGCATATATAGGGTAGAGATGGAGGAGCAGCTGGGGTGTCCTGAGCTAAAAGCCTCTCCCTGTACAGCAAGCAGTCCCTTAACTAAATGTAAAATGTCCTATCTCTTTTGCAAAATTGGGATAGGAATATCCCAAATAGAAGAAAGGGAATTTTTCATTTTGATGAGTCATCATTAAATACCTCTACAAAAACCTGAAGACCACTGAAACCATCTTTTATCATTTCTACTAATTTTCTAGCACTACCCAACCCCCAGAAAAACTAACTTCTGAATCTGAACTCTTTTTCATCTTTTAGCTTTCAGTTGACTGGGGAGACTCCCTGTATTTGCTGGAAAACCAAATAGATTAGATATGTCATAATATCAAGTTTGATTAATGATTACCCTTTCTTCTGGTTCTAAAATGTATTTTAAAAAAACAACCATGAAATTAGCCCATTTCTTCCCTCCCACCTCTAGCCAAAATTCCTGAGGATTTGCATTGTCTATACTAGTCACGTTCCTGTGATTTCTGTGAACTGAACTTCCCAGAGCCTGGGACCCTGCTGGAAAGCCATACAGGCAAATGTCTGATCAATGGGCCTGAGCCTCATCCTGCTGGGGAATTCTATCAGCTCCCGCATTTTCCTCATTCCTGCCTGTATGTCAGTAAATCCTGCTTAGAAAGGGCCACTTCCTCCTGGAGGAAATCCCTGTTCAGAGATAAAGTTTTCCAAAGTCTCTTCTACAAGGGAAGCACTTTTGTAAAGACAGAGTTTGCACTACAGAATTTGACAATTATCAGTGTGTTCTTGGAAGTGACAGCTATTTCAGTGAGTGGTTTATTCAGACTTTTCAGAGTCAAGAGTTGTTTTCTCTACAGGTACCAACCAACTCTTAAAAAATATAACTTTCTTTTATCCTGATAGATGTGTGCTTCAGGAAGGATAATAATACTAATAATTTACTCTTGTCATGAACCTTTCATCCTTGGAGCTCAGTGCTTTTATTGATTGTTTCCAAACCCTTCTTAACTGGCTTTACAGGTACTTGGCTCTCGTCCAACCATTTCGACTTATGAGTTGGAGAACAAGGTACAAGACCATCTGCATCAATTTGGGCCTTTGGGCGGCTTCCTTTATTCTGGCATTGCCTGTCTGGGTCTACTCGAAGGTCATCAAATTTAAAGATGGTGTTGAGAGTTGTGCTTTTGATTTAACATCCCCCAACGATGTACTCAGGTAAGTTGCTAAAACTTAAGAAAAATAGAATTGAATTAAGTTGTGAAGTACTTCACCTTCCTTGTCAACACATGAGCAGGCTCATAGAGAGTCCTTGGGTATCCTCTTCTCGCCAGTCTCCCACCTAGTTTTTGCTTTCGACAATCAAGTTGATAGTTTGATTTTAAGGAGAAGAGTGCCTACTCTCCTATAACCTTTATAGAAAGATTTTGAATTTAAGCAGTTTACCTCAGTGCTTGCAAATATATTTAAATATGGATTTTAAAGATACATGGCAGCCAGACTAGCCAGGAACGCAGCAATCAAGTAAGTGGCAGAGTTTTCTAAAATACCTAAGGGTTACCAAGACTCAAATTTTATCAATATGCAACCAACACAGCCATTTAGGTTCTTACATTTTACATTGAAAAGAAAACTTAAGTCAAAATTTTCCTGTTCGAAATTTTTGAACATAGCAGTGGAGGCCCACAACTAAAAGGTTTTGAGCACTCATATTCCCCATAGCCAGGTACTGTACTAGGTGATTTTATATACATTCTCTCAAGTCAGCCTGACAGATTCCTTTTCTCACTCCATGCCTTGTCAAGTAGATGAGCCCAAGAAGGATGCAGGTGCAGGCCCTCCAAAGCCACAAATCCAGGGGGGAAATCTGCATATGAGGATGATGTACATAAGATTGTTCATTCGTTATTTCTCCCACCGATGTTGGCTGCTCTCACAGAGGAAAGCTATCAGCCAACCGAAAGGAAACAAATGGTGAAATGACACTTAATCACTGGTGGCTGATATGCTAATATGTCCCCTGCCTATCTAAAGGAAAACACAATCCGAGTCTCACTATGTGACCTTGGCAGGTGTCAAGAATATAAAAGGGGGGAAAAAAGTAACTATTTTGTACCAGCAGCTGCCTCTGCTCTTTTGGGGTGGTCATCACGAGGGCATTCTGAGGTTATGGCCTCTGTTGTTTCTTCCTGGATTAAGCCCTTAAGTGAACTGAGACAGAAACTATAATGCTACACCCGGGGTCCATCTGGTCACAGGTGCTCTCCCTGCCTTCCTGCTTACACCTACCTGAGCAGGGCTTGCCTTCTTTTCCCAAGGCCAAGTTTCTGCCAGGAAGGGGCACACCTGGCATCTGGGCAGGAATAGAGTCAGCACGCCCAGGAATTACCCCTAAAGGCGCATCGATGTTGGACTGGCTGATTTTATAACAAGCCTCTCTCATGCCCATGGGTAGCCATCTGGTACCTGTCTGGGTTCAAATCCTGCCTCTGCCACTTGGCAGCTGGGTAACCTTGGAAAGCCACTTAAGCCTTTTTGCCTTGGTTTCTTCTTCTGTAACATGAGGGTCCTAATGACATCATACTCACAGGGTTGCTTAGCTTCAGCGCGTTAGAATACGTAAAGCACCAAGACCTGTGCCTAGTGCATAGCAAATGCTGCCTTCTGCTGTGATTATTCCTGCTGCTAATAATAACACTACTGACAACAGTAAGTTGCCTCACCTGTTCTGCATTCAGTAGAATGGGCTCGCTGGGGAAGAGGCCAACCTCATTGCCAGTGAACAGTGAAGAACAGGACTTCCCATAAAAACACCCAAAGATCCTTAGCTATACTCAAGGACTTTTATCCCAGGCCCTGAAAAATCAGAGAATTATGGCTCTCAAACTGTAAAAGCTAATTGCTTGCAGAGTGGAGGTAACAGTCATGTCCTTTCCCTCTCATTTTGCAGGTATACTCTCTATTTGACGATGATGACTTTTTTTTTCCCTTTACCTTTGATTCTGGTGTGCTATATTTTAATTTTATGCTATACTTGGGAGATGTATCAACAAAATAAGGATGCTGGATGGTAAGCGTTTGTATTATTTTGTTTTATTTGCTAACAGAACAATTCAGATATTCTAAAACATCTACAATGGAAATTTAAGTAACAATCACTTAAAACATGCCACACTTCCACATAAAGGCATTAATATACATCTGCATAAGTAAGGCATCTTCTCAAAATAAGACATGTTCTGAAGAAGCTATTTGAGAATCTCTCTGTGATAAATGTTTAAATCATGATGTAATGATTTCTTTAAAATGTCAGCAGAACTTGAGATCCTATTTAAAGAATAATTTTATATTTGTAATCAAAAAATGTCATTTAAATGGTTTTGTTGGACATTTTGCAGAGCTGTATGCATATGCATATATCAAATGTTATGAGCAACCTTCTAATTTTTGTTATAATTTTTTTTTATTTAAAGGAGAAGAATCTCATTAATAGTTGAATACTTAGTAGGAGACCAGCAAGGAGTAAATAAAACCAAAATGTTACCTGGAGGCAATAAACTTGGGAAGGAACTTTAAAGATACATACATCAAAAACACCATAAATACATCTAAAATATTTTCACTTGAAATTTTATATATCAAGTTGTTCAAAAGAGTAATACAGTAATTATGTAACATGTTGGGCCAAAATTGTAATTGAAATTTGTCTTTTGGATAGATTTTTGTATATCTTTGGAAAGGCAAGTTTGCCAAGGTTATCCCTGCATACTATATGTAACACCATGAATACAGAATATGTAAGCAGTATAACTCCCATTTGTCAAAATCTGTGGCAAACTCATGGTACCGACAGTGTAGGTGGTCAGTTGGCTCACAACTGTTTCCCATTTAGCTTCTTGAAATTCTTTGAAAATGTTACATTATTTAAGGGTGGTCTATTTAGAATAGGAAAAGGAAGCAGCCACAGTTAGAGAAAAAGACAAAAACTGTCAGCTTCTAAAGGCATCCCAGGAAACTGGATTTGTGAGAAGGTTGAAATGGAATCATGTGGAACATAAAGACACTGACAGCTGGAGAGGATGCTTGAGGCCTTTTAAAATAAGTTCTCCAAATCAGATCGTTTTGGCCCTAACACTTTCTCCAGAAATGCAAAGACCATCTTATGAAACAAACCTTGCACAGTTCAAACATGCCTCAAAATGCAAGGACTTGGTGGAATGATGGTGCCTGGTCTCAGAAACTGCAGCAGAATTGTGTTAGACTGATTTTCAGCTACCAAGATTTCTTTTCTTATTATTCTCAAGTCTTATTCATCTGCCTCACCCATGTACACAGGGAAATTTATTAAATGTCTAAGTATGGCATAACATGATCAAATTGGGATATTTTTTCATAATTTTTTAAAATTTTGGAATAATTTTAAATTAACAAAAAAGGTGCCAGGATAGCCCATACACTCCTCACCCAGTCCCCCCATTATTAACATTTTGCATGACCATGTTACATTGGTCAAAACAAAGAAACTGACATCGGTACATTGCTGTTAACTCCAAGCTTTATTAGAATTTCACCAGTTTTTCCATTAAAGTCCTCTTTCTGTTCCAGGGTCCATCCAGGGTACCACAGTGCATCTAGTAGTCACATCTCCCCAGTTCCCGCTGGTCTGTGACAGCTTCTTAGTCCTTTCTTATTTCTCATGACCTTGGCAGTCTTGAAGAGCACTGTCCGGATAGCCTACAGAATGTCCCCCAGTCTGGGTGTTTCAGTTTGCTAAAAGCTGCTGGAAATGATATATCAGAAATGGGTTGGCTCTTATAATGAGAATTTATTAGGTTAAAAGCTTACCATTCTGAGGAGGTGTTCAAACCAAGGCATCCCCAAGACATGCTGTCTCACCAAGTTGCCGCTATGGGCAATCAGGCTCCTGGCAGCGCATAATGGCAGTTCTGCCTTCTCCTCCAGGCTTACTTTCTTCCCTAGATCAGCTGTAGGGAATCAGGCATATGGCTTGTCTCTCCCTTCTCCTCTGGGCCTTGTCTCTTTCAGCCTCTCGGGGCCGCTTTCCGTGCCTCTGTGCTCTGCTGATTCCAGCCTCCAGCCTCCATGACCCCTCCCTCAGCGTCTCCCAGTTTCTCTGCCTCTGCCACTTTTTTCTGTGTCTGTGGCTTTTTAGTCCTCCATTTATAAAGGACTCCAATAAGAGGATTAAGACCCACCCTGAGTCCCACAATCTTTTGTTAAAACCTACAAAATTGTTTGGGGCAGATTGTAAACTATAATGTAAACTGTAATCCATGGTTAGTAGCAAAGCTTCAATATGTGTTCATCAATTGTAACAAATGTACCACGCTAATGAAGGATGTTGCTAATGTGGGAAAGTGTGGGAGGGGGAGGGGGTGGGACATATGGGAATCCCCCATATTTTTACGTAACATATATGCAATCTAAAGCTTCTTTAAAAATAGAAAATAAAATAATAAAAGTGATCTAATCAAAAGGTCACTTAACTGAATCTAATCAAAAGTTCCCATCTACAGTGGGTTTATAGGCACAGGAATGGGTTTGCTTAAAGAACAAGATTTTCTGGGGTCCATAAAAGACTCAAACCCGCACACTGGGTCTATCTGATTTTTTTCCTCACAATTACTGGAGTTATGTGTTTTGGGAAAAAAATCAGCTCTGCTCATCACATCATATCAGTGGGCACATGATTGCCACATGACATTACAGGATGTTAATCAATGGGTTAAGGTAGACTTTGCCAGCTTTCTCCACTGTAAAGTTACTATTGATCCCTCTCTCTACTCTTTGGAAATTAGTCCCTATGTCTAGCCCACACTCAAGGGGAAGAAGGAAGGAGTGAGGAATTAAGCTCCACCTCCTGGAAAGGGGAGTCTCTACATATATTATTTGGAATGCTTCTATAAAGGTTTGTCTCTTCTCCCCGAATTTTAGTCAATCATTTGGTTTATTTCAATGTAGACTCATGTATGTTTATTTTAAACTTTGGGTTATAATTCAATCTTGTGTTATTTATTTTGTTTCTCGAAATGTTCCAGCTTCAGGGGGACGGATGTGGCTCAAATGGTTGGGCATCTGTCTCCCATATGGAGGGACCCAGGTTCAATACCCGGGACCTCCCGGTAAAAAAAAAAAAAAAAAAAAAAAAAATTAAAAAAAAAATGTTCCAGCTTCGGAAAAATTGGGAAATTTTTAACAGGAAAAAAAGAGAATCTTGTCACAATGTCCGAAATAAGTAGGAACAAAAATGAACTTCATATGTCACTGCAAAGCCACCGTCAACTATCCTAAAAGTGCCTTATCATTCTATGGTTGCTTATGTTCACATCTATCCTAATGTTTTCTTTACAGTTACAATCCCAGTGTTCCAAGGCAGAGAGCAATGAAGCTGACAAAGATGGTGCTGGTGCTGGTGGCAGTCTTCGTCCTAAGTGCCGCCCCCTATCACGTGATCCAGTTAGTGAACTTGCAGATGGAGCAGCCCACGCTGGCCTTCTATGTGAGCTATTACCTCTCCATCTGTCTCAGCTATGCCAGCAGCAGCATTAACCCTTTTCTCTACATCCTACTGAGTGGAAATTTCCGGAAACGCCTGCCTCAAATCCAAAAGAAAGTGACTAAGAGGGAAATCAACAATATGGAAAACACCCTGAAATCGAGCTTTTAGGAGAGTGTGTGCGTCACTGGGAGTCTCAATGGGCTTGTCTACATTAGGATTATTTAAAAGGGCAGGAATGACAGTATGTGTATGCCCATTATTTGTGTGTACTTGTGACACTTAGCAGCATGTAACAGAATTATAACCATTCCAATGCAATGAACTTAATGTGCTAATTTGAGTAAGATGAAAAATGTTGATCTGTATTGGGGGTAAAAAATGGTATTGTCTAAGATACCCAAGCTCCATGGTTGTGTAGGCTATCAGAGCATGTTATAGACTTGTCTTTGATAAAAATGGCTGTCCATAATCATCCACTAAAATCTCACCAATCCGCCTGCAACTACTGACCTTTGCTATTCACACTGCAACTTCATTGAAATAGTGCCCTCGAGATTCCCAGGAGGGGACCTCCTGAAAATGAAGTCTGATATATGGCCATTTGAACCCACAAAGGTAGCAATTTCATATGGG
Organism: Tolypeutes matacus; assembly: GCA_026826555.1. Classification (NCBI taxonomy): domain Eukaryota; kingdom Metazoa; phylum Chordata; class Mammalia; order Cingulata; family Chlamyphoridae; genus Tolypeutes; species Tolypeutes matacus. Next base: position 8,344,228 of record JAKSZT010053791.1, read on the forward strand.
CCAATCTAGTAACTTCAATAGCCAAGCCTCACTTTTTAGAGTAACAATCACCATTTATTACACACACACTATGGATAAGTTTACCTGTAACAAATCTGTGAGGTAAATACTATTACATCAGTTTACCAAGCCTCAGAAAGGTTAAGGGACTGGCCTAACGCTGCACAACAACATAAGAGCTGGGATGAAATCCTGGTCTGCCTGATTGTATCTCTTTCCACGGTAGCACCTTGGCAAACTATACCTAGCATTCGAGAGAAAGCCAATAACTTGGGGCTTCTCACGCTTTCTCCTGCAGCCCCACAAAAAAAGAATTAAAGTCTGAAGGAAATGAGTTGATGGCTTAGGCATATTCTTTTGGATTTAGCTTTTTTCTCATGCCTGCTGACGAGAAACCGATGTCGGCATTTTAACAGTAGTATTCTTTGCTTCAGGATATTGAGCATATGCTTAGATACCTTTTCTTTAGGTTACAGAGTATGTTTGTTCAAGGGCAAATAAAACAGCAAATAACCCTCAATCCATAGGTATTCATTATATCCATCTTGTCCTTTTTTGACTTGTATAAAACATGCACTTTGCTATAGTTAGGAAAGAAAAAAAATATTTTAAAAGTATTTATTCTCAAAAAGCAAATGTTAATTTGTTTGTGGATGAAATCTGTAAACTCATCTCCTTCATCTAAATAGATAAAATTTCTAGCTCCGTGGATATATGAACCAGATATTTGATCAGCCTTTTTTAGAGAGCCGCAGAGATCAGCTTTTTAATAACCTGATTGTCCTTTGTATATCTCAATTGCATTTGAATCAAATTTGAAAACCAAAACATGTAACTTTTAGCCCGATGTATTTGGTTCTAGATCTTCTAGACACTGTTTTGGTACAAGGTAATATCTAAATGCATATGAATGGCCACATAAACAACATCAGAACTACAGTCTGTGACAGGTCACATCTGAGACGTTTTAGTTCTGTAGTTGAGGTCTGGACATCCACTCACAGAGGCTGGATGGTCCTTTGTAGTTTTGATCAAATGCTGTGTCATAGCTCCAGTTCCAGGGACCTTGATTCTCACCTTCATTTTCTAAGGTGCAATAGTCAGGGTTCCGTGAGGAACTCTGACAACTGAAGACCCAATCCAAAGGGCCAAAAACTGATGGTAGAGGTTGATAATTGAAGAGCAATTGTTTACTTCCATTTTCTTTTTTAATACAGAAAATATTATTATTTTAAATATTTAAATGGTTTTAAACCAAGAGGCATTTTTCTAACAGTATTCTCAATAGGCTTCAAATAATTCCAATACATGAGTTATTTTAACATGTATTTATTAAGAGTTATAAAGAGTTTTTGCATCTAATTAAAGTACAAAACAAAAACGGGGACTATAAAATTCATTTTTTTGCCTTTATATAACTTTTCTATGCATAAGCACATTTATACAGAGATATGTAGAGGTGGTTTGGCAGAGATTCTCTAGGTGTTTTGTGTTTTTGTCCATGATGGTATATGTGTTTACTTTCGAGTGAGATTAATATTGTTCAGTTTCACATATCTAATTTATACTTGAGTATTTGTCATTATTTGTTATTATGTGATATTATAAGCATATACCCTATACTTACTCAATTTTAGATGCCTCATTTAAACTTTGATCATCAATTAATATACATCAATGAGTGAAATTGCTTGTATATTAATTTACTGGCTTGTAGCTTCTAATCTTATGGTTTTCTTTTATAAAAGATTTCAGATTTCTTACTCAGAAATAGTTTCTCCTGCACAAAGAATAAAAGATTTCAGAATTCATGAAATGTGTCCTAAGTATAGCCAATAGTATGAAGGCATTCATTATCATACTATATTCTCAAAGGCAGCAGTATTTTCTTCAAGTCCCAGAAATTTCTGCTTTTTGTGGATTATGGCGTCATGGAACTTTGGATCTGAAAGATAATTTAGAGATCATCAAGCGTTACAGATGACAAAAAAGGATCTCAAACAGATCAAGTCTTTAACACAGTCCAGTGTGTGTCCAGAAACACACACCTAATGAGTAGCTAAAAACCAGTTCTGCATTCTTATCACTGAACCATCATAATTCCTCCCTTGTAGAACAGTGGAAAACACCTGGCAAGAAAATTACAGTCAACATTTAATGGTTTTAACAAATTCCTGAAAGTTTAGTGAGAAAATCTGTATAGTATAATTATGTTACACAAGTTGTAGAGTTAAACAAACAAACAAAACATCTGGCTCTTCATAAATTTTCACTCCACAGAGTTCTATGAAATCAGCCCAAATCAAAAGAGAGAAAGTAACAATTACTGCCCCCAATTTTTTGTTGACCCCCCTCTACACTGAAATTTTAGTTCACTCTTCAGGGAGCTTCCTCCCTTACTACAGCCATGGCACCTTTGTGACTTCACTCCAGCAGGGATAGTATCTTTAATAGACTGAAAATGCCCCCACAGGTACCCTTTTCCTAATCCACAGAACCTGTGCATGTTACTTTACATGGCAAAAGGGATTGTGCAGATGTGATTAAGTTAAAGATCTTGACATGGAGAGATTATCCTGGGTTATACAAACAGACCCAATGTAAGCACAAGGATCTTATAAGAAGGAAGTCAGAGGGAAATTTGATAAAAATAGTGGATGTGACAACAGAAGCAAGAGGTTGGAGTCATGAAAGAAAGGGTTCATGAGCCAAGGAATGCAGGCAACCTCCAGAAACCAAAACAGCAAGGAAACATGTTCTCCTCTAGAGCCTCCATATCTATAAGAGACAAATTTGCATTGTTTTAAGCCACCAAATTTGTGGTATTTTGTTACTGCAGCCTTAGGAAACTAATACAGCATCAAATTGTTTTGTTTGCCCTTATGACAAGTAGCTCAGCTATAGCTATAGTCCATTCAAAAGACCATGCGTAATTGTGTCTTGGTCTCTAGTGTTTGTAAATTCATCATTTAATGCCCATTTACAGAGCACTCTACATTTAAGGTGCTGTGGTAGTGTCCACTGGGGATTTAAAAATGCCCAAGACATTACCCTTATCTTAAGAACTGAAAATCCAAAGTCTCCTGTGTTGTCTGAAGGTCACTTCTACCCACTGGTGCATACCACAGAATAATCTACAGTGTTTTCTCAATTCTAAGATACAGTTAATTGTAAGATGCACCATTAAGTTAATAACTGTTTTTTGGGAAACAAAAACATTACATTAAATATACTCACAAACAGTAAAATGTACCTTAATTTCAGAAATACTAACATGTAGGAAAATATACAACCCAGAATTGAGAAAAAACAATATCCACAACTCATCAATGCATGTTCTTATAAGAAAAATGTACTCAGCTCTATAATTCTTTGAAAGGATTCTCCTTCAAGTGATGGCATCATTCCTAATGTTTAAATCCAAACACATAAATTAATCATAGAAAAGGATCAAAATTGATTAAACATCTCACAAAATGATTTCGTTTTTCTCAGGCACCATATTGAGAAAAAATGTGAATAATTTTTAAATAAATGGTGTTTCTATAGCAGCAAAGCCACAAGAACTTGTTACCTTAACAATGGAAAAACTTAACATTGCATCCTGAAAATAAAGTTTTGAGCTTCTTGGGGATGAAAAGATATCTTGGGCTTCATTGCACTATTTCTGAGAACATAATTCTGGGATACTGCTTCAAGGGTATTCCCTTCTATCAGAAACCATTTTGAAAGTTTAAAGTATCCCCCTAATCAAAAGTTTTACTTAAAATATAGTTGGTTCCTGTAACACATTAAATAAAATGTCTTATTCTTAATTTACTGAGCTGAATACATTTAATATTTTTCTAAAAAACATTCACTTTTGCTCAATATGTCCAAGTAATACCAGGTATTTTTAAAGAACAGCCCTCTAAAATGCCATATGTAGATTGTTCCAATCTACAATTAACAAAAAATTATTTCCAAGAATACTGAAGCTGTTTCTCACCTTAGTTTTCAATGCTGTGTAGAGAGCTTTGAAATTCCCAGGGCATTGTTTAAATTCCAAATTGATCGATTACTAGATGTAAGGCCTTGAGAAAACCATTAATCAAATTACTGAATTTTATGGATTAGGAAAGTGGGGCCCAAAGAGGATAAAGTGATAACCCAAAGTCACACAACTTTTTATTGTCAAAATAAGGGCAAGATCTTTAAGCTCCTGACTCAGTCCTTCCCATGCCCGTGTCCTTCCCGCTGGCTCGGATAGGGCTGCACTGGGAGAGTGGAGGGCTGTGGATGTCGTGACAAGAAGTTTGTCTTATAAATACAATGAAATGTCCTGAAGCTTTTCAAAAACAATAGTATCACAATCAGATCTGTGCTATTGGAAATAACTGGCACTAGAGTATACAATGGAATGAATGGGAAGAGCCTGGGGCTGGAAAAGCAGGTGGGAGGTTATGAGAAGGACCCAGGTGGGAGGAAATAATGCTTCAACCAAGACAATGACAGTAACATCATATACATTTTTCGCTACCATTTGTTGAGTGTCTACAATATACCAAGCATTATGCATAATTCCATATAATCTTCATGTCACCCCCGAGAGCTACATAATATTATTGTCCCTATTTTATAGATGAGGAATCTGAGGCTCAGAGAGGTTAAGAAACCTGCCTGAGCTTATTTGGCTAGTAAGTGACAGACTCAAGATTCCAACCCTGGTCCAATTGTTGTACCCACTACACCCATGCTTCTCAAACTTTATATGCCTGCAAATCATTTGTGAATCTTGTTAAAATCCATATTCTGATTTAGAAGGCATTTCTAAAAAGCTCCCAGTTGATGCCGATGCTACTGGATGCTGATGCTGCTGATACACAGACCAGACTTTTGAGTAGCACAAAATTATTTACAATTGAAATGTAGAGTGGGAGAGAGATAGGAGAAGCTTTGCAAAAATGATGTTGGTTATGGGGCATGAGGAAGTGGGAAGGAAAGGAAACAATTGAACAGTTTCTAGCCTAGGTAACTGAAGATGGGAAACCCAGGAGGAGAACATTAAATGGAGTTTCTGTCTCCATTTTAAAAAGAGCTGAACTCCCGTTCCAGCAATTATCAAAATCAGACTACCAGTGACAGTCAACAGTGCTTACATGTCTATTTACTTTTCAACTCTATTGTTTATCAACTCAGCCACAAAAATCATTTCTCAGGTTTCATAAAATGATTATAAACCCTTTATTGTTTTCTGTCATTACTTAAAATGATGATTGATATTGAGATGGAAAAGCATAATACAGATGGCTGGGAGTAATTATTACATAAAGGGTACAGAGAAATTAGAGGTGGTGTGGAGAGAAAACTACCGGCTCTGAAGTCAGCCAACCTGTATTCTCATCCCTAAATTGCCACTTGTTACCTGCATTAACTCTTTAACTGCTCTAACCCTTAGTTCCCCGTCTACAAGTTGAAGGTGATATAACCCACTTCATACTGTTGTTGTAAGATTTGAACACTTAAATCGTTTAGAACTATTTAGATTGTGTTTTAGTTTCTTAGTTGCCAAAACAAATACCATACTATGGATAGCCTTAACAACAGGAATTTATTGGTTCATGGTTTCAGAGGCTAGAAGACTTACTTCCTGCAGAGTGGGTATCTTCTAGCTGGCCAGCAATCTTTGGGGTTCCTTGGCTTTTCTGTCACATGGCAGTGCACATGGCAGCATCTTCTTTCTCTTCCAAGTTTTGTTGACTTCCAGCTGGTTGCTCCCCATGGCTTCTCTCTCTTCCTGACTTTTGCTCTGCTTATTAAGGAATCCAATAATCCACATTAAAGCCCAACCTGATTCATTTGGGCCACACCTTAACTGAAATAACATCTTCAAAAGATTTTATTCGCAATGGGTCCACACCCACAGGATCAGGGGTTGGGACCTGAAAATGCCTTTTGTGGGGCACACAATTCAATCCCCAACTGATAGTGAAATACTCCGTACTTTTAATATCATCATCACCCTCATTACCATCATCATCATTTCTTAAGAATATTTGACAGATTGAAAGAGATGGCCACAATATTTTGCAAATCCTCCCATTGATAAGTGGAATCTAGTTCTCCCCTCTTTGAATCTAGGCTGGTCTTGTGACTAGTTTTGACCAATAGCTTGTGGCAGAGGTGACTGTGTGAGTTCCAGAGCCTAGACCTTGACAGGCCTTGCATCTGCCACTTTTACCCTCTTGGAACTCTGTCCTGAAAAACCTGTCTAGCCTTCTGGAAGATGAAAAGCCACATGGCAGAGATCTGAGGCACCTCAGATGGTCCGAGCACCAACTGCCAGCTTGTGAGTGAGGCCATCTTGGACCTTCCAGCTCAGCTGACCGTCCAACTGGATGCAGCCATTTGAGAGACTCACATGAAACCAGCAGAGGAACCACTCAGCCAATCCTCAGAATCATGAGAAATAATAAATTGTGGTTTTTTTAAGCCATAAATTTTGGGGTTGATTGGTTACACAGCAATAGATAATTGGAATAGCATCCATGGAAGTAAAAATTAATAAAATAATCTTTGATGGTGAAAAAAAGTGTTGAGTCTTTCAAGTACAAATCATTGCAGCCATTATGATTCTTGATTCACTCATTTCTTCCTTTATTCTATAAATATTTATTGACCACCTACCATATTCCAGGCAATATATTAAGTATCAGAGTTAGTTTGATGAATAAAACATTTTCCTGCCCTTACAGAGTTTAAAGTCCAATTAGCATTAAGCATGCTATCACATAAATAAGTATATAATTATAAATTATAACAGGTCTTATAGGACAGAATAACAAACGAGCACAACATACCTTAGTTGTGCTGAGCAGTTTTTCATCAGTGCCTAGGCACAGGACAGCTGTGAAATTAAGTTTTCTCCCACGGTTTTATTCTAAAAGAAGTGGCTATTACATAGATTTCAAAATGTTTAGAGTATGAAGAAACTGTTGTTCTGTCTTTTTCTATTTAAAAGAGTAGATATAAATAAATTGCCTACAGAGATGGGGAAAACAGATGGATTTGAAAATTCAGCTCACACTGAATATAATTAACTTGGGAAGGGAGAGAAGCCAATTACGCCTGAGAGCATAGGTGCCAGGAAGACAGGCAAAGGACTAACTTATTTTTAACACCACAGTAGTCTCAGCAGTAAGGAAAATTCAAACTCTATTAGAGCCTTAGAAAAGGTGAAAGAGCAAAGGAAGAGGGGGAAAAATGTGGCCATTGGAGAGTAATTAACATTGTGAACCAGTTGCCAATCTGCAAAGGTGTTCACTGCTTATTAACAGAATTTGGGTTTCCCAGGTCATTGCAAATGAGAAAGTCTTCTAAAAGTAGACTCCAGGTGTTGTTTACCATTCAACTGTGAAAGAAGTGTACCTGAAAAGACAAATGTTTTGCTGCCAAGCACTTCCTTAGCAAGAATGGAGAGTTGCCTTCTATGCAGAGGGAGCCTAATTGCATCCCTTTGTAGAGTGTTCTGGGAATAATTGGACCAGAAAGATAATAAAATGGCCCTTTGCCTTGGAATAACTGGGGTTTAGTGAAGGTCATGTTCCAGGTCACTAGGATTGAGATTTAAATACAGCCTGGTGAGGCCCACCACCCTCAATGGACTTACACATCCTGGGGCCTTGCCACTAACCATAGACCACAGTTCACCCCGTAGACAACACTCTCTCCCACACAGTTCTTAATGGTATGTGCTATTTTAAAATGGCCTACATCCATTGCCACAAAGGTACTCAGGACAACCGTGTAATATTTTGGGTACCTAAGCACCTCTTAAAATATATTTATATATATACATAAATAACATTTTTGTAAGCAAATGCACATATATGCATATACATTTATATATCATTTTGCAAATGTTGGTGTGTATTGTGAAAATTTTGATTTTTACCCACAATAAAATAAATAAATAAATAAATACAGCCTGGTGTAGAAATCCCTTCACAATTGAACATCCCCACCTGAGCGACTATTCCCTTCTACTCACGCTACAATTCAGTCACTGCTAAACATGGAGTGTACATTTACAAATCTATGTTTTTTTTTATGTGCCATTCCTGCTACCTGGAATTCCTGTTTCCCCTCCACCTAATAAACTCGTATTCATTAGACCCCATTTCAATGTTACTTTCTTCTACTCTCACACTCCAAGTAAAGCCCAGTTAGTCATCCCCTTGTTAGTATCTACATTGTCCTTTGTACCTCCTTCTCTTACAGCATAGCCAGTCAGATGGCTTGATACCTGTTTTACCCACTACATTGCAGCTCCTCAAACCCAGAATATGTCTGGCTCATCTTGGTATCTGCGGTGGTTGTATTTATCACATAGCAGGTGTTCAGGAAAAATTTAACTGATGGAATAAATGAATGAATGGATGGAAAAAACATACTCCAAGGGATGTCACTGTTGCATGTGTGTGTGTATGCATGTGTTGTGAATATATCTATATTCACATTTATATCCATATTCATAGTTACATATGGGTATGTAAGGATATTGTGGCAGTTTGATATTATTTATGAATTCCAAAATGATATTGATTATGTTTGTAAACTGGTCTGTTACTCTGGGCATGATACCCCTTTGATTGTATTAAATTCAGAGGTTTCACTTTTACTTTATTAAAATAAGATTAGGGCTTTGACTCAACCACATAGTTAGGGCAAGCAGGGTTGAGTCCTCACCCCCTTGATGGGCTATATAAATGGACACTCCATCAAGAACAGAGACGTAGACACGGAGAAGAACACAGAGGAGGAGAGACAGCTGCGTAGACATGGCAGGAGCCCTAGGAAGAGAGATGAGCCTGATAATCTACAGCAGACCTTGTGAAGAAACTAGAGCAGCTGAGCCCAGAAAGAAAGGAGCCCTCCCGCCTAGCAGCTGAGATCAGAAGAAGCTGGGCCCACAGAGCCTTAAGAGGAAGAGGAAGAGGAAGAGGAAGAGGAAGAGGAAGAGGAAGGAGGACCCCTCACAGACATCACCCACCATCATATTTGAACACGTGGCAACAGAGTTTGGTGAGGAAGTAACTTCACGTTGGACTCTTTAGGGCCTGGTAACTGTAAGCTCCCACCCCAAATAAACAACCTTTATAAAAGCCAACAGATTTCTGGTACTTTGCATCAGCACCCCTTTTGGCTGACTAGTACACATATATATGTAGATATTAACAAATAAGACTTCTCATATAAGGTAAACTGCAAGAAGACTTCTGAGATTGAGAAGCCTTACAAATCTATTTAAATCTCCTTTTTTCGCTTCTTTGTTCAAAACATAGTAATAAAGTACTGACATATCACTTGTGTATTAATATCCTTGCAGATATTTTGCCTTTATTTAGATTTTAGCTAGGGTTTTCTGAAAGGCAGCTGATTTGTATTCCTTAAGATTTAATGTGAAAAAATAAAAATAAATGAGATAAGGAGACAATGTGATTTCAAATACCTAACTCTAAATCTATGAGAAAGATATTTAATAAATGATACAAGTGCCTAACCTAAAGCCTACACCTCTGAAAACCATTTTTTTAAACTTCTAAAGTGCCTTATACAGGGGAGCAGGTGTAGCTCAGTGGCTGAGCACCTGCTTCACATGTACGAGATCCCGGGTTCAATCTCCAGTACCTCCTAAAAAAAAAGAAAATGTCTCGTACATTTTAAATATATTTGAAAGCTTGAAGAACAAGCTTTTTGAAATTATATAATTAGTTTAGGTATCAAGTGGAAAATACTCAGTTCTGTATTCTTTTTTAATTAGTCAAAATCCCATAAATGTTATCAAGCTACGCAACTACAGGTTCCAAAGACAGGTTGGTCTACCGGTCTTCCCTACATGAATAAGTACTGTCTTGCTTCCATGTAATTATAACTTTTAGAGCAACTGAAATTTTTAAAAAATATATTCCTACAGTCAAGATGTGTTTTTTAAATAATTTTTTCCTCTGAATTTGTAAAAGGTATGGAAATGTTACCAGCAGGGAATTTAAAAAAACGGACAAGTAATTTTCCTTAGAAGAAAATTAAAATCATCCATAATTCAGCAGCCAGAGATAATCATTGCTAAATATTTTATTTTAATAACACTTCATTACAAAAGTAATACAAATTACAAAGAAAATTTAGAAATACAAAAACAAAAAATAAAACAAAAATCACAATAATTTCTGTATTAGTTTTTTTAAGCATATATGATATTTTATCACAATTTGGACTATGAGAGATATTATTAAATAGAATTTAGATTATTCACAGTTTTTTGAGGTTTTAAATAATACTGCAATGGGCATTTTTATATGTAGATATTTGTCCAAGTTTTTGACTACTTCTTAGAACAGATTCCTAAATGAGGAATATATAAATCTAAATCTAAGTACTCAATACACATTGCCAAGAAAAATTTTCTAGGAAAATTGCCCCAATGGAACCTCCTCCCGCACGGATAAGAGCATCTGTTTCCTATCCCCTCAAAAATATTCAGTATTATTATTTTTTATCTCTGCTAATACAATAGGCCAAAATTGTTTCTCAAGGATTTTATGCATTCTTTGATTATTAAGTGAAGCTGGGCATTTTTCAGATGTTAATTGGTCAGTTGTGTTTCATTTACTGTGAATTAAGCTCCTAGAGGACAGGGGCTTAATATGTCTATCCCCAGGCCCTCTGTGTCTGCCACTTGATAATCACTTAATAACTGTTATAGGAAACAATGATATTTTCATATACTTTGGCCACTTTTTATATTGGTTTTTAATGTTTTCCCATTGACTTGAAAAGCCATTTATATACTAAATGTTTTTTACAATTATTTTCCTTAGAGTTCTCATTTTCTTTCTAATCTTGTTTATGATGTTCTTTGATGAACAGTCTTTCATTTTTTTGCAGTCACATCCGTTACCTTTTTTTCTTTGTGATTTCTTCTATTCCTTTTATGCCTAGGAACACCTTTTCCATGATAAAATTATTTTTAATGTTCTTCACATATTTCAGTTATTGTTGGGTGGGGAAGAGTATAGCTTCTATTAATGTGTTTTATTTGCACAAGGAGATTCAGTGCTTCATGAGAATAACTTGAGAATTTATTGCCAAGTACAAGCAGTTCCTAGGAAGTAAGAATGTAAGACTATGGAGAGGATACATTTTTCCTTACAAAGATTCTTAATCTGGGTTGAATCCTCTGAGCCTACAAAATTCAATGTGTACTTTTCTGGGCAGGGTCTCAATGGATCTGTGACTCCAAAATGGTTAAGAACCAATATTAGAGGTTCTTCCAACAATTTTCATATCTGACACCATCTGGATTCCCCAATGTTTAAACTTAACAACATTGTTGTATGTCCAGAATTTGACATCCCACAAAAAAGAAAAAGAATGAAGCTGAAGAATTGTGGCTAAAGTTTTAACACTGAAGAACAAGTTCAACACAAGCTTTTCTGAAGTTGCGGATATGCTGACTCCAGACTCAAGCAATAACTTAGAACTTTGGATGCCAGCTTTGCATGGGTGCCAGCCTACTTGCAGGTCATTGAAAAACCAATATATCCAAAGGTCAAATATGTCAATATTTTCACATAATCTCCTGATTTGGTGAAATCTTAAAAACCACCTAATGTTATTTCACCATCCAAGCCACAATGTCTCCAACAAGCAGTTACCAAGTCTATGATTAAACATTTCCAGGGATAGGGAACTCTTTGCTTCTTAAGGCAATTCATTGCAGAATTTCTCCCTCTAGCCCCTATTTCATGAAAATCTAAGTTTTCCATTTATCTCACTGAAGCAATGGAGCCCAGGTAATCAGATACACCTGCAGGAAATCTGGTGAAACAACTTTTCAGCCTTCTTAGATGGATGAGCAGAGACATAATCAAAACAGCATGTCACTGTTCTGTGCAGATTCTTGCTGAAAGGTTTACGAAACAGCATGAGATTTTGAATATAGAGTACTCCTTAAAAATGAAAGCAGAAGGTAAGTTATCAAAAGCATGTGGTGAAGTATGAACTATACTGGTTTTTAAACATCCTAACTTGGGGAAACAGGGATAGTGGCTCATTTGTGTATAAGTTATCATTAAGGGATGAAGTTGGGCTATTTACACAAAACAGGCCAGGCATTTTGACAAAGCTAAACAATTGAGCAGAGAAATTCTCTATTTTGACTTGAGGAATTGTCCCAACACAACAAGGGCAAATGTCTAAATGGGCTCTTGGATTGCCCAACTCTGGATGCTGTCTGATAAAACAGTCTGTTATCCAGATTACTGTAGAACAATGGAAGGGGGACAAGGACTGAGTGTGCCAGTTACCTCTAGTATAAATATGCATATGGATGCAAAAATAGATGTGAAATAACTTCAATCTCTTTAAACTCACACTTTAAAAAAATAATAGTCCCTTATAAATTTGTCAAAAAAAAAAAAAGGTTGGAAATTAGCCTGTTGATATCTACAGCATTCACAGCAATAAAGAGAGCTAAGTTCAGTTAGAAACCCCATGGAGGAGACAGTGCTCAATTAGGGTGAACTCAGAGGCAACTTTTTATAGATTCAACACTGCCTCTGGGTCACTGAAGAAAAGAATTCTACTCTAATTAAATACTTTTTAAAGTCTTGGGCTTGAATTTCTTATTTTGAATTATTTTGATAGAGAGTTTTAGCATATGGGTTTTTCAAAACGCATATCTGTTTATGTAGGATTGTTACTAATGTTTCTCAACCTACACATTGCAGAGTGCCATGAAAACAATCTAGTGGCTCTCAACTAGCTTTTTCCTTAATTAATAGAACATAGCAGAGTCTGTATATGTGTGCATGTGTGTGTGGTGTATACATAAGCATGCACTGGTGTGTGATGAAATATGTATTTCTTACTCTAAGACAAAGTCAAACACATTTGAAAGTATTCTTCAATAGGGGAGAAAAATGACAGAGAGATGGCTGGCTGGATAGATAGGGGTAAAAAATGATAAATCATAGCTAGAGATAGAAAGAGAGAGAGAGAGAGAGAGAGAGAGAGAGAGAGAGAGAGAGAGAATGTGGCTTCTAATGTATTTAAGGAAAGATTACAACCATATCACCAAAAATCAGACATGAAACTATTTTGCTTAAAAGTTGTTTTTTTGTTTGTTTGTTTTTGTTTGTTTGTTTGTTTTACCATGTGCTATCACAGAATTAAAAATAAACAACTTCAGGGGAGCCAATGTGGCTCAGTGGTTACACTCCAGCTTCCCACAAACAAGGTCCCGGGTTCAATCCCCAGCCTGGGCACCTCAAACAACAACAACAACAAAAACAACTTCATTAATCTTCACAACTCTCCTGTGGGGAAGAATTGGACTTACATTAAATGGTGCTGTCAACTTTATCTCAAGGGCATAGATTTTTATAGGTAGAAGCTGCCAGTTTTTATTTGCCAAACCAAAGATTTTTCAAGCACACAGAATAAGATTTCAGATTTGTGACTAAGAATGAAATGTCAGTGGTGATTATTTCTGATGATAACAATTAAGAACAGGTCAAAGCACACACTCAGAAAGCATTAAACACCTTCTATAAAGCAAGTCTTTTTAATTTTCTTCTCTCTATAGCCAAGTCGCAGTTATCTACAAATGAGCTGTCTGTATTGTGAATTAGATATGTAAATTTCTAAAACTTTCACCAGGGCATGCATATATATTCCCCATCACCATGCTCCTCTCATCTCTTTGATTTATAACCAAGGTGTCAATTGCTTGCCTAAACCACAGCAGAGAATCAAGCTCTTTGACAGCCATGATTTACTTGTCCAATGGAACCTCTGATCTCAGTCAAGCACACTTCCGGCCCTACCTTATCCTTCCCTAGGAAATAGCTTTCTGCCAAGCCCTGTGCTCACTTTCTGAGTGTCCTGTTTGCCTATATCACACTGTCATTCACCAATAAACTCTGTGAACATTTAACTGTGTGGTCGTGTGCTTAGGAAACAAAATTAAACACACTCAACTCTGTTCTATGACTCCCTCAATTATAATGGACTCTCAAAGCGACAACAACCCCAATGAGTGCACAAAAGAAAGAGCCCTTAATCAGGGGCTGTGAGAATGTGATATCACCTATGTTCTGTAATGGTAGATCCAAATCCTAGCTCCCCGCCACTAAAAGTGATGCCTGTCTAGGTATTCATAAATAGGTACTGCCTTTGTGCAGTAGAACTATGGAGCTAGATAACAGCAGAAGGAAGACATTAGGGGGATTAACACTGGAAAAGATATCGCTGAACTTAAAGAGATGAGTTTATAAAAGGAAATATAGGAATAAAAGGTATAAAGAAAATGTGGTAGAAATAACCTGCATTTCAAGCAGGCACTCTATCTTGGATGAACCTCTAGAAAAACATTAAGCTCTGGTAGTTATCTGGTCACCTAAAGCAAATTTTTTTGCAAACTGATTTTCAGTAATTTATTGGTTATGATAAAAATACTTTCCGGGAAGCGGCTGTGGCTCAATCAGTGGGGCTCCCGTTTACCATATGGGAGGCCCCGGGTTCGGTTCCCGGGGCCTCCTGGTGAAGGCGGGCCCGCCCGCACGGCGTGGTTGGCTGACCCGGCGAGCACAAGCAGCAAGGGGGGGATAAATGAATAAATAAATAAAATCTTTAAAAAAAAAAAAAAATACTTTCCAATTAGGAAATGGGGTGTAATGGAGTTATGCACTGAAGTGACCGTTTTTATTTAATTAATCACTCAAGTCTGTTAAACACCTGGTCAATTTAGTGAATGGGAAAATAGCCAGGTAGTTTTTTGGCTTAACTGATTAGTCAAGCCAATCTAAAAGGTTGATTCTTTAGTTCTACATACAGCCATCACCCAGCCACCTCCAAAAGAGTAAGAAAGCAAAGATTCGATTTCCAAGCATTTTTTTCTGAGGTCAATGAATCCAGGTCCAGTTCTACCTAAGTGTGAGCAGAAATGGGTGGTGTCCACTCAAGGTTTTCAGGACCAGTAGATGGAATAAAAGAAAGAATGGAATAGTTCAGGAGAGATCTTCATAGTAAAGGGATACTGGCTGGAGAAGGAACAAGTACAAGTCATCTGCATGGAGATCAGTCCCCAAGGATGTGTTAGAGTTCCAGTTCTCCTGAACAGTTGCATATATATTCCCCATCACCATGGAGGAATACCAGGACTAACTCACAGACCAGTAAATTATGCTTTGAATTATATGAAGAGAGAAACTCCAAGAAAAGCTTACACATGGTGTATGTGAGAGAGTTAGCATTTTTATAACTAAAGGAGATAAAACCGCCCCATTAGGTGAAATGGAATGTGCTGATTAAATTATCAAAAGCAATTCATTTCCTGTGCTCTTGAGTGGGCTACAAGATCCATTTTTCAACAACTTTCTGTAAAAAAATTTATCTATCTCCTTCAATCCTTCTCATCAATGACAACAAATACAGAGCCATCATCCTCCAGTTCATCATCAGCACACTCTTCCATCCCTCTGCACACAGGTGTCACCTATGGATCTTTTACAGGTCAGCTAGAGCCTCACTTTCTATTGCCTCCTGTTGGTATCCAGTAGCAGCAACAGTAGCAGAAATGTTGGAGGCAACTTCAGCATCGACAGGAACTCAGCAGCACTGTTCCAACAGCAGTGGCTACAGTGGCAGTAGCAGGGGAAGGGGGTGAAAGAAAAGGGGACAGCAGTTACCTGATCCCTGGGTAACACACTTTATTCTATTTTGCTCCTCTATCTTTCCAACAAGTTTTCAACCAATTTCCTGTGTTAAGTCCTCTCTGTTTGAAATACCTAGAGTGATTTCTATTCCTGATTGGACCTTGACAAGTACAAACAGTACCTACCCTCATTGTTCAACTTCCCCCATTTATTCCTCATATTTTATTAATGTAGAACTTAAATGTTTAGTTTAAATTCATAAGATTCTTATGAGACTTATATTATCAGAAATAGGAACATTTCCTTTTCCTTGCCCTTATTATATTATTTCCCAAAACTTTCTCCAAGGAACATTTGGCATCTGAGTACAAAAGTGATCATATTTTCCATTATATATGCAATGTTATGACTAGAAGAACTTGGAGCAAATTAATGAATTATTTTTGATGCTACCTTTCTTCCTTGAAAAATGAGATGACCCGAGTTGCTTGCAAAAGGGCCACTTAGAACACAATTAACATCCTGAACATTTGTTCCTCATGACTTAATGTGATAGTACTGACTAAAGAAAAAGAGAAGAGAAGAAAGCCCATGCTGAATGCTTAATGTTAAACATCTTGGTCTACTACCCATGATGATCTGGTAGTACTCTTTTTCTAGCAGAGCAAAATTTCAGCTTTACAACATATCTATTATCATTCCATTTACATAACCTACCTCTTAAGTACCATAATAAGAAGCAGTTATTTTTACAAGTAAAGAAACTTTACCTAAGTAAATCACTCCTTAGTTTTATAACTTTCAATTAGCTATCATATGGCTCTTAGTGTCCATTTATACCCAAGGGGATTCAATTGATTGGTCTGAAAACCAACTAGTCTGTTTTGATCTTCTGATGATAGGATAACCACTTAACAAAGTAAGACCTTTATTGTTACCAATCCAATATCTTCTAAAGAATCTACAAAAGGGACCAGCTGGCAGAAGTGGCAAGAGTGTTTAAAGATTAATCCTTCTGAATCAATTTAGAACGCTAACTTGGAACTGTGGCAAAAGCAGAACGTGTAAGTGAACAGTAAATGAAATATAGTATTAAATTATCTCTGAGACACATGTGGACCCTGAAACTATTGAAACCAATGCTAAATGTGTTTTGAGTTGAGCATGAAAATGTCAGTTTGGTGAATATAAAAACAGAAAAAAAAAATTTTTTTTGCTAAAATGGCAATACTACATTTTCTAAAGACATCCTTTTGTCCTCTTAAGTTTAAAATAACTAGCAACTAAAAATATCGTTGCCTGTGAAATCAGAGATTATGCTGAGTCTTGATAACCAATTACTACCTTTTTAGAACTGTCAGATTTATTTGAAAGGAATTGGTCAGAGCATGGTAACAGAATCATGGTCTCATTCTTTGTAAGCACCAGCTAGTTCCACTTAGTTTCCTGGCAGTGGGCTCCTCTCAAACCCCAGACAACTACCCTGCAAATATACTCTACTGGACCCAAGAAAATAGAATGAAAGAATCAAAGAATAATAGCAGCATGCCTTCCCCACACTTCCCTCCACCACAGACACCCTGCACCAGTGATCCTCCCCTGCCATAGCTGCCAAAAGAATGCTTCCATAATTGTGTTTCCAACCACAGTCCTCAACCTCCCCAGAGTTCACTTGTTCCTTCCTCTAGCCCTGCCCCTGGCTCTATGGCTAGCCCGATCCACCGCCCAACCCCACTTACACTCACACTCCAGCACTGTAGACCCCACTCATATCAAGCACCACCATTTTTCCAAGTTTCCACAGACCTTTTACACAGATTGAGTTCATCAAAGCAAAAAATGCCATAGTAAATTAATTAATACAAAAGTTAATGTGTAAAGCACATTTTGAACAAAATTCGTACAAAAGCCCTCTAGTAAATATAGATTCTTATAACAAATACAGTAGTGTAGAAGTTATACGTCAACAGTTTGGGGAACTATTAAGCCAAAAACTTTCAGTGTTATAAAAAGAGCCCTGATTTTCAAAAAGGCTTCGAGAGAAAGATAACTTTGATAATGATGAGATACAAATAAATATTGACTAAACTTAAACTTTTTAGTGACAGGTATGCAAATACTCACTAATCTTGTTCTTATCTAGCAATAGGTAATGGCTGGCAATGTGCTTGCCTTGTCAAAGCACCTGTATCAACGTCCCCGTTTTTCCAAGGCTCCTCATCTGCAGCTGCTAACTGAGGCTGGTAGTATCTGCTTGAAAAGGCAAGGGTGAGGTAAAGTATATGAGGCTTATAATTTTATGTTTCCACAATGTCTTCTTTCCATTCTCATTGTTCCAGGTTCTCATCATCCCACGATCTGGACATAGTAAAGAAGCTGTAGGAATAACCTC
The DNA here is from genome assembly GCA_026826555.1 of Tolypeutes matacus. Lineage (NCBI taxonomy): Eukaryota > Metazoa > Chordata > Mammalia > Cingulata > Chlamyphoridae > Tolypeutes > Tolypeutes matacus. The sequence continues at coordinate 8,362,318 of JAKSZT010053791.1, forward strand.
CCCCAGCCACCTTCCCACCTCCTCATCCTTAAAAAGGAAAAATCTATTCTCCTCATGGAAGTCAGGTTCATCCTCAAAAAACACACCACAATCTTATAGAACCCTCTTGCCTTTTCACTTGTCCAAATCCTACATTTTCTCCAGGCTAACATCAACGAAGCCTATTGTTACCCTTCAGTGATAACTCCCTCCACTGATTTTTCTTGTCATCAATTGTCTTTAAGGCTTGTGTGGCTTTCATATGCCACTTTGTTATTTGTCATCATTCATATTCATATACCCAGGGATCTTATCTTATACCTCGGCACCTGGCCTGGTGCCCTGCTCAGAGTAGGTAATCAATATTGCTGATTTGGGCTGTTGATTTGGGCAGCCAATTGGTGAAAAATATCAGCTTTGAGCCAGGCTGGCTTTGTTATACACCTCATAAAACTTCTGAGCCACAGTCTCCTCTGTAAAACGAAGGTATTAATACCTACCCTGAAGATTGCTGGAGAAAATGGAGAGGAATACTAAAGTGACTAGTACAATCACTAGCATATACTTAGTGCTTAATAGCAGCAACTCTTATAATTAAAAAATATGTCACATTGTATATAACAGCCAGATTTTTGTATTATACTATATATGTAATAACCATAGGCACTGTTACAAACAGCACTATTGATTCATCATAAATTATAATAAAACAGAGCTTGGATCTCTCTATTTCTGTCCTTTTCCACTATTCTGTAATTCTTTATCTTGTTATCAAAACAAAATATTGAACATTTTAGGCTTGGTTCACCAATATCGACATTATCTACAGTATATGAAATCTTTAAAAGGAGGATTTTTATATTTTTACTTACCATACTACATTTGTTTGATTCCTTCTTCCATTTATTTTTTTTTTTTTCATTACAGCAAAGTGACATGTGACTATAAAACTGACAATTGTTCTAACTTTGATATGCCAAGTTGTAATTGGGACATTTCTCTTGGCCTTAACACCTACATGACATTTCAGTAAGGCAAGAGAAAACCATCAATTTTTTTCATGGTGGAAATTTATTTTGCCTTCAAAAGTTGGCAGATCAAGTAATCTATTGCCAATGACTTTATAAATGAAAAATAAAATATTGGATGACTTCTGGATTTTTTATCCTTCCAAAATGACAAATAGACCTTATGGCAACTGAAGCATTAAAAAAATAGTAGGTCTATCAGCAGAAGCTTCCATTTCCCAGTTCCAAGAATATATTTTCTGTAGGGACAAATGCATTTTTAAAGTCAGTTTCATTTATCAGTTTCCAAACATCTCAAAGAAGTTCCTGTGACTCTAGAAATCTTAGGAAGCCCACTGGTTCACACAGGATCACACCAGAGCCCTAATCACTCTCCTTTACTGCCTCCAAGCCACACACAGCTCTCCAACTAAGATGTCTTCCCTTACCTCCCTGCCATCTCTTAACATTCATCCCAAGTGAACCCAGTGTTCAGCTTCTACCCTTCCCTGGCCTAACAGCTCTGTACTTGATTATAGAGCACTAGGCTAAACATTGTTTTTCAGAGTATTCCAAAACTTCCCAAACATCAAATGTCACCTGGATAGTAGATAAGTAAATAGCAGATAGATAGGTAGATAGGTAGATGGATGGTAGATGATGATAGAGAAGATAGATAGATGGATAGATAGATAGATAGATAGATAGATAGATAGATAGATAGATAGATAGAT
>JAKSZT010053791.1:8364047-8427963 GCA_026826555.1 Tolypeutes matacus
GATAGATAGATAGATAGATAGATAGATAGATAGATAGATAGATAGATCGATCAGAACTTCCCCTGAAGATCCTGGTTTAGAAGTTCTGGGGAAAGCCTTGGGATTCTTGCTTTTAACCAGACCTCAGGTAATACTTGTGACCATTTGCCTGATCTGATAGCATCATGTTAGTTTGGAAATTTCAAACTCCTAGATTGTGAGTTGTAGCCCACGAGGAGATTTCCATGCCTGATTCAAGAGGGGAAACTGAGGAAGCTGGGAGCCTGACGTGCCTGGGGGTCTTTCTGTGGCCTTGGAAGCATTGGGAACTGGTAAACTGGTGGAGGAATTGTCTGGACACCATCTACTTCCAGTCCACCCAACCCAGATCATCAGCTGTGGCTTGTGGTGAGGGGACACACAGGTCACCTCAGCTACTGATTCACATAACTGGCTCTCTAGGGCCCCTTCTGAGGTGCTGATGAGATGAAGGCAGGAGCCAACCACTGAGTTCAGGGACAAACCAATCAAACTACTGGCATGTCAATCTGAAGACGAATCCAGCCCACTGACCATTTCCATCTGTATCTTCTCCTGTAGCTTGGATTGCTACAGAAAGCTGAACCTTTCTGTCCTCCTCCTCCTTCTTGAAACATTCTCTTGCTTCTTATAGTCTCACCAAGTTGATAGCACTCATCATAAGCAGATACCTATCTGCTGATTCTTTTGCATCTTATAGTTCCAAGGACAATGCTTGGCACAAAACACCCATTTGCTGATTCGTCCATCTGATTTCGCATGCCTTGCTTCGTATATCTGTATAAGCATAGATTTATGTAAACTTCTTTGTGATTTTATTCCTAGGCAGAGTGTATTTCTATGAGTTAACTATTTTTATAAGTTTGAGTATGTGTATATGAAAGTGTATTCTGTAATTTAAGATGTTTATCTGAAAGCAAAAAAAAAATGGTGTTTTTCAAAAATTTGAATTTTAAGCCTTTAGGTAGGATACATACTCACTAGTTTCCTCAGAGTCTTGCCCCTTACAAGTATTTTTACTTAGGGTCTCATCACTTTAGGTCACCTGGCTCATATACAAAGTCACCTAAGTTTGTGAACTCTGCTTTGGCTTTATCTATATAGTCATGTTTCTCCTGCATAAAAATTTAATTGCTAAGAATAAATACAATGGAAAAATGTAATCATTTTTGCAATACACGCAACATTCAGGGAGGGCTTTGTGTTTTTTTGTGTGTGGGAGGGTTGTCTTAGAGTGCAGCCTTCCTAAGCATTCTCTGTAACACTATGTGAGACTTTGGGGTACACAGAGGGCAGGCAGACAGGCATAGGATTCTAATTTCACCGTGATTTGGGTCTGGAGCAAGCTGACTTTTAGATCTGTGATAGTAAACCCTTCTGTCTTGAACTATCAAACATTTTTCTCTGAAAATGACCTAGCAGATATGCTGAAGCCATGAGCATCCTGCTGAGATGATATCCACTGCACATTTATTTGGAGTATTTACTCTAGGAAAAACTGCCATCCACTATTCTCTGCACTAGTGGAGAGACTAGGTATTCCCCTTACCTTGCATAAAACTCAGAGTTTTACACATGGCCTTTTCTACAAGATCAAGCTCACTTTTTTTTTTTTTTTCACTTTAACAATGCTATTTTATAGGATCCAGAAAATCATGATAAAAAAGAGGGAAAGTATCCCCACTCCATGAAGAACATATTGGGTTTGGGCTATATGTGTGTTAAATCAGAGGAAAGTTTAAACTGAAGCATGAGAGACTTTAATTGATTAGAGAAAAACTGTCAGCTAAGAGTAAATGGCTTCTGATATTACCAAGCAAAAGGCTCTCTGTCTGATGCGCACAGAGGCCAATACTATGACATCAGGATTTTGAGAAAAGAAAGAGTTTTATTGTGAGATCACCCAGCAAGGAGATGGGGCAAGGCTCAAATCTGTCTCTCAGATCTGAGAGTTAAGGGAGGTTTTGTGGGAATGGGAGGTGAGAGGTGGGGAGATTTGACTTAGCATAGTCCAGTTGGTTAATTATAGAGTTGTTCATATGTGGTAGAGTGGATTTTAGGCTGGAACACCTTTATTGAAGGGCATCTCACATCTGATTTGCTTCTGATGTCTTCTTGTCCTTGTAAGCTTGGTTCTGAGGGAGGTGACCTTTCTTCCGGGTGTCTCAAAGTCCATCTAAAGGAAAAGAATCTATGTTTCTGCACATGCTCAGGTTATATGACCTGCAGCTAAGCTTGGAAGCCTGCAAACAAACCCAGAAGAAAAGATCACAAGAACAGAGAACATCTGCCCAAACCAGCTTTGGCCTGCAGATGGTTTCACTGATGAGGATCATAATTTTGCCCTTCCCAGAACTATCCAAGGGAAGTGCAAAGAACTTGGGGTTGGGATGTTTCAGACTTTAATCTACCAGAAAATAGCAAAAATAATGGAGAAATTTTATCCTGAATTCTTTCAAAAAACATGTCTTGAGAGTTTACTTTGGGCAAGGACAATTTTAAGCACTAGGATCCAAAGATAAATAAGTCATTGTCCTAAGGTCAAAACAGCTCAGTAAAAAATTAATTAAAAAAAAAAACAATAAAACAACATAATAAATGTTATATATTGTAGATAAATGCAAGGGATTTGGGGCACAGAAAATAAATTTTAACTTTGTCATCTGCGAAGAAAGTCATCAGCAAGGGCTCAAAAAAAAAGTACCACTTGGGTTAAGTCTTGATAGTTGAGTAAAAGCTCACAGCATAAACAAGATGGGGCAAGGCATGCTAGCAGGGCAAATACATGTGCATGGAGGTTTTGGAAAGTATGGTGTGGTCAAGTTTAGATAGAACTTGGGTCAGGAGACAGGGGAGGAGTGGAAGTAATTCAGATAAGTAGCTGGACCAGTGGGAAGATGTGGTGTGAATGACTCAGAAGCTACGCCATCACCTTCATCAGGACAGCTTTCCATACAGATGCATATTTTGATTAGTAAAAAGGATGCATATCCAGGCATCAGGCTTTGTCCAAGATCTGAAAGTCATCATGAAGATTCAGTAATACTTATGTCCTTAAGAAGCCACTTAGGAAAGCACCAGAAAAATGATATCTGGAGCAAGAAGCCCCACATGAAACTACAAAAAAAAAAAAAAATAGTAACTTAAGTATTGAAAACAAAAGCAAGACTTCTAGGTAAATATGGCTAATGGAACATATGTTTTTATAACCTCTCTCTTCTGAATTCCCACTAAAATATCTGTAAAAGGACCATAAGGGCCAAGAGAACACAAGAGAAGACCATAGCAAGGGTGGTAGATTGAATTGTATACCCCAGAAAAACATGTTCTTAATATTAATCTGATTCCTGTAGTTATGAATCCATTGTTATTAGGACCATTTGAAGATGTTATTTTTTGTTAAAGTATGGCCAAATGAATCAGGATGGACCTTAATCTGGAATACTGAGTCTTTTATAAGCAGATTCAAACATAGAGCGAGAAAACCACGAAGAGCTAGAAGTCAATGGAACCCAGGAGAGAAAGAAGAGGACATTTCCATGTGATGGGAATGCCAAGGACCCCAAGTCTTGTTGGCCAGCCAGAATGCTACTGAACCTAGGAGGAAAGCAAGCCTTCCAACCTCTGCAACCATGAGCCAATAAACTCCCACAGTTTAATCCAACCCATTGTGTGGTATTTGACTTAGCCTGGAAACTAAGACAGCAAGTGGGCCTTATTTCAGGCAAAGCTGATTGGAGACCATGGGTTTAAATCAGTGGCTTCCATGGGCATCCTAACATCAACCCCAGAAATATTCTTACCCTCCCCATGACAGGTTGAGCTGGAAACCACAGGATACCACTTTCAGGGCAAAGCCTCATCTTTCCAAATGCCCAAGAGAGGCCTAAATATAGCCCCTGTACAGTCCAGCAGATTTGAGAGGGCTCAGGATGGCTGAATGAAGCAGTTTCCATGTCTTCTCCCAGACTCACCAATCAGATAAGTCACTCTCCTTCCCTCAGCAAGGAGCAGATGAGGGGACAGGAGAGAGGCCAGGAGTGTCACTATGTGGAAGCTCCTGATGACAATGGGAAGCAAAAGGAACAGAGGTTGGGCCAGCCACTCCTCTGTTCATTGTGGAGGCCAATGGACTATCTGTAGAAGTGGTAATACAGAGGGAGTCCACCCAGCCCAAGTCCTGGGCTAATGTGAAATTGGGCCCACCTCACAAAATTGTGGTTTATATTCTCAGATATCACTTGATCACCAGTAACTTGCTTCTTCCCCAAGAAAGTCCTTGTTTTTCCCTGATAGAGGAGCATGTGTTGCACATATGAGCCCATTTTCTGATACCCCAGCATCAGTTTATCAAGTGTTCCCAGTTCGATCTGAGGTCCCATTAGCCTGGGCCAGGGATTATGTCCTAAACCAGTTAACTATTGCCCCTAGCCCACGAGAGTCTAATTTTCAAGCTTTGATGAGAATTTCCAGCCTGTAGGAAAAACTGAGTTGCCACTAGCTCTTCCAGGTTTTGAAGGTTAGTATGGTTGGTGAAAACAGTTCTTTTAGAAAATAAACAGTTTTTATTTTGCAAATGCCTATTTTGGGATAAGGAATAGCCTTTTGCTTCTCTTATAACAGTGGTTTGCATGGGTTTTCATGCCCTAAAAAACAAACAAAAAAGGATTTCCCATACAGTTTCCAACTTTTTATTTTGTCAAATAAGAACATTTTAGAATAGCTACCATTCTCCTATCACCATCATTTGGTGAAAGAAAGGATACTTAACCAAAATCACAGAATAAAAGACATTCCTTACACAGGGTTAAATACTGTCCCCCAGAATTCATGTCTACCCGGAACCTCACAGTGTGACCTTATTTGGAAACAGGGTCTTTGCAAATGTAACAAATTAAGGTTAAGTTGAGATGAGGGTATGGAGCCATGTGAAGACAGAGGCAGAGATGGGAGTTACACTGCCACAAGCCAAGGAAGATCTGAGGCCATCAGAAGCTGCAAGAGGCAAGGAAGGGTCCTGCCCTCAAGACTTCAGAGGGAGCCTGGCCCTGCCAATACCTTGAATTCAGATTTCAAGCCTCCAAACTGAGACAATAAATTTCTGTGGTTTTGAGCTACCCAATTCGTGTTACTTTGCTACAGCAGCCATAGAAAACTGATATACTCTTTTAAACTGAATAAAGTTAGCTTTATAAAACTACTATTATTCTTATTTTCCAAATTATACTGAAAGCCAGAAAGCTTGTTGTAGTCTGGCGTTTGTGATCCACTACTCTCAACATAAGGTTTCAGGTACACAATGAAGTACAGGATACAAATAATTATTTAAATACACGAGGAAGCAGGACTAACAATTGCATTGTTATATAAGCAAGTCATTTACAAAAACCTAGATTCAGACCAAAATATATGCAAAGCAGCTTCTCTTCTATAAGTGCCTTTCTCAGAAAATGAAATTGTAACTTTTGTGAAAGAAGCCTGTATATATATCACAGTACAAATTCAAATAAAAACTAAAAGCTTATTTTAATTCTGGGCATCAAAATGAGCAACATGCATGAAAGTCAAAGGGCACAGTTGACAATACATTTTCTTCATAATAAAGGCAATGTTTTTCCAGTGGGTGGAAGCAAATTTTATCTAGCAGGTTTTCAACACAGAAAAATACAGAAGTACCAGCAAGGTCGTTTACAGAAAGCATATTTTGCGAGCCTATACAATTTGGTGTTTATTTATCTTGAATATATTCTCCTCTGACCTATTCCATCTCCTCCATTCTTCCTACCAACCACCACCCACACATCATCTCCTAAAATAAATTAATCTGTGGCCAACAGTCAGTTGCAGTTGTATCATTAAGACTGTGGACTCATCTCCAGAATATCAGCACTGTAAAACAGTAAGACACAGTGACTGATCCCAAGCAACTTACTGGAACTTTGTGAATAGTCCAAAAGTGGAAGGGCACTTTTGAATGTTGAAAGATGGAAAGAATTTTACTTTAAATGTACAAGCACATATTCAAAATCAACCAATAAATATTGTTAACAGGCATTTGGAGCATCCAAACACGAACAAGACACAGTCCCAGCCCTCAAGTAACTCATATTACAGTAGTTAGAAACAACACATGGTCCTCCTCGGTGGGCCTTCAAGTTGGGCCCAGTGCTTGGCTATCCCATAGGCACATTCGGCCCATATTGAGGACCTCAGCAAAGCAGGGCCACCAACAAAATTTTAGAAGTTTGACTTTGAGAAATTCTATCTACAATTTTATTCTCAGAAAAGCTCCACAGAAGTGAGTTTAATTTTAGCATGTAAATCAAATTTGGTATCATGGTGTAAAATATAACTTTATTTTAGAAGTGCACATGGGGGTAGACCACAGTCAGGAAAATTTTAGGGACTCTTTGTGCCCATGGACAATTGTGGTTCTTCCTTCTGAGATCTTTGCAGTATGTTGAAGAATTAAACCTTTACTTTAATGAAAATTTATCTACGATTAGAATTGGTTATGTTTCTATTCTGATTATGAATTATTAACTTCATAGTTAAGACTGTTGTCTTTATCACTAATCTCTACACTGATTTCTAAACAACATCACGTTATCTGTACCATTTGTGGGTCTTGGATTTCTAACTCTCCAACTTGATAAACAATGGAAGGCAGTGACTGTGCCTTGTGTAGGACATCTATGTGATGTTAGTCCTTCATGTCTCACCTTCCATTGATGTTATCCACTTTTATAACACATTTATTTATGAGCCATCATATTCACAATCCATCTGATGATAAGTCAGACAGTCACTTTGGCTTCAACTTTGACCTATTACCATGCTTAGCATCATAGGATAAAGGGACATCATGGTAGGTTGTTGTACCCCAAGGAAAGACATATTCTTAATCTCAGTCTTAATCTTAATCTTAGATGTGAACCCATTCTAAATAAGATCCTTTAAACATATTCTCTTTTTGGTTAACATATAGTCAACTGAATCAGGGTGGGTCTTAATCCATGTTACTGGAGGCCATATAAAGAGAAAAAACTGGAAGCCAGAAGTCATAGAAAGGCACAGGGAAGAGCCAGAAACCAGAAGTCAATAGAAACCCATAGAACAGAAACAAGGACAGAGAGCTGGCCATGTGATGGGAGGCGTAGTTGCAAGCCAAAGAACTTCAAGGACTGTGGCAAACCAGCACCAGAATGCTACAGATTTCTGGTGAAATCATTGCATTGCCAGAGCCTTGATTATAAACTTCTAGCCTCAAAACTGCCAGCTAATAAATGTTTGTTGTTTAAGCCAACAGTAACATTGCTAGCAAACTAAGCAATACAGTGTATTAGGATTTTACTGTCCCAAGAAAGGACAGAGGGAGACAAAACTTCGAGTGTTAAATAAAGAGCAACTTCTCTTTCCTTCAGCAGCTAGCGTCCTGGGGGTTGATGTGGAGTTGATGGAGCTATACATAGATATTAATGTCTGTTCCCATCCTAGGACAAGCTAAGCCAATATCTCTAGCAATGGGCCCAGGCATCACTATTTTTTGAAATAAAAATTATAATGTGCAGCCAAGGTTGGGAATCAGTGATATTGGTGGTTCCTCTATCCCACCCACTCTTGTTGAGTTCACTGTTAAGATTAAGGATAATCATACAAATTCTTTTTTTGCTTTATTAAACACATAATGTATCTACAGTGAATTCAATATTCAAGAGACAATATTAATGGGAAAGTACCTAGACTTTTTACATGACATTTCACATGTACCATAATTTGTCTCAATAGATCTTTTCACTCTAAGTGGCGCTTCCTGGAATAAAATCTCAACCAACCCCAGTACCACTTTTTTTTTCATTATCTCCCTCTTAGCACACAATTGGTCACCTGATAAATTCTTATTGAACTGATGGTATTTTTCAGTCATTTTCTCAAACAACTGAAGTAAGGTATGACTTCTTGTTCAGAGTGTATCTCTCTGGTTGTCCCATAAGTGTCTCAAATTAGACTCTTCTTCCCTTATGCAAAACTATGTTCCCTTTATTCATTTGCCCACTTAAGAAGCACAGAACACCCAGCAGTGTATTGACGTTTTGGATGACTGAGCTAGCTAAAAAATGGAGAAATGAGAAGAGGGAACAGCTTATCTCAGAACTCCCAGTCTCACCCATGTGAGTTGATTAAATTGAGTCTCAACATTGGCTTTTTAAAAAGAGAATTAAGGAGTCCTTCATATTGATGGTACTTACATGTACCCTCCTCTTTTCCCCCTACCCTTGCTCCTGGTTCAAGCATCTTCTTTAGGAAACATGTAGTTGATGGAGAATGTGGTGTTAACTCCTCTAGAAACTTGCTCCCTACCCTCCACGCTATCCAGTCTCCAATGCAGGGAACTTCAAAAGATTCATTTGGGTCTTCCAACATGGCTCAAACAAGAAAGATGTACCTAATGAAACAGAGCTGCCTCATGGTCTTGGGTACTATCTTTATAGGACTCCTTCTTCCCTGCTTCTATTGGGACTTCTAAGAAAGAAGCAGGGTCTCATTCCACTGGTCTACATCCTCCAGGTTGTTATATCAAAAAAAAGATTGCTTAGTTTTCATTGTATAACTGAGGTGGCTTGAATTGTGTACCCCAGTTTGGACATGTTCTTGGCCTTGGTCCACATTATAGTGGGTGTGAAATCATTGTAAATAAGATCTCTTTAAGATGTTTCTTCAGTTAAGGTGTGACCCAACTGACTCAGGTTGGGCTTTAATTCAGATTAGTGGAATCTTTTATATGCAGAGTGAAATTCAGAAAGAGAATCTACAGAGAACAACCAGAAGCTGGAAGTCAACAGGAGAAAGGAGAAGATATCACATGTGCATTACCCATGTGATAGAAAAGCCAAGGAACCCCAAGGATCACTAGCAGCCACCCCCAGAATGCCACAGCCTTTAAGGAGAAAGCATCACCATGCTGATGCCTCAACTTTGAACTTAACCTAGCCTCAAAACCATGAGCTAATAAATTCTTGCTGTTAAGTCAACCCATTGTATGGTATTTGTTCTAGCAGCTAGGAAACTAGAGCAATAATTTATTCTTTATATCTGCTTGTTATAAGCAGAAGCTTATTGTCTCAGTTTCCTTATATTGCTTCAACAGATAACATTAAGTAATACTAGAAATTAAAGCATTCTTATTGCCAGGTCTTGGGAATAATTGCTGTTCATTATTGTAACCCAAAACAGTGTGACACTTGTTCTCTCTTCTATGCCACTCAAGTTAAGATTATCACAGACAGAAACTAAGAAATCCTTTATCCAAACAGATGCTAGGCACAAGAAGACATCAGTGAACAGGATAGACACAGAGAAAAAAAGAAAGAAAGAAAAAAAAAAGACAGACACAGGTCTACCTTCATAGAGTCTAGAAACCAGAAGTCCCCTGGCCCCTCTTTCTTCCTTACTCTTCACATCACTCAGGGCTGAGTTTCCTGATTCTACTTCCCAGACTCACTCTGCTCCATCCACCGCCCTTGCCTTGGATTAGGTCTTGTCATCTCCAGCATGGACTGTGATAACAACCTCTTTTCTGATCCCACTGGTTACGCATGGATGGGATACAGAAGAAAGGATAGCTAAGAAGACAGTGTAGGATTCACTAAATCCATAAAAGGAAAACCAAACTCAAGCATTGATGTGGAACAGAAGGAGGGAGAGTGCATGGAAGGGGCAGGTGCTCTACAATGGTGCCTGCTGTGGAAAAGCCAGCAATAGGCTATAAAGGAAAGGCCTTGGTTATATTTAAGGTATCAGTGCCATCTGAAATTGTAATCAGAGTCAAGGGGTGGAGTCAGAGTCCAGAGGATTTAACAAGTAAGCAATGGTACAAATACTAGGGCTCTTAATATAGTAAAGACACTACTATATTAAGAAGAGACACTACCACTATTTTGCCAACACACTTCTCAACTTATGGTGATACTTCTGCATCCCTGGACTTTAATGAAATAGGACTCATCATGGTCCCTCAAACACAGAAGAAAACCCAGCAGTCCTCTGTGTCATCTTTATGTGTAATTCTTCTGTGCCATGCACTGTTTTAGATTACCAACCCAGCTCCACAACCTTGGAAAGTAGCCAAATGTTAATCTGTATGATTCCTCTGTTCAAAACAGACCTATTTACACTTACTTTTATTATTATTTTGCAAAACTCCTATTTAGTTTATTAAATATAGAGAGAATAAGAGTATAAAGCTGGTATGGTTTCATCACAGAGTCGGCATTTGATACATGCTAATTGGTTCTAATCATGAATATCATTATCTGACTACATCTTTCATCATAAAGTGACACATCAAATTGTGTCTGGGTACATGGGGTACCTTAGGACTAGAAAGGAAAAGATTATTAAATGGTTTATTAAGTGATTCCTTTGGTTGTTGAAGCCTTGCTCAATAGTCAAATCTGTAACTCTAAACTCAGCGGGGGAAAAGACATAGAGAAAACAGTATGTTGCAATGAGAAATCTGAGATTCAGAACTTAGAGAAGTGACTGCACATAATGGTCTTTAAGGCCTACTTCCAGTATACTGCTCACAATTCCAACCCAAAGAACTCAAATGACTAGATGCTTCTGACTTTTTAAAATATAACTGTAGAATGATTCTGAATGATAAGTGCTTTAGAAGTATTAATTCAGAACAGAAAGACATAACTAAAACATTTTAACATTAATTTTCACATAATGAATCTGTCCTCATATCCCAAAAGCTAAATTTTTCAATTGGTTTGAAATTCTTCAACAAAAGTGAAGAGTTCACTTCTCTCTATTCAACATTCTCAGCCATCCAGAACAAAGCAGAGAGGCAGGAGATGAAGTGATTGATCTGCTCTTCAGTAGAAAAATTGAAATCTCAAAGCTAAACACTAAAATTTCTGGCATTTTGCTGCCTTAGTTTGCTGCCTTAGTTCATACAAAAATCTGACAAGTTTGGTAATAAGGCTTTCAAGCCCACTAAAATTAATAAATGGTACTTTAAAAGAAGTGCAGTGCTTCTTTCAGGCTTTATTGGAGATTAACTGCTCAGTGTGAGATCCCTTTCCCACCTGTCTGTCAGCTAAGGGGCAGCTTCCATTGGAATTGGTCACTAAATAATACTTCCACTTGAGTGAAGAAAGCAATTCATTACACAGGATACTGACCCAAAGCGGGGGGGGGGGGGGGGGCCGGGGAGTTGGCAGTGGGAGTTTTGAGGAAAATGTGATATTAAGGGGGAAGAGGAGGTTCAAGAAAAGTAGGGAGCTAGATATCTCAAAACTGACCTAGGCACAACAAAAGTGAGATTTCTCTAGTTTTAAGGGTACTTTAAAAATTAGCAAAACTAAGATATATACATGAATAATCATTTTTTAAAGAACAAATAGTCTCCTTTCTGTGTGACTGGCCAGAAGAAGGCAGCATGCACCAGCCACTTCTTGAATGCCTCAGGCCTGCTCCCTTTCCTCTCCCGTCTTTCCTGTGGAGCCAAGGCTGTCAGCGCTATCCCTGATATTATTTGGGGGCAGCCACCTTTTGTTGCAGCTGCCCAGTTTTGCAAACTTGCAACAGTCAAGTAAAATGATAAAAGCTTCCAAAGTTACAGTAATTCTACCCAGAGTCAGTTAAGTAGGAAAAAACTCCACAATAACTCTTAGATTCCCACTATTTGCAGACATCGTTCAATGCTGTGGAAGATACAAATGCATGTAGACCATAGCTTGTGCCCTTGAGCTGTTCCCAGTTTAGTGGAAGAGATGAGTTGGTCTCCAAGAAGATTTTGGTATTATGAAAGTAACAATGGGAATTAAGACTCCATTAACAGAAACAAGAAGACTGTAAGTAGGACTAGTTTAGGAAGGAAGATATTTTGGATGTCCTGGATTCTGAGCCTAGGGAAGAGATTAGGGATAAAACTAAAGGTATGGGAGTTATGTTGGATAAATGGTCTTTCCCTCCAGATCCACTCCCCATCCTGCTATCTGCTTCAAGAGGCTGAACTATAAACATCCTCCACAGTGTTTTCCAGCTTCCTTTTGGGTTCCACCAGCAGGAGACTGGAGGCAGGTAGGAGAGTGAGGTCAGGGTATGTATCGCCCTTGTCTGGTCATATTCCCCACAGAAGGTCACTGCTCCTCACAATATACCCCTCTCTCCTTCTAGGTTCCAGTAACCTCTCTTACTTCCCTGTCACTTCAGGTTAGTAAAATTATAGCTCTACTTGTACCAGCCTCATATTCCTGCACTATCCCTTGAGACTCCACTACATCCCACCCACCCCTATTTAATAAATCCTTTGTTAATAAACTCTCCTAGAATTATCCTAATTTGAGTATGTCTTTAAGATTCCAATTGGGACCCTGTCAGAATCAGGAATCTCAGAATAAATAATACCAGAAAGCAGGCATGCAGAAAGATAGGAATCAGCAAAGAAAAGACCATTCAGGAACCCTTCATACTTAGAAGGAAAGAGAAGCCACAACAAAGGAAAGAACTGTAAGAGCAGTGGAAAGCAAAAGGAAGGTCAAGAGGTGTGTAGACTTAGGTCAGTCCTCATCCTGGCCCAGACATGAAAAATTATGTGATGATACCAGTCATAAAGTTGGTGGCAAGGCTCCAGGATATGTAAGTTCATTGAGGGTGGTGGGCCACACTGTGGGAGATGTTTGTGTGGGATGTGGTGGGAGGTGTGGGAGGTGGGCAACATGGGAATCCCAGTGGGTTCCGTGTAATATTTTGGGTAATCTATGCACCTCTTAAAATATATGTATATATATATATAAATAACATTTTTGTAAGCAAATACACATAAATGCATATATATTTATGTATCATTTTGCAAATGTTTGTATGTATTGTGAGAATTTTGATTTTTACCCATAATAAAAAAAAAAAAAAGGCAAGTGAAGATGAAGATATCTATTTTGAGGCTGAACACATGGTCTGCACCCTTCCCAATCATACCTACTCTACTTTCTCTTAAGTGAGCACTAAGGAGATTTAGAGGCCAGTGTGCCCCTCCCATCAGCCAAGGCCCATCACCTCCTGTTTACCAGACACCAGTCAAACACCCACCATCTTGCTATCTTACCCTCCTATAGTGACCAAGACTCTCTTTTTGGTTTGAAAGGCTTATTCTCCAGCTGCTGAGAGTGCTACTATCTGAAAGCCCTCAGCTGGTAGCCCACTTTGGAATTTTCTAGATCATTTTCTACAATCATCATTATCTAGATTGCCAGACCAGTTTAGATAATGCTTCAATGTTCTGTGTAATCATTCTGTCTACTAATTGATTTTTTCAGTCCTAGTGCATGAGATTAGTTAATAGGAGTTGATGTCCCAAAGTTACATTAAAAAAACACATTTGTTAGGAGCAGATATGACTCATGTGGTTGAGGGCCTGCTTCCCACATGGGAGGTCCTGGGTTCGGTCCCCGGTGCCTCTTAAAAAAAGAACCAAAAAAAAAAAAAAAAAAAAAAATCAACAAGCAAAACAAACAAAAAACCCAACTGAGGTGACAGAGATGGACTCAGTTATGGCGTCCCTACAAATGGCTCATCTGTCCCTTCTATTTAAACCTATACTTGGTGCTGGAGTTTATAGGTGTATGCCCAAGAGACTGGAATCTTTGGGCTGTCCATGTGCCAGCTGGGCCCATAGTCTCAGCGGAATTGCAACACCTACTCTTCAGTTCATTGGACTTACCCAGGACAACTAACAAGGAGATGAGGATTGACAACCACCACACCAAGGAACCAAGAGAGCCTACAACTGCAAGCAAGAGAGTCCCATCCAGGGAAGCGGCTGTGGCTCAATCAGTAGGGCTCCCGTTTACCATATGGGAGGCCCCGGGTTCGGTTCCCGGGGCCTCCTGGTGAAGGCAAGCCCGCCCACACGGCGTGGTTAGCTGACCCAGCGAGCACAAGCAGCAAGGGGGGGATAAATGAATAAATAAATAAATAAATCTTAAAAAAAAAAAGAGAGTCCCATCCATCGGCTGTATGGGATCAAAGCCCCCTCTCAATTAGAGGTGGAGTGGACATCACCATCCCAGAATCCTCAGGATTGGGGAATGAACTATGGACTAGAGTGGACTTACTGGAATTCTACTATAGACATATTGTGATTCTAGCAATGGAAGAAATTATATCATTGATGTAGAGACAGTGACCACTGGAGAATTTGGGGACAGGGAGAGGGAAAAACAGTTGTAATATGGGAGTTTTTTTGGGACTTAGGAATTGTCATGAATGACATTGCCACGACAGATATAGGCCATTTTATATCGTCACATAATATGCAGAACTGTGTGGGAGAGGGTGTAGACTACAATGTGAACTATGGCCCATGCTCAGTGGCAATGCCCCAGGATGCGTTTATCAATTGCAATGAATGTGCCACACTGATGAAGGATGTTTTTTCTGAGGGAGGGTGTAGGAGGTGTGGGGAGTGGGGCATATGGGAATCCATATATTTTTTGTGTAATATATGTAATATATTACACAAAAATAATATAGTACATTTATGTAATCTAAGTATCTTTTATAAAAGAAAAAAAAAACAAGTCAGGGAAACCAATGTGGCTCAGTGGTTGAGCACCAGCTTCCCACATACGAGGTCTTGGGCCCTGCTCTGGTAACTAAAAAACAAAACAAAACAAAAAAATACATTTATTGATTGTTTGCTAAGCTGTACAATGGGAAGCTGGTCTTTCATTAATTAGAAATGTTAAATGATTCATTTATAGAATATTTGATGTCAATCTGTATCTTCATAAAATAAGCATTTCTATTTCTAATCTAGATAACTTCTGCACCTGACAGAATTGACAATTCTCCCTAGATTTCAAGATA
Organism: Tolypeutes matacus; assembly: GCA_026826555.1. NCBI lineage: Eukaryota > Metazoa > Chordata > Mammalia > Cingulata > Chlamyphoridae > Tolypeutes > Tolypeutes matacus. The sequence goes on from JAKSZT010053791.1 coordinate 8,378,946, forward strand.
AACACTGTTGAATGGCAACACATGTTAAAATTTTGGCTTCCATGACATTGATATGTCACTGAATGATATCAGTCCAAAAGGACTCAGAAGTTTTAGAAGTCTTTGATTTGTACATTTATCCTTAACGAGTTCAGACATGATTTAACCTGAACCTCATAACTACTTATTAAGTACCCACTCTGATGCAGAGATCATGCTAAACATTTTACATTCCTGCATGCAATCGAATAATATTTATTACTTCCTAATCTTCATCAAAGCACTTGAGGCTAATTCTTTTCCATTGTTCATTTATTTGTCTTTTCAGTAAATAAGCATCAGCCACCTGCTCCCTGTTAAGGCTCTGGGCTAGGGCCTGGGGAGACACAAGGTGAACAAAAACACAAATAGAGTCCCTACACCTGTGGAGCATATGGCCTCGTAAGGCAACCAACAGTATTAAATACCACACAAATAAATTTATAGCTGTGATAAGTGATATGAAGGAAAATTATACCTTGCTGAGAGATGCAGAAAATAGGGGTCTGGGAGATTTAGCAATGTTCTGGCATCCTGCCTCCTCTGGGGAAGGATGTGGTTCAACCGTGACAGCGTGGCTGGACTTCGCTCCCCTGCCCCGCCCTCCCCAGCAGCAGCCTGCAGTCCCTGCTGTGCGAGGACAGCCACCCAGGCTTGCTCTGCACAAACCACAACCCAACCAGCTTTTCAGCCTTCTTTCTGAAGTATGATTAAGTTGGAGGAGATGCTATCACTCTTAGGACGAGAAATCTGGCACCAGGACAATAATCTAAATCACATTGGTTGGGAGCTTATTTTATAGAAATCCTCCACACTGAGAATCCCAGAAGTACATTCTATTAATTCTCAAATCAGTCATCACTTCCTGGTTTATATTGTGATACTCTGTGTCCACATCAACTTATTCATCTTTGTGGCTCTACCTTCGAAATAGATCTTTATTGACAGAAAGAAAGAAGAAGGAAGGAAGGAGGGAGGGAGGGAAGGAGGAGACAAATATGCAGATATTACCACAATTATCACAAAAGAAAAAAATGTAGCATAGCCAAAAAAAAGAAAAAAGAAAAAAAAAGCAACATCCCAACAGGGAAGATAATTTTTCAGAAAAAAAAATGAGCAAAAAACAAATAATATCAATATTTATATTCTGAAAAAAGTTATAAACCTAATTAAAGTAAAAATAATGTGCAGTAGGTGGTATGGGTGCCAACTATATACACACAGATATATTCCTCCAGTGTAACCAACATGTCTGTAACTAGCATATGTGAAAAATGTAATAATCAGATGTATTTTATAAATGTCCCATCATTTCTCAAAAATAAAACTTATCTTTCCCATTTTCAGCTTTGCCAGGTAAGCTACAGATCTCATTTCATAGGAATGTTTCAGCTAGAAATGATCTGTTCTTTGTCAAGTTGCCTAATCTGACCATGACACTGAGCAGACCATGACACAGGGAATTATTCACTGTGAAGAGCATGTGTCTTAGTGAGCACCTGGCTACAAAGCTCACTGTCAAGTGCTAGACCTAGCAAACTAGTGATGGGACAAATCACAGCTTCCGCTAGCTTGGCAATGTACAATGCATCTCATTAGAATATTATAATATAGAGAGTGTTACACTTGCTCCCAAAACATGGAAACATTAAATTATGATGAATTCCACCAGACAAAGAATAGGAACAATTATCAGCACTTCCTCTGAGTTGCTCATGTTCTTGAGTTGTTAGTGTGAGCATTTCCCTGTGTATAAACTTGCAGATAATAACTACAAGTCTCCTTAAGATGACCTTAAATACTAAAAGATGAAGATGCTGAAAAATCAGGAAGAGTTTCTATCACTTACTGGTTTTATAGACTTTCTTATTGAGTTCCCTTGTGAAGAATAATAGAGTAATAATCATTGAATTATTTTAATCCACATCCATTTGAAATTACAGGTTATAAATCTGTGTCAGGCTGTGAAGATTTTGCCATCTGTTCTAATCACTCATGAAGGAATGAAAATGTAATTATAAGATTGTTACCTTAATGAATAGTTCAATAGGAAAGAAAAATGTAATCTCGTGTTATGAAATTTTCTTCTTACAAAATATGATTTTAAATGTGATACCAACTTTGTAACTTTCATAATCTCTTTACATTTGTGTGGGTCTTTATTTGTGAACCAGGTTTTACTTTAGCAGGCAGCAGAAAAATTAGACTTCAGACTACACAAAAGCAAAAACAAACAACAATTACAACAACCAAAAAGTCCTGCTACAAACTACAAATTCTTCTTACACTGCTCCAAGTAACTACTGATCTTGTCAAGCACAGAGTAGTTCCAACCCAAAAGCTAGTGCTCAGGGGAGACTGACTTCAATTCCTTGAGGGGAAAAGGGACCTCTGAAGAGGATGTCTCTAGGCAGAAAAGGGAACCTCTTTCTTTGCAGAAGGAAGTCATTCCTTTTTTAATTCTTTCCTGGAGCAACTCCTAGGAATGATATGACTCAAGTGGTTGATAGGAATGATAATCTACCTGGGAGGAAGGGTGCTGTAATTAATCATTACTATTTTCCTTGGGGGTAAGATGCCAACAAAATCTGTCAAACTATGAGTTCTACCCATTGCCATTGTGTATCATCTCTGATCTTTTCCCAGAGTAGCTCATCTCTCCTTTGAAGGCTTAACCAATGGTGGCTACCCATTCTCATCTTAGCTGCTAAGAACCATTTCTGAAACAAGTCTATTGTTCCCTCGTCCTTACTCTTGAAGAGAAAAAACAAAACCAAAAAAAAAAAAAAAACTTCCCATTAATTGTTATGAGCTCTAAGACAAGGGATAAAACCTAGTAATATCTTTTTTTTTTTTTTTTTGAGGTACCAGGGTTCAGGGATTGAACCCAGGACCTCATATGTGGAAAGCCAGTGCTCAACCACTGAGCCACATCAGCTTCCCTGAGTTGGCTTTTTTATTTGTTATTTGTTTTTTCAGGAGGCACCAGGAACCAAACCTGGGACCTCCCATATGGGAGGTAGGTGGTCGACAGCTTGAGCCACATCTGCTTCCCAAGGATTTCTTAATAGGAAAAATTCCATGAAAGCCAATGAACTTCATCAACTGTTTGAAGAAAAGGGAAGAAATATGCATGATATCCATATACTTATCTCAATTAATCCTCATAATTCTTCAAAGAAGGTATTGGCCTCCTTTTGCAGTTGAAAAAACAGAGGCTCAGAGAAAATGAATAAATTCTTTAAAGTGTTAAAGCTAAAATATAAGCCCAGTTCTGTCAGTCCCCAAATTGCTGGTAGTTGAGTGAGTTACATGCAAGAGTGGGGGAATATGTTTTACAATAATGTAGCACATGGGACTGGTTTACACAAGTACTTGTTGCAGCAGTACAAATTTTAGTAGTACTCCTTTTCCTTCTAAATGCTTTCTCCTTAGATCTTTTTACAGTCTTTTAACTCTTCACCTGGTTAATTACTACTGGCCCTTTGTGACTCAGTTTAAATGGCTTTTCTTCCAGAAAGTCCTTTCCAAGCATGGCAGGTTGAAACTTTTGTGGACCCCAGAAAATCACATCCTTAAGGCTAATCCATTCCTGTGCATGTAAACCTATTGTAGGTGGAACCTTTTGATTAAATTACTTCAGTTAAGGGACTTTGATTAGAATGCATGTCCCAGGGTGGGCCTTAATTTTCTTACTGGAGCTCTTTATAAATGGAGGAATAAAAAGTTACAGACACAGAAATAAAAGCTGCAGAGACAGAGAAGGACCCAGAAGCCAAAAGAGAAGGCCCTAGGAGTCAGAAGCTGGAATTGATGAAACACAGAAGCTAAAAGGAAGCTACTCTAGCCAGAAGCTGAAAGCAAAGAGGCCCAAAGTAGAGGGGAGAGACAAGCAGATGTGCCATATGCCTGATTGCTCACAGGTACAGCTCGCGGAGAAAGTATCTCTGATGATGCCTTAACTTGGACACTTTCACAGCCTCAGAACTGTAATCTCATAAATTAATAAATCCCAATTATAAAAGCCAACTCATTTCTGGTATGTTGCTTTTGTGGCATTTAGCAAACTGAAATCTAAGCTTCCAAGAATGTGCCCCTGTAGAACCCAGTACTTATCTATCTCTGTCACCATTTTAACAATTGCCTTTTGTCAGTATTCTCAACTAGAATGTAAACTCCTTGAGGGCTGGTACAGACCTTGTTCACCATTGTGTTTTCAATGCCTAGCATTGTGTCTAGCCCATAGTAGACACAATATTTGTTAAAGGCTATTAAGAAATCATGGAAAACAGTGTTTTAATTATAGTATTTGACAGTACAAAATTGAATGCACTCTGTCACCATAAGTTTAAGAAAAGCTGGGGTGGTCCTCAGCTGGGTTTGCTTGCTCAGCACAGGAGAATAGACAGACAAACCAAACTAGGCTAGAAAAGAAAGGAGGATTTATTCGCAGGTGGGAGACCAGAGATGTACAATCTCAAATCAGCCTCTCCGAAATGCAGAAATTCTAATATTTTATACCATCGGGATGTTAATGAATAATTGGAGTGGAGCTGGACACAGGTACCCTCATTAATAAACATTAAGGGGTTGAATATAGTGGGGTGGGTTCCAAACCAGGGTGAGTTACAAGGTTATAATTGTTATCAGAGATCAAGGTTCTGGGATAGGAAAGTACAGAGTAGAGGTCAGTCACAAGGTTTCCATATGGATATTAAACAGGAGGGTGGAGTAGTTACCATCACAATGGCAAGTATATACTAAGGTGAGCTTAGTTCTGAAATAACCATAAACAAAGGTAAGTTCAGTCTATAATTACCACCACAATGGTAAGTATACACGAAAGAGGCTAAGTTTTGAGTAACTATAAACAGGGGTGAGACTTGTTTAGAATGACCATCATAATAGCAGGTCTCCACTAAATTCAGCCAGTTCCAGCAATTTTAGATATTAACCTTTTGCTATTGTTTTAAAATAATGTAAAGACATCTATATAATTCTTAACCCTCGGTTATAAATAGCTTACAGTATCAGTACGATGTCTCAATATTTAAACTATACTGGGTTTTTCGAGTAGTACAAAATAATAAAGTAACTAATGACACCTGAAAACTGAAATGCAGACCAATGTTTAGTAAATAATGTAACGAGTGCCCCAAGGCCCTTGTCAGTATACAGGGCCTTTGGGGGTCCTGTTATTATTTAAAAGAAGACAAGTTTAGTCACCCTCACAAACCCTAGATTTAATTGGCACCATGAGCCCCATAGCATCATGAGAGCTAGGTATGAATGTAGTCTGCCTTCATACCAAAAAAAAAAAAAAGAGTTTGTTTGTTTTTTTCCATAAGAAAAGAGGAAAGACCTCTTTTTCTAGTATCGTATTGCAGTTTCCTTTACTTCTTTCTCCCAATATAATACCCAAAGTACCCTCATAAGATGAGGGGTTGAGACAGATGTGATTAAATCAGTGTAATGGGGTTTGAAAATCCGTTTACAGTAACTACCACTGTTTAGCAAAACCATAATGCTTGTTGTTTCCAACTGATCTGGTCTTCCTCATAAGCCCCCATGTATTGGTGAGTAGTCCAATCTCATTTACTAGGTCATCCAATATAATAAATAAAGTAATCCTTTATTAGGTCTCATTCATCTTTTGGGTAAAAATGTTCAGACTGCCAAAATCCTGGCCTTTCTCTTCTTTACACATACTATTCTGCTCAAGTTGACATCTGGGCTCACGGAAGTTGCTGAATGAATGAATGAATGGTCTCATGTGGACAGAGTAATTGGGCCCTGCTATTATCATGGTGACCTCCAGAGCCTTGCAGTCCCCACCATGGAATGGCTGGTCCTCCACCATGGACATTCTGCTGATAATGCCTATGGTTGGTATTTGCAGCTGTAAATTCATGTAAATTTCTTCCTTAGCTTGGTCAGGGCTAGGTGGAATATTAGTTGACTCAGCTTCCTTCCGCTTGACTTTCAATAGCTATAACCCATGCTGAATCTCTGACCTACCCTCTATTTAGCCCCACAGGCTTGGGTGTTCCACCCTCAGCTTCTACTCTGGGGTCAACCTGACTGTGCACCTGTGTGGAGCTGCCCCACGGAGGCATTCTGACTCTCAACTCAAAGTCTAAGCCACACAGGATTTGAGGAAAATTTATGACTCAAAGAAGACACTCTGGGAAGCGGCTGTGGCTCAATCAGTGGGGCTCCCGTTTACCATATGGGAGGCCCCGGGTTCGGTTCCCGGGGCCTCCTGGTGGGGGCAGGCCCGCCTGCACAGCGTGGTTGGCTAACCCAGCGAGCACAAGCAGCAAGTGGGGGATAAATGAATAAATAAATAAAATCTTTAAAAAAAAAAAAAAAAGAAGACACTCTGACTGACCATACTGGTCTGTTAGGCTGCCACAAGTTGTTTCTGGGCTCCCTCCAAGGTGGCCTCCTCCCAGGGCCCCAAACAAAAAGGTGAGTACATCACCTCTTTTGGTGTCCCTCAAATTTTCAAAAGCCTGGATCAGGCAGCTTTCCTCCTCTTGTCTTCTGTTTCTTACCACTTGTGGTAGTTTAAAGCTCTATGAACCCCCCAAGAAAGCAGGACCTTTTGATGAGGCTCCTTAAGGTTTCACCCACCCTGATCAAGATGGGTCTTAATCCTATTAGTGGAGTCCTTTATATGAGAATGAAATTCAGACAGACAGAGAGAGAGAGAGAGAGAGAGAGAGAGAGAGCAAGAGCGCACCAGGGAAGTCAGAAGCTGAAATCAATAAAACCAGCACTCTCAGACCTTTACATCTAATGGAGTATGTCCTGCAGGCTTTTGAAATTCTTTGGGACCTGTGACCCCTGTTTTCTTTCCAATTTCTCCCTTGTAGGAATGGAAATGTTTATCCTCTGACTCCTTCCTTTGTATATTGAAAGCAGATAATTTATCTAGGTTTCACAGGTCCACAGAGAGAGGGAAATTGTGCTCCAGGACAGACCACACCCATAACTGATTTTGATGAGACTTTGTACTAAGCATCGTTTCTGAAATGACTTAAGGCTTTGGGGATATTTTGTTGGAATGAATGTATTTTGCATATGGAAAGAACATGTACTTTAGGGGTCTGGAGGGTACAGCAGTGATGATTAGAAACTGTGTGTCCCCAGAAAAACATGTTCTTAAATCTAATCCACTCCTGTGGGTGTGGGCCCATGGTAAGCAGGACCTTTTGATGAGGTTACCTCAGTTAAGGTGTGTCCCACCTCAATCAACATGAGACGTAATCTTATTACTGGAGACTTTTATGAGAATAAAATTCAGAGAGAGAGAAAGCCACAGAAGCCAGAAGCTGAAATCAACAAAACCCGGAAGGGAAGGGAGACTCCAGCACATGCCTTGCCAGGTGACCGAGGAGCCAAGGATCACAAAGTGGCCCGTCTTTGGGAAGAAAGCATACCGTGACAAATGCCTTGATTTGGACATTTTCCCAGTCTCAAAACCATGGGCAAATAAATTCCCATCATTTAACCAGACCCATCTCATGGTATTTGTTTTAAGCAGCCTAGGAAACTAAACATCACCCTTTGGGTCAGAAGGGACAGCCTTTCCCATTTCCTCTTCCTGTGTACTCTTATACCATGTCCTCAAATTCCATGTTCAAGTTCTCCAAGCCAACTGTTGATAAGTTAAAGAAGGAGATCAAAATACAGATGCTTTAAAATATCTTCTTCCCTGTTCTCTCTCTATCCCTCTCTCCCTCCCTTTCTCCCTTTTCCTCCCTTCAACATCTAGCTTTCTTGTGTATCATACCATCCTGTCTTGCCACAGAAGGGTAAGCTTCATGACTTAGACTAAAAATAGGCAACAGAATAGAAGAAGATAAATTAAGTCGAAAATGTAAATGAATCATTTTCATATTGGCAAAAATATAATCCCTTTTATATATCAGCTTGCAGTTAGGATCTTAGATCTTAACTCAGAGGTATGTGTCTTGAAGTCAGGGTCCCCTTTAATTTCTTTTTCCTAAGAGCTCCAAGAAGGGGAATCTCTCTTCCGCGTCTAGTATGAAAGGCCAACAAGACAAATATCCTAAATTGCAATTATTTATCTATCACCTAAATAAAAGTTAAAGGTGTCATATAAAAATAAGAAAGTAGGTTTTAGTGAGTAGTTCGATCCATTATACAAGGGAATGCTAAACACAAGACTGTAATATTATATAATCCTAGAGCATAATTCTGACTTATGCCATCCTCAGAATGACATTAATATCTTCCTTTACTTGAACCATTGTAACAATTATGGAAGACATTCTCAAAGGCCGGTATGTGAACATTATTTAAGACATCTCTTAATTTTCTGCCTATCTAAGATACCCTTACTCCTCCCAAATATATTCAAATCTGTTTCTGAGAGTGTTTTCACACATTATCATCCAGCTATCACTTTCACTTTTTTTTAGCTGAGAATTGCCTAGAAAATAGATAAGCCAGGGTGTAGGTGTGAAAATACAGGAAATGTGAGAAAACTGGGATTTAATATTAAAGTCAAGCAAAGTGAAGTCACCCACCCCATTCTGTAAGTGTGTTTGTGTGTGAGTATGTGTGTGTGCATATGCGAGTGTGCCACCCTATGTACATGGAACTGCCTGTGTATGGGTTCATATTCTTGCATGAGATGTTAGGAAAAATAATTGATTCCCTAATTTGTTTAAAAGTCTGCAATAAAAAGTTAGCATGGATATACATAGTAAGAAATGCTGGAAGGAAATACCACAGAATGTTCAGAGTTAGTTGCAGATTGTGTTCCTTTTGCCCTGTTTTCTAATTTCCTGCCATGTTATAGTAAAACATACAATTTTTAAAGTAAAATACTTTGAGAAATTCTAAAATGAAAGCTCCCACTGAAGCTTTCAAATTCTGACTTAAGTTATTCATGAGGACAGCTTGGGGTTAGAACCAGCCTTCTGTGAGAGACCAGCTTTTCAGTATTACTTCCTAAAAGCAGAATATAGAATTTTATTCTTCCAAATCATAGCATGTAGAGTGCAGCTGTTGTGAAGCTTCTTGAGAGCAGAAATTCCAGTTTTACAGCATACAGTATACTTCAAAGCAGTGTGTTTCAAACTGCAGTTGATGAAATCAAGTTGGAGGGTTAGGACTAGCACTTTCAAATAAATGAAATAGAATATGAAATGTCAGAATATAGCCTTTTTAATAAATGTATTGTTTTGCGTAATATATAAATACGCACACACATACATATATATATGGGTTGTGAAATGAATTTCTTATTGTAGTTGCCATATATCATAGGTTATGAAATAAAATGAGTCCCTTACTAAGGTTCCCATATATCTTTCCAAAAAGTTTGGAAAATGTTATTCTAAAATATCTATCACAAGGCCCAATCCATAACAAGTGTAGCAAAGTGGAAACACACACACACACACACACACATACAGCAACTACTTCTATCTCCTTACAATTTTCCCTGGAGGAGACAGCTTTTTATTTAACAAAGCACTTTGTTACACCATTTGCTTACAAAAGAATGAGATTCTGAGAAGGTGAAGACAAAGACAATGAAAGTGCTCTGCATAATGAAAGTGCATGTGGGGTTCCCAGGTTATAGCATAGAAAAGGAAGATCACTTTCTCAAGAAAAGGGGGAAGAGATGGGCAAGGACTGCAAGGTAGAGGATAGGGTCTGTGGAGAAAGGCCACAGGGAGGAGATACCCAGCAGCACCAGTGAGCAGAGGACAGAGTTCAGTGCTCAGTTTTAAAATTAACATTTTTCTGGCCGTGTGGCTCCAAAACCATCAGCAAAGTCAGCTCCAGGCACAGACTCAACTAGGCTCAGAAACAGTCATGAGACACCCTCTTTCCCAACGTGCTAGAAGGGGCTGATTCTTAAGTATCATAATGTGCAAATATTTGTTGAGTGGAAGAGAGACCAGGATGGAGTACAACTGCCTCAGCACTGCCTTTCAGGCACCCCAGCTAAAGTAGCCAGTTTTCCCGGCCCCGGACTGCTATTTAGTGGGAATTGCCTCAGGATAACTTGTTGCACAGATTCAAATCACAGAAACCATAACCCATTTCTACCCAGATACTTCTATCTGACTGGCCCCTTTTCTGCCCAGCCCTTTGACCCCTTCTGAGAAGGGCAGAACATCCTGCACAACCAACCAGTAAGACGGTGGGTGCTCCAAGAGGCAATTTCTCAGGACCAGCCTCTTTGTCTATGAAAAAGATTGTTAACCTCATTGCTAAGCAGCCTTCATTGCCCTACTTTTCAATGGAGAATGACAATGAAAGCATTTACATGTAGATCTGCCCTGATATATAATGAGAAATAACAGAAGCGTAAAATGCTAATTCTATTTTTAAAATCCTAATTTATCCAGCCAGCCCCTAAAAGGATAAGAATAACAACCCCCAAATTATTCAGAATCTTCCTTTTCATCAGCTCCTATCTCCTTCTCCAAACTTCAATCACCTCCTCTACTTCAACCCTACAAACTCCACATGTTACAAGCAGCAAAATAGACATGAATTGGTTTCATCTCCTTATATTTCCAATTCCAGCATGGGAAGAAAATGGAGGAAGGCTGTAAAATGGTTAGCAGGCAAGAGGTGAAAGTTAGAAAAGGAGCTAAGGACTTTGATAGTCTGACTGTGATGTATCCTAGAGTAATCAGGAATTTAAATGACTCACAGAAGTAGAAAAGCATTCTGAAATAAATTTAGGAGCAAGGAAATGTAAGTATGCTTGCTTTTTATGGCTGAAAGGGAAACACTTTGCTAAAGGTCCATAAGGAGCACACTGAGTAACTGATGGCATGAGATATGAATGTGAAAAATAATAAACCATGTTAAAAGTAAATAATTGCCAAGGATATTTTTCTTATAATAAGCATCAGAGAAATTCAGAGGACATAGGAGGCTTCACAGAGAAAGCAGGATCTAATCAATTCTGATGCTGCCTAGCTCACTCCGAGACGACTGCTACCACGTATGGGTGCCGTCACCATTTACACTAACGATGTTCCACCAGGACACCCATCGCTTTATTCTAAACCCCCATCCCTGTCTGGAGTCCACCATTTTCTCTAATCTGTTATGGCATTTCATATTAACTGTGGTACAAATGAGGGAAGAAGAAAGAGTAGATCAAAGTGGGGAGCAAAATTCAGTAGGAGGAGTTGAGAATTGTTCTTGAGCTATTCTGTGAATGAGAAGACATATCTGTCAGATGAGGGATTGGTCATAGAAGGCAGAACCAGAGGGGAAATTGAACCTGGACTTCTAGTGCGACAGATGGGCATAAAGCTGCCTGCAGCTAGAAGCAATAGCTTTGTGAACCCACTGTCTGCACTGGGTTAGACCGCTTGACATAACCTACAGTCTTGGAATGGGGAGGCTATGGGCTGTAGGGGCAGGACAGGGGCCTTGGAGACAGAAATGGTCTTGAATCCCTGCTCTGCCACTTGTTGAATAGAGTATTAGCTAACTATGCTTCAAGTTCAGAGACTAACACTGCTCTCTGGGCCTGCACTATCCTCTGCCTTTGGTTGTTTCTTCCCTTCTACCCCTTAATTGGCCTTCCCTCTGTTATCAGCTCATTGGTTTGCTCTCCTCTCTAAATTGGCTTTGTTAAGGACACATCTTCTGTGGTGCCTTGATGTCCCCTTCCCAGGGAACTGTAGGCTGAAATTGGAAGCAGAATCATAAAATCACAGAATGTGAGTGATGGAATGGACCTTAGCTAGCCACCAACTGGTCCAACAACATTGGACTAAAGACAAGGAAGCCAAAGCCTTAAGAGGTGAAGTAACTTGCCAGAAGTCACACAAGTACAGAACTTGACTGCAAACATAGTGTTTTCTCCAATGCATCACACTCATCCTCAATTTCATGTGAACCATGTTATTGAAGTAGGCTCCAAAATCTGTTCTGGAATTGAGGAAGATAAAGTCCACAACCAAGATGATGGTTGGGTCATCTCTAGAAGCAGAATAATTATTATTAAATCATGAAGTGTTGCTCTAGACACTTTCCTGTGTTCAGGATTTGCTTAGACAAGGGAAGCAGAATACCTTCGTGGCATTTCCTACATAAAATGAACAGAGAGTGCCATCTGCTGGATGGCTGGGCTTAAGGCCACCTGCCACACTTCAGAGTAAGGGGTGTACTTTAAATAGTTTGCTTCTTATTGACTGACCCTTCAAAATAACTAGTCCCATGTTTATCCTTTTTTAAAAAATTCCCACTTAATATATCATGCTGCTCTTTCCTTATTAACAATACGGATTGAGTTCATTCCTCTTTTTAACCTAGGCTTCTAAAAAATTGCATTATGAACATTTCCAAATATACACAAAAGAAGAGAGAATGGCACAATAAACCCCCATATACCCATCCTCCAGATTTAAAATCTGTCAAAATTTTGCCACCTTTGCTTCCTCTATCCACCGATTTTTCTCTGCTGAAGTATTGAGGGCAAATTCCAAGTATCACGTCTGTCTCAAATTTCAGCATGACTCCCTTTAAAAAATGAGACATTTTCTTTCATAAACACACTATCATTATCACAACTAGTAAAATTAACAATAATTCTTTGTTATTGTCTAATACCCAGTCTGTAATCAGATTACCCTGCTTATTTCAAAGAGAAAAATTACCATTGGTTTATTCGAATCAGAATCAAAACAAGGATTCAATCCAATTAAATATATGAAAATCCATGAGGTCTTATGTTTCTAAAGAAAAAAACAGAAAGTCCACCACCAAAAATAAGGAAGTATAAATTAACCCCTTTTAATGAGAGAAATTCTTCTTTATAGAAAAATTCCATCTAATAAAAATAGAAGGAATGATAGAGCTAGAAAAACTCCATTTTGCAAATGACAGGCAATAAGGCGATCTTCAACAGATGGGAACATTAGTTGAAAGTTGGGAATTCGACAGGGGAAGGATCAAGTTGTCACTATCTGCTCCCATTCAGCAAAATTAACATCCCTAAAGCATTGTGTGATTTCCTTCTGAAGTTTATACAGTACATTTATAATATTTTATGGGTTATTTTTTTAGGTTTTTTTCATATAATAAAGTTTATTTTTAAAGAAGTTTTAGATTACAGAAAAGTTACATAGAAACCAGGTTAAAAGTGAAAGGTTGGAAAAAGATATTCCATGAAAATAGTAACCAAAAATGAGCTGGATTCGTGATACTAATATCAGGGGAAAAAAATGATTTTACATGCAAAACTCTTATAAAGGATGAAGAAGGTCATTATATGTTAATAAAAGGGACAATTCACCAAAAAGAAATAACTATACTAAATATTTATGGACCTAAACTGAGGGCCCCAAGATATGTGAGGCAAACACTGGCAAAGCTGAAGGGAGAAATAGATGTCTCTACAATAATAGTTGGAGACCCAAATACACCACTCTTAGTATTGGACAGAACATCTGGACAGAGGATAAATAAAGAAACAGAGGACTTAAATAATATGATAAATAAACTAGACCTAACAGACATCTATAGAGCATTGCAACCCTAAACAGCAGGATATACATTCTTTTCAAGTGCTCACGGATCCTTCTCCAAGATAGACCATATGTTGGGTCTAAAGACAAGTCTCAATAAATTTTAAAAGATTGAAATTATAAAAAGCACTTTCTCTGATCATAATGGAATGAGGCTGGAAATCAATAATGGGCAAAAAAGGGAAAATTCATAAACATAAGGAAATTAAACAATACACTCTTAAATAATCAGTGGGTCAAAGAAGAAATTGCAAGAGAATTTGGCAAATATCTGAGATGAATGAAAATGAGAACACAACATATCAAAACCTATGGGACATGGCAAAGGCAGTGCTGAGAGGGAAATTTATAGCTCTCAATGGTTACATTTAAAAAGAAGAAAGAGCTAAAATTGAAGGTTTAACTGCACACCTAGAGGAATTAGAAAAAGAACAGCAAACTAATCCCAACCCAAGCTGAAGGAAAGAAATAGTAAAGATCAGAATGGAAATAAATGAAATTAAGAACAAAAAAACAATAGAGAGAAGCAACAAAACCAGAAGTTGGTTCTTTGAGAAGATCAACAAAATCAACAAACCCTTAGCTAGACTGACAAAGAAAAAAAGAGAGAAGACACAAATAAATAAAATGAGAAATGAGAGAGGGGACATTACCACTGACCCCGCAGAAATAAGAGAGATCATAAGAGGACACTATGAATAACTGTATGCCAAAAACTAGACAATGTAGACCAGATGGACAAATTCCTAGAAACACACAAACCACCTACACTGACCCTAAAAGAAATAGAAGACCTCAGCAAACCAATCACAAGTGAACATATTGAAACAGTCATCAAAAACCTGCCGAAGATGAAAACCAGGACCAGATGGCTTCACAGGTGAATTCTACCAATCATTCAAAGACAACCTAATACCAATCTTGCTCAAGCACTTCCAAAAAATTGAACAGGAAAGAATTCTACAAAACTCATTCTATAAAGCAACATCACCCTAATTCCAAAACCAGATAAAGATACTATGAAAAAAGTAAATTACAGACCAATATCTCTAATGAATATAGGTGCAAATATCCTCAACAAAATACTTGCAAACCCAATCCAAAAACACATTAAAAGAAGTATACAACACAATCAAGTGGGTTTTATCCCAGGTATGCAAAGGTGGTTCAATACAAGAAAATCAATAGCATAATAAACCACATTGATAAATTGAAAAAGAAAAATCACATGATCCCCTCAATTGATGCAGAAAAAGCATTTGACAAAATATAGCACCTTTTCTTGATAAAAACACTCCAAAAGATAGGCGTAGAAGGAAGCTTTCTAAATATGGTAAAGTGCTATATGAAAAACCTATAGGTAGCATTGTACTCAACAGGGAAAGACTGAAAGCTTTCCTGAGATCCTGATTTCCTGAGATCAGGAACAAGGCAAGGATGCCCACTGTCACTATTATTATTCAATATTGTGCTAGAAGTCCTAGCTAGAGCAATTACGCTAGATAAAAATAAATAAATAAATAAAGACACCCAAATAAGAAAGGAAGAAGTAGAACTTTCATTATTCACTGATGATATGATCCTATATCTAGAATATCCTGAATAATCCACAACAAAGCTACTAGAACTAATAGATGAGTTCATCAAAGTGACAGGATACAAGATTAATATGCAAAAATCAGTAGTGTTTCTATATATTACTGATGTGCAACCTGAGAAGGAAATTAGAAAAAAAAAAATGCCATTTATAACAACAACTAAAACAATCAAATATTTAGGAATAAACGTAACCAAGGACATTAAGACCTGTATTCAGAAAACTACAAAACATTGCTAAAAGAAACCAAAAGAAGACTTAAATAAATGGAAAGACATTCTGTGTTCATGGATTGGAAGACTAAATATCATTAAGATGTCAACTCTACCCAAATTAATTTACAGATTTAACTCAATCCCAATAAAAATTCCAACAGACATTTTTGCAGAAATCAAAAAGCCAATAATCAAATTTATTTGGATGGTAAGAAGTGCTGAATAGCCAAAAATGTCTTTAAAAAGAACAAAGTTAGAGGACTCTCACTTCCTGACTTTAAAGCATATTACTTAGCTACAGCTGTAAAAACATCATGTGGGAAATGGATGTGGCTCAAGCAATTGGGCTCCCATCTACCATACAGGAGGCCCAGGGTTTGATTCCTGGGGCCTCCTAGTGAAAGGCAAGTTGGTCTGCTCAGCGAGCTGGCCCATGCAGAGTGCTGGCCCACACGGAGTCAGGAGATCTGGCCCGTGCAGGAATGCTGGCCTGCACAGAGAGCTGGCGCAGCAAGACGATGCAACAAAAAGAGACAGAGGAAAGACAATAAGAGACACAGCAAACCAGGGAGTGGAGATGGTACAAGAGACTGAGCACCTCTCTCCCACTCCAGAAGGTCCCAGGATCAGTTTCCAAGGTTGCCTAAAGAGAAGACAAGCAGACACAGAAGAACCACACAGAGAGCAGACAGCAAGCACAAAACAACAAGGGGGATGGGGAGAAATAAATAAATAAAAATAAATCTTTTTAAAAAAGAAATCATGACACTGGCATAAAGACAGATAGATTGACCAATGGAACCCAGTCAAGAACTCAGAAATAGACCCTCACATCTACAGTCAACTGATTTTTGGCAAGGCTCTAAAGCCCACACAGCTGGGCCAGAACAGTTTATTCAACAAATAGTGCTGAGAGAACTGGATAGCCATATCCAAAAGAAAGAAAGAAGACACCTATCTCACACCTTATACAAAAATTAACTCAAAATAGATCATGGGCCTAAATATAAAAACAATCATAAAACTCCTAGAAGAAAATGTAGGAAAACATCTTCAAGATCTTGTTGTAGGTGATAGTTTATTAAACCTTACACTCAAAGCATAAGCAACAAAAGGAAAAACAGATAAATGGGACCTCTTCAAAATTACACATTTTTGCACCTCAAAGAACTTTGTCAAAAGGGTGAAAAGGCAGCTGACTCATTTGGGAGAATATATTTGGGAATCACATATCCAATAAGAGTTTAATATCCATAATATTTAAAGAGATGCTACAACTCAACAATTAAAAGACAAACTCTCTGATTAAAAAATTGGCAAAAGACTTGAAAAGATAATTGTCCAAAGAAGAAATACATATGGCAAAGAAAAAATGTTCAACATCACTAGCAACTAGGGAAATGCAAATAAAAACTACAGTGAGATATCATTTCACACCTTTCAGAGTGACCACTATTTAAAAAGTCAGAAAACTGTAAATGTTAGAGAGGATGTGGAGAGATGTTGGAATGTAGAATAGCACAGCCACTGTGGAGAACTGTTTGGCCGTTCCTAAGGAAGCTGGATATAGACTTGCCATGGGACCTGGCAATACCATTGCTAAATATATACCCAGAAGAACTGAGAGCAGTGACATGAATAGACATCTGCATACTGATGTTCACAGTGGCATTATTCACAATAGCGAAAAGTTGGAAACAACCCAGGTGTCCATCCACTGAAGAATGGATAAACAAATTTTGGTGTATACACACAACAGAATATTATGCAGCAATAAAAAGAAATGAAGTTGTAAAGCATATGACAACATGGTTGAACCTGGAGGACATTATGTTGAGTGAAGCAAGGCAGATACATAAGGACAAATAGTGTATGATTGTGCTGTTATGAACTAAATATATTATGTAAATTCAGGAATTAATAATTAGAATATAGGTCACCAGAAAATAGAATGAGGGCAGAGAATGGAAAGCTGATGGTTAATCTGTGCAGAATTGTTTGAAAGGTTGTTTGTAAATCTTTGGAAATAAATGGAAATGGTGAGAACACATCACGCTGTTTTTGACTAGCAGAATTATTATATGAGTATGCCAGTGGTTGAAAGGAAAGACCAAAGGACATTTATATTACTAGAAGGAAAGCTTAAAAATGTAACATGGGACTGTATAACATAGGGAAACCTCATGTAAAATACAAATATGGGTGCTATTGCATATATAAGACCGTTTTTACAAAATATATTTACAAATATACTAGAGAGAAGGAAACAGAATAGCTGCTATGTAGGGCAAGGGAAGCATAGAGAGATTGATAGGTGATGAGTTTTATTTATTTGTAACTTAATCATGCCTGCAAAGTCCCTTTTGCCATGTAAGGTAACATGTTTACAGATTCCAGGGATTAAGATATGGCCATCTTTGTGGGGTCCCTATTCTATTTACTACAATCATCAAAAGCGAAACAGCGTCTAGCTGGTGTTCTCGGACATTCTCTTTTGGAACCCAACCACCATGCTGTGAGGAAGCAAGGCATGGAAAGCCTTGTGTTCTAATCGCAGTCCTAGCTAGAATCCCAGCTGAGGCCAACATCAATTGTCTTCCATATGAGTGAATGAGCCTTCAGACGATTCTAGCTCCTAGCCCTTGAGCCAGCCGCCCCAGCTGCTGTGTTGCAGTGACCATTTGTCTGGACTGAGCCCTGCCCAAACTACAGATTCATGAGCAAAATGAATGGAACTATTTAAGCCACTAGAAGAAAAAAAAAAAGAAAGAAAGTTTAGGGTATTCCCATATACCCCACCCCCTCCCCCTCTCACATTTTCTCCTGTTAATAACATCTTACATTTGTGTGGGTTATTTTGTTTGTTTGTTTTGTTTTTTGGGTTATTTTTTAAATTGTGTATTTAGACTTCTATTTCTGACTTTAAAATATTATACAGTATCTATCAACTTTCCAGTATAAATTATTCCTCTTTCTAACTTCATTCCTTTTCTCTATCTTCTGATTTAGTTAATTGTCATTTTTTTTTTCTTTTGGAGGCCACCTTAATAACTTTAAGTAAAATACTAGGCATGTTTTTGTAGGTATGATCTACTGAATTCATCTAAAAGAGACAATGAAATTAGCACATTTACACTTCCTCCATCTCCCTCCCCTTTTGTATATGTTGTCTTCTTTTTATTTTTATTTTTATTTACTTTTTGTTACCATACCTTCTGTAGTTTAGTCTTCATTCTAAATTTGAATGAATTCAACACTTAAGGGACAATCTTTTTAACACAATGTCTTCCTTAATTTTCTTAGTTGGAGCAATTCTGGCATTGAGTTATGGTCTTTGCCCAAGGGCTCACGGATTGTATAAACCCTGATATTTTTTATTTGAGAACTTCTACCTGTTTATATCAGGGCTTGAACATTTTTTTGGAATTTGTGGTGTATGATATTCTTAGTGGTAATTTCTTCTTTCCCTCAAAACCTTGCAGACACGGCTCCTTTTGGGGGTGGGGAGGAGTTGGGTGAGAGGTACCTGGAATTGAACCCAGGACCAGGACCTCATACGTGGGAGGCAGGCACTCAACCACTGAGCTACATCCACTTCCCTGTCATGGCTCCTTTTTTGATTGACATTTAATGCTTCTGTGGACAATTCAGATCAACTGATTTTCACCATAAATTACTTGCTTTATCTGTCCTGGATACCTGAATAATTCTTCCTTTTTAGGGAGTGGGGGTGGGGAGCAGGGAGAGGACATATATGGGGCAAAGCAGAGAGAGGAAAGTCTAAAGTTTGGGGCAGCCATAAATTTCTTCAAAATTCTTCCTCATCTTCTTATCCTGTTTTATTGTTTTTGTAGCCTTTATCACCTCCTAATATCATATCTGTCTCCTCTTTTTAAAATTTTTCTCCTCCCTCTTCCCACCTCGATGCCAGCATGGGATTTCCAGGAGCCAGAGACTTTGTCAATTTTTTATTTTTAAAATGAACATAATTTTTTTCCACAAACAAACATTCCCCCCTCCCCCAGTAACCTCTAATCTGCTTTTTATTCCCACTAAGTTGTTATTTCTAGCCTCCTATAAGTGATATATAATTTCTGACCTTATATGTCTTGCTTATTTCACTGAGAATAATTTTTTCAAGGATCTTCCATGTTGTAGCATGTCTCATAACTTCACTATTCTCATGGCCAAATAATATTCCTTTGTGAGTATGTACCACATTTTGTTTTTCCATTCATTTGTGGATGGACACTTGGGTTTTTTCCAGCTTTGGGCTCTTGTAAATGACACTTCTGTAAACATCAATGTACAAATATCTGTTTGTGACCCTGTCTTCACTATTTTGGGGTATCTACCTAGATGTGGGATAGCCAGGTCAAATGGTAATTCTATATTTAACTTTTTGAGGAACTGCCATATTGCTTTCCACAGTGGCTATACCTTTTTGTATTGCCACCAACAATGCACTAGAGTTCTAATTTCTCCACATCCTCTCCAACACTTGTTATTTTTCATTTTTTTTAGTAATGGGCATCCTTGTGTGAAGTGGTATATCTCATTGTGGCTTTAATTTCCATTTCCCTAATGGCTAATGGTGTTGAGCATCTTTTCATGTGTTTATTGGCCATTTTTATATCTTCTTTGGAGAACTGTCTATTCAACTTCCTTGCCCATTTTTTAATTGAATTGTTTGTCTTTTGTTACTTCTGGACATTAGACCCTTATCTGGTGTGATGATTAGGCTAATGTGTCAACTGTGCTCAGTTGTTTGGTCAAGCAAGCACTGAGCTAATTGTAATACAAGGACATTTATGGGCTTTAGTCATCAATGAGTTTACTGCATAGATGACTGATTACATCTACGATCAACCAGAGAGATTGCCGTCAGCAATGAGTGACACTTTATCCAATTAGTTGAATGCCTTAATAGGGGAAGTGATTTCAGCATTGAGAATTTTCCAGCTCATCTTTGGACAGCCAACATCTCCCAGAAACTCATCAAGGACATTCATTGGACTTTCACTGGAGCCCCTGGTTTGCAGCCTGCTTGTGGAACCTGGACTTGTGCATACCCATGGTCACGTGAGAGACTCATAAAATCTCATATCATTTACAGATATCTCCTATTGATTCTGTTTCCCTAGAGAACCCTGACTAAACCTACATCTGGCCTATGGTTTGAAACTTCCATTCTGTAAGTTGTCATTTTACTTTCATGATAAAGTCCTTTGATACACAAAAGTTTTTAATTTTGGTGAAGTCCATTTATCTATTTTTTTCTTTTATTGCTTATGCTTTTGATGTAAAGTCTAATAAACCATTGCCTACCAAAATGTACTAAAGATGATTCCATATGTTCTCTTCTAAGAGTTTTATAGTTCGGGTTCTTATATTTAGGTCTTTGATCCATTTTGACTTTAGTTTGTGTATGGTATGAGGTAGGGGTCTGTATTAGTCAGCCAAAGGGATGCTAATGTGAAATACCAAAAATGGGTTGGTCTTTACAAAGGGTATTTATTTGGGGTAGAAGTCCACAGATACCAGGCCATAAAGAGTTAAGTTTCTTCTCTCACCACAGTCCATTGCCACGTGTTAGAGCAAGAGAGCTGCCGGCATTTGCCAGGGTTCAGGCTTCTGGGGTTCCTCTCTTCCCGGGGCTGCGTTTCTCTCCGGGCTTAGCTCCTGTCTACAGGTCAGCTGTAGACGATCAGGTGAACAGCTTGCTTCTCTTCTCCTGAGGCCTTCTTTCCAACATCAAAACTGCTTCTCAAAAGACTGCTTCTCAAAACTATTCTTGCCATGCCTTTTATATTTGATTCCCCACCCACCAAGGGGTGGGACTCAACACCCTAATCATAACCTAATCATTCCCAGATTAACAGATCAGTTTACAAGCATGATCCAATTATATTTTTGGAATTCATAATTACATCAATTGGTCAAAGGTTACACTCCACCCTCTGAATTCCAAAAATACATTACAATATTCAAAAAAACTTAAATCAGCAACAATTCAAGTACAAAATCATATCATACGCAGTTTAAAGAAATACAGTTTGTCTTCAGGAAAATTCCCATCTGCTGCAGACCTCTGAAACTTACAAAACCATTTAACTGTTTCCAATACACAAATGGAAAGACAAAGGATAAACATTTTCAATATCATAAGAAGAAATTGGGATGTTAAACGTGAGTCATGGATCCTCTACAGTTCAGTAAACCTGCAGGGCATCCTCCATTCGATTTCAAAGTCTGAGAGTCATTCTTAAGATGGTGGTTTCTTCTCCTTGGGGCCACATGGGAACCCACCCTTTCCACAGGCTTGCCCAATGGCCATTTTCTTGGTTCCACCCTCATCAAGTATCTGGATGTCAACCGAGCTCCAGACCTCACCTCCCAAAAGTGTTGGGGTGATTGCCACACCTTACCCAATCTTTGGGTTAGAGTCTTAGCCCCCCTAGTACAGTGAAGTGAAGACAACATTCCCCCTAACCTTTGGCATACAGGTTCAACCTTCTCAGAGGAATGGGTTGACCACCTGGCCTTCTCCAATCCATGAGGGACAGGAGCACCCCTCTCAGACCTATGGGGTGCTGGCCTTAACTGCCCTAATCTTTGAGGAATGTGCTCTACCCTTCCTGTACCCTGGGGCAGCAAAACTCTTCCTGAACATCGGGTGGGGACATCCACCCTCTTCAACTGCAGGGGCAAACTCACCCTCTCTGTACACATGAGTGGGGCTCCTCTCTTGGCCCAAGGAGATGTCTTAAGTCCAGATTTCTGCTTCCACAGTTTTCTTCTTAAAGCTGTTTCTCCTTCAATCTTTCCTTTCCATGTCTTCTTTTGTCCAAGCTGACAGTGGTTTTGTTCATACAGCTCTCTTAAAAACTTTGTTTGTTTAGCATGCAGGAAGCAGGGGTCCAAGCAATCAGACAGTAAGACTTTCCACAAGTCTTTCCTAGATAACTGCATCTTCAATTCTGAGTTACAAGTTACAAGTTTAGTAAAGTCTTCAAATAGGGCATTTTTATCTGGGAATTTGATTTCCAGAAACTTAGAAGTTCCAGAATCAGTTTCTGTTTTCTTTGTGCCCAAAAGTTCAGTCCATAGTGTATTTCGCTCATCTAGTATTTTGCTATACACTGCAAGGAGAAGCCAAGCCACATTCTTTGAGTTTACCTTGGAAAGTTCTTCAGCTAAATGCTCCGGTTCGCCATTTTCAAATTCTGTCTTCCATATAACACCAGGAGTTAATCTTGCTAAGTTCTCTGCAACTTTGAAACATGGATCGCCTTTCCTCCAGTTTCCAATAATAGTTTCATCATTTACTTCTAAGGCATCATAGAAAGTCTCTTTAGCGTCCATATTACTATCAACAGTCTCTTCAAAGTGATCTAGGCCTTTTCCATCAAGCATTTCACAATTCCTCCAAAAAAATACCCCTTACCCATTTATAAAACCGTTCCAACATTTTGGTAACTACAAAAGCACTTCCCCACTCCTCGGTACCAAATTCTGTATTAGTCAGCCAAAGGGGTGCTAATATGAAATACCAAAAATGGGTTGGTCTTTACAAAGGGTATTTATTTGGGGTAGAAGTCCACAGATACCAGGCCATAAAGCGTTAAGTTTCTTCTCTCACCACAGTCCATTGCCACGTGTTAGAGCAAGACAGCTGCCGGCGTTTGCCAGGGTTCAGGCTTCTGGGGTTCCTGTCTTCCCGGGGCTGCGTTTCTCTCCGGGCTTAGCTCCTGTTTCCTCCACCAGGTCAGCTGTAGACGATCAGGCGAACGGCTTGCTTCTCTTCTCCTGGGGCCTTCTTTCCAACATCAAAACTGCTTCTCAAAAGACTGCTTCTCAAAACTGTTCTTGCCATGCCTTTTATATTTGATTCCCCACCCACCAAGGGGTGGGACTCAACACCCTAATCATAACCTAATCATTCCCAGATTAACAGATCAGTTTACAAGCATGATCCAATTATATTTTTGGAATTCATAATTACATCAAATTGGCCAACGGGGATAGGGTCTAACTTCATTCTTCTGTGTATGGATATCCAGTTTTCCCAACACCACTTGTTAAAGAGACTATCCTCTCCCCACTGCATGTACTTAGCACCTTTGTTAAAAATCAATTGGCCACAGATGTGTGGTTCTACTTCTGGACTTTTGATTCTGTTCCACTGAACTATTTGTCTATCTTTGTGACAGTACCACACTGTTTTGATTACTGTCACTTTGTAATACAATTTGAAATTGGGAAATGTGAGTCCTCCAAACCTGTTCTTTTTTTCAACATTGTTTTGACCACTTGGGGTTTCTTGCAATTCCATATAGATTTAAAGACCCTTTTTCCATTTCTACAACAACAAAAAAGAAAGGCTGGTGGAATTTTAATAGGGATTGCATTGTTTATATTTTGCTTCAGGTAATATTAATATATTAACAATGTTAATTCTTACAATCCATTAACATGGGATGTCTTGCCTTTTATTTAGGTCTTCTTTAATTTCTTTTAGCAGTGTTTTATAGTTTTCCATATACAAGTCTTTTTTGTTTGTTTTGGGTTTTTAAATAAAATCTTATTGAAGTATATCATTCATACATGAACATACATAAACAATAAATGTATAGTACAATTCACGAGTTTACAAAGCAAGCATGCATATCATCATACAAGGCTCCCATACATTTCCCCACCACCAACACCTTGCATTGTTGTGAAACATTTGTTACAAACTATGAAAGAGCATCATCAACATATTACTACTAACTATAGCCCATATCTTACATTTGGTGTATTTTCCCCCCCAACCCACACAATTATTAGTATCCTATATTAGTATTTTATATTTGTTATCATTCAGGAGAAAACATTCTCACATTTGTCCTGTTAACCACAGTCTATCATCCACCACTGGATTTCCTGTGTTGTACAGTCCCATGCTTTGTACAATCCACTCAAAGTCAGTATACAAGTCTTTTGTATCCTTAGTTAAATTTATTCCTAGATTTTTTTTTAGATGCTATTGGAAATGGAATTGTTTTCTTAATTTCCTCTTTGGACTGGTCATTGCTAGTGTATAGGAACACAATTGTTTTTTGCATGTTGATCTTGTACTCTGCCACTGTGCTGAATTCATTTATTAATTTTAATAGTTTTCTTGTGGATTCCTTTTGGTGTTCTATATATAAGCTCATGTTGTTTGCAAATAGAGAAGAACTTCTAGTACAATATTGAATAGAGTGGAAAAAGTGGGCATCCTTGTCTCATTTCTGATCTTAGGGGGAAAAAACTCAGGATTACATAGGCAGATGACAAATAAGAGCTGGATGATGCTGAGTCATGGAAGTGGTTTTGAGACAGTATCACTCAATCATGTCTAAAACAAAAGTAAATAGTTCCATAGCTAATGGAAAATATGGAAAATTGCCTTCCCAGAAGGGGTGATCTAATAGTCCTCCTGACTTGTCAAGCCTTAGGTCCCACATTCTATCCAAGTAGACAACCTGGAAGAATGTGTTCTTGTTGAGGAAGAGGGGAAAACTCTAATACAGGCTAGAGGAATTTCCCATGATAACCATTTTATTCATCTAAGGGTCTGAGCTTCCCAAAGCCTTAAGTGGGTCTCCTTGTACTGTCCAACCCATTAGCTCACCTTCAGCCTTCCTATAAAGCCCCCTGGTCCACCACAGGTGGCCAATCCCAGAGCTACTCTGAGAGTCATATTCATCAGTCTTGCACATCTTGCCTGTTTAGGTCATCCACTGAGAAGGTCTTACTAATCACTCATTTGTTCATGAAAATTATTGAACAATTACCTTGTACTTATCAGTGTACAAGGCCCGGGAGCTATAACATGAAACAAGCCTTAGAACTTGCTCTGACAGGGCAGACATTCTAGAGGAAACAGAAAGATCATTAAAAGGCAATTATATTATTAGGTCAGAAGTACCTGACCTGGCCAAAGAATAGCTTTCTGTTACTTTTATAATAAAGACAGTACTGCTTACTAACTATAAGGATCCACATAGTCAGACCCTAATACCTCTCCAGTTTCATTCACACCCTACTTGAGTTCTCCATTCTAGCCACAGAAACAGTCTTGGGGTTCTGTGCCGATATCAACACCCCTAAACTCTAGGAACTTTGTCCATAGCTCAAAACCTCCTTCAGTCTTCTTTCTGCCTGGTTAAGTCTTACACTTCCTTCAGAGCTCAACAGAGGGTTGCTTCCTTAAAGAAGACTTCCTTGGCTTTCTCTTCATAATGTTACATGTATTTGAGTGTTTGCCTCCTCTACTAAACTGTAAGTTCCATGGAGACAGGGATTAATTTTTTTTCTGACATCATATTCCCTGTATTTAGCACACTTGCTTGCCATATAGTGATAGTAGACAATTGATAATTATCTGTTTCATAAGTAAGTTAATGAATTAATGGAAAATAGCTCAAGTTGAGGCTGAAAATTAAAGGACAATAGGATTTAGAATAGGAACAAGAGGGAATAGGCATTCCTTCACCTGTTGCAATGACTTCTCTTTCTTCACTGATTTTCTCACTTAAACTGGGCAAAGTTTAAAGAGGCAGTTTCTTTCAACCGAAACTTACAGAAGCCATCTGGAGAAAAATGTTGATGTTTTACTGTCACAGGAACTGACTGAGGAATGACGGCCAACAGCTGCAAAGTTTGGGGAGGAGGGAAGGTGAAACTTTGCTGATGGTTGAAGCATGTCCCCATTGTGCTACTAGCAAGTCAAAACATGTCAAATCATTCAGATCGTGCTCAGTTTGCATTTTGTAAAGTAAAACACTATCGGCTGCTTCCCAAGGTTTTTTATCTCCAGTCTCTTTGGGATCGTAATTTGGGTCACAGTCTGCATTAGCGCTGAATTTTGTGTGGCACATCCTCAAATGGTAGTTTATAGAAAAAGAAATTATGTTACCACAGACTCAAAAACAAAACACTACATAAAGTATTTCATCCTTCAGGCAGCCTATCTCTCCTCCCAACTGTAGGAAGTTGGATGTGCTCTCCCTGTGAAGGAGCATCCTAGACATCCTGTCCTGCCCAGTGCTTACCATAACTTTTGACATACAGCCACCTCTATGCAATCACATTGTCTCCCCAGGACCAACAGAACTGCCCAACCAACTGACAGAATTGGGAGAACTGATAAACTGTTGTTTTAGGTCACTGTAGTTTTGGAGTGGTTTGTTATGCAGCGATTGATGACTGATACAAATGTCATTTGTTTTTCTAATTTTATTACATTAGTCAGAATTTCCAGAACAATGTGAATGGTAATAGCAGAAAATCACCAATGTCTCTCAAAGTTTGAAATATGCCTATCCCTGGACTCAGAAATTTGGAATCCATTTTATAAAAATGTTTTCACATGTGTAAAAAGATAGGAGCACACATGTTAATTCTTCATTATTTGTAATAAAAAATTGGAAACAAATAAATAGCAAATAAATCATACATATAAATACTGCATACTTTATACTTAATAAGAAACTTGAAAGTATTGTCATTGAAGTCAGGAAAATGATAAGATGCCTGTTATCACCATTCAGCATTTTTCTAGAGATTCTAAGCCACATAATAAAATGTAAAAGTAAATACCATCTATAAATATTGGATGAATGGGGCAAAACTGTCATTTTTTGCAAACAATATGATTTCATACTTAGAAAATCCAAGTCAACCAACTACTAGAAAAACTAAGAGTTCAATAAAATAGCTAGAGCTAAGATAGACTTGCAAAATAAAAGCTTTCCCAAACAACAACAACCACCAATTAGAAAATCTCATTTCCAATAGCAGCAAAAAAAGTCTGACACGATTTTTCCCAAAAGAATCATAGTGGTTACCTCTGAGAAGACTTCTTACCACTTCCAGGCCCTGCCCTAACTCAGTCTATCACAGGCAGACTTGTCAAGGAAGTTTTTTGGTTTTTGTGGGGTTTTTTTAATATATATTTTTAAAGATTCTTAGATTACATAAATGTTACACAAAAAATATAAAGATTCCCATATGCCCTGTTTCCCACACTTTCCACACATAAACAACATCCTTCATTAGTGTGGCACATTCGTTGCAATTGATAAATGCATCCTGGGGCATTGCCACTGAACATGGACCATAGTTCACATTGTAGTCTACACTCTCTCCCACACAATTCTGCAGGTTATGGGAAGATATATAATGGCCTGTATCTATCGTTGCAATGTCACTCAGGATAATTCCCAAAACCCATAACTCACAAAGCCCCCATATTATATCTGTTTTTACCTCTCCCTGCCCCCAGAACCTCCAGTGGCCACTGTCTCCACATCAATATTGTAATTTCTTCCACTGATAGAATCACAATAAGCCTATAGCAGAATACCAGTAAGTTCATTCTTGTCCATAGTTCTTTCCCCAATCCTGAGGTTTCTGGGATGGTGATGTCCACTCCACCTCTAATTGAGAGGGAGCTTTGATCCCATACAGCCGGTGAATGGGAATCTCTTGCTTGCAGTTGTAGGCTCTCTTGTTTCCTTGGTATGGTGGTTGTCAATCCTCACCTCCTTGCTAGTTGTCCTGGGTGAGTCCAATGAACTGGAGAGTAGGTGTTGCAATGCCACTGAGGCTCAGGGCCCAGCTGGCATATAGATAGCCCAAAGAGTAAAGTCTCTTGGATGTACACCTACCAACTCCAGCACCAACTATGGGTTCAAATAGAAGGGAAAGATGAGCCATGTGTGGGGAAGCCATAACTGAGTCCAACTCTGTCACTCTCAGGAGAACAAACTCCAAAAAAGGGCCCACTGACAAGGCAGTCAAGGAAGGTTTTCCCCCCATAAAAAATGTAGGGCTGTTCCTGAAAAGAATTCTGACAAATCAAATTTCTTCATTTTGTTACAATTATTTATAAAGTTAAACACTGTCTCAAACTTGGCTGCACATTGGCATCACCTGGGGGGCTTTAGCAGTACCTACCGATCCTGATGAAATTGGTCTAGGGTGTGGCCTGGTCATCAGGGTGGTCGAGATCCCTGGACCAACAGCATCAGCATCACATGGGAGCTGGACAGAAATGCCAGATCTCAGGCCACACCCTAGACCTACTGAATCAGACTCTGCATTTTAACAAGAGCCCCAAGTGGTTCCTATGTATCTCAGAGTTTCTAAAGCATCACTCTAGGACCAAAAGTAAGTTCAAAGAAAACGTGTCTACAACCTGCCCCCTTACTTCAGCTGCTAACAATCCCCACCTGTTGCTTGTGCACCTGATCGTCTAATCTTGGAAGCGATTGCTGTTTGAGGATGACTCGTAGGTTCTAATGGTCATGGGGGACTTTTCAAATGCCACAGTGTTTTCCAAAAATTTTATCCATTAATTCATTCTTGGTAAATCATTTTGTCAACATATTTATACTGAGTGTCTTCTATGTAACAAGCATCGTGTTAGGTTCTGGAAATGTCACATGATTCTGGTCTCAGGGAACTTACCTTCTAATAGACAAGACATGCAAAACTCAAGTAGACAAACAAATATAATTTTTAAAAAGTGCAAGTCATGATGACTGCTGATAAGGAATCCAACCAAAGACTGAGATAAAGATTAAAAGTGCACTCACAGCCTCCAGATGGTGGCCTTGCTGATGAGGCTGGGTTTAATCTGAGACCTAAGCATGAGAAGGAACCATAAGAAGAACATGGGGGAGGGGCAGTCCAGGTGGAGGGCACAGCTTAGGCAAAGGTCCTGAGGTGAGCAAGTACTGGGTGTTCCAGAAACAAATGAGACCAGTGTGGCTGAACCAGAGTGATCAAGGAGAGAAGTGGTTCACAGGAGGATAGGAGAGATGGAGAGGGATCACTAAGTATGAGTAGAAACCTTTGAAGGTTTCTAAGTTAGGTCAAGGATGGGATTTTATTAATATCCTAGAAGGTTCCCTCTGGCGGCTGCGTAGAGAACTGGTGGAAGGCTACCAATGCCCAGGCTGCCTGAGTTCGAATGGCAGGGCCTGCACCCTTCCTAGGAGCCAGATGCTGTGATTTGCAAACTTGTTCACACTTTCAAAGGGAAATAATTTCTGCTACTTTTTTAAACACAAAGTTAAGTAAATAAAAGTAAAAAGATTGTACTCTCTGAAGCTCTTTTTCCCACTGGAGACAGACAAATAGGAAATCGATTTTTAGAAGACATGTATCCATTTACCTGCAAACTAAGGGGCAGAAATGCTGGTTAAAAACTTGGTTGAGCAGCGCTATTCACAATTGCCCAAAGGTGGAAAAAACCCAAATGCTCATCAACAGATGAGTGGATAAACAAAATGTGGTTTATCCATACAATGGGATATTATTCCATCATAAAAAGGAATGGAGTTCTGATACATGCTATAGCATGGATAAACCGTGAAAACATGATACTGTATATGCAGACACAAAAGGACAAATATTGTATGATTCCATTTTTATGAAATATCAAAATCCTTAGAGAAAGAAGCAGATTAGTGTTTGTTAGGGCCTGGGAGGAAGAGAGAATGGGGAGTAACTGCTAATGAATATGGGGTGATGAAAATGACTTGGAACCAGATAGTGGTGGTTTCACAACGTTGGGAATGTACTAAAAGCTACTGAAATGCACATCTAAAAGTGGTTAAAATGGGAAAGTTTATCTTACGTGTATTTTTAACCACAATAATTGCTGTATGACAACATAATATGCCTACCCTTTTTCTGTTTATCTGTCAGCTTCCAAAAGATTAAATATATTCGTTTATAGCTTTTACCTGAACTATTTGAAATAAATTGAGGCTAGGTATTGCTTTTAACATGGTGAATTGGGGGGGGAGGGCTCTGAACAATAGACATTTCTTATTCTAAGAGCTCAAACACAATCTTTTTTTTTTTAATTAATTTATTTTTTATTGTGGGTAAAAATGAAATTTTTCACAATACATACCAATATTTGTAAAATGATATATAAATATATATGCATATATGTGAAACACAATCTTATTTTTAAGCATCCATTCTCAAATTTTGTTTAGTCAAAAACAAAACTATAGTTCTCAAAGATCAACCCTCAAAAAGTCACTGTAGTATTTGCCTATATTAAATCTTCCCCTAAGTTTCCTCAGAGTTTCTCCAAGTTTCCTCAAAGATCACTCACAAGAGTTCAAGGATTATTTTAACCTGGTGAGTTTTGATATGGGACAGCAAGCTACTTCATTTAGAGCAGCAAATTGTCTTCTTCAATCTACTCATCAGGCATGGGATTCCATCTCCTCCTACCAGCAGAAATCATGCTCTTTCCAACCTGAAGTTCGTATTCACCTCCAAGAGGTATTATGGGTACAAATTAGAAATTGGAAGTTTCACTCTCATTTTTATCTTTCCTTAGCATTACATTTTCCACCTCAAACAATGGAAATATCCATTCTCTTTTTTCAAATTCTTATTCTTCCTACAAGTCCATATCAACACATTTGCAATTAGTTATGTAAACATCCTTCCATCTCTTGTACTGTTTTGCCTATTTCCTGCCCATAAATAATCTCTTTTTCCCTTAATTAAAATATTGTTGTATTTTACTGCCTGGTTTTCATTTTCTTGAGCTCTTCATTTCCCCCCTATGCTATCTTCCTAACTTATTTATTCATTCAAGAAAAATATATTGAGTCATTACTATCTGCCATCAGTGTAGTATGCCAGGAGATCTCAAAGACTGAAAGATCCATTCTTTAAAAGCTTACTGTCTAATGGGAAAATAAATACATAAACAACTAAAACACACTAAGCTATGTGAGATATTCAAGGAATAAGCAAAATGCTGAGGAAGTGGATGTATGCAAGCAAATGATTTTAGTGAAGGCCTACTAAATTTAAGGGAGGTAAGGAGAACAGTGAGGACCCAAGGGGAGGCAGGAGGTGATGGGCACTGAAAAGGCAATAGGGTCTTTCGAAGTAATGCCCTGGAGCCAACTCACACTGGCTTGGGAGGACCACATCTCTTCCCAACTCTGTCTTCAGCGAAGTCAGATTGGTACTTGAAACTGGGCATGGTGGGAGTATTTACACGACAGAAATTCACAAATGCTACAAATCAAGGTTTTGTTTTGTTTGTTTGACTCAGAAAGCCAATTGTTAAACTTTTACCATTTCATCACAGAATCAATGTACTGGAGGAACTGTTACAGTTTATAAATAATGGTTGGAATCATTGTTCTAAATAGAGTGAGCTGGGACGCTAGAATGAGGTGGTCAGGGAGTGGGATGCTGACAACGAGATTTTGGCAACTGGTCCAAAGTTCCTACTCTTTCCAGCCCACACCCACCCCACAGCACCCTCACTTTGTCACATTTCTCTTGGCTCTGGTTTGTTTCTCTCCACCTGTTCCAAAGCTTTTGTGTCCCAGTTTTTTTTCTAGGAGTATTTCTTCCTCTCTGCCCCCAAAATTAACTGAAAGCTGAGATGATAACCCTTATCATTTTTTTTTTTCTTGGTAAAGACTGCTCTATTCGTGGCAGTTAGTACAAGTCAATAAATATTGATCCCCCAAAGCTCAGTTATTTATTAGATCACTGGTCCACAGAGAGCTGAATTAAACTGAACCAATTTATCATTGCTGGGATGATAAACTGAAGTCAATCCTGCTTCTTGGGAAATGAAGCCACGGCCAGCTGATACATAGCATATGCTGTTCCACCAAGTAACTGTAAGAATCATAGTGGCTCTATACAGGAGGGCATCAGCTAACCCGCCCTTCAGGTGCACTGGAATCCCATTATCCTCCTGAAATAGTTTCCGTTTTTCTGGAACTTTATTTTCAAATTGCCTGCGTGAAGCAGTACTTATGGTCCTCCGGGCAATTTGACGAACAGCCAGCACACTCCTCAGCATCTTGGCTCTGCTACCGCCCACCAACCGTGACAACTGAACACCCAGCCCTTATCATTTTTAACACTTTGAAATTATTTTCTGTATTTGGGCAGAATTCCTCTGACCAACCTCCTGCACAGAAGTCTAAGCAAACTCATTTGTAAAAGGGACTTTCTTTAGAACTCCCTTATTTGACAACAAATGGACTAATTAAGCTGAACTGTGCAGAGGAAATGAGAGAAAGGGTGCACATGGCAGCCTGTGAGTGATTACACCAAACCAATTAAATCAGTCCAAAGTGTATAAATATTAAAAAACTGGCATACACCTCTGTTGATAATCTAAGTGAACTTACTACCTGTGAAGCATATCACTAATTAAAAATTATTGTACAGTTACAAAATATTCTGTGCATATAAGAGTAAGAATATCATATATAATGCCTTGCATTAGCACTTGTCCTGGTGTCTGATATTACACCAATTCTCAGATACTCATTTGTGCTCATGGGCATTCAGATATATTTTCTTTCTGTTTATAAATATGTCAAGCATTCCCTTCTGTTGCTTTGAGCATGTACAGCTGTTAAGTGAGGGCTAGTTTCAGAAAATGGCCCTACAGGGTGAAAAGGACTGCATTCAGACTTTATCAACCATCTGGAGTTGGA
The DNA here is from genome assembly GCA_026826555.1 of Tolypeutes matacus. NCBI lineage: Eukaryota > Metazoa > Chordata > Mammalia > Cingulata > Chlamyphoridae > Tolypeutes > Tolypeutes matacus. The sequence continues at coordinate 8,411,866 of JAKSZT010053791.1, forward strand.
AGCTGCTTTGGTGTCCTAATATGTCTTACTGGATTTTTACAAAGTAGGAACATTTCTAGTAAAAAAAAAAAAAAAAAAAATACATTGGCATAGAGGTCATTGAAAGATGCTCAGACCTGCAGAAACATTTGTGCTTACTGAAGAAAGCTCAGTCTTTACTGCAGCCATATTTATAGGGCTAGCAAATGAACCTCCGTTAGCCCATTCAACAAGGATTTACAGGAATTGTTTTAGAGACCTCATATTGGGTCACAATTACTGCTGATACAATCATCTTCCCTGCATCCCATTCTTTATTTCAGATCAACAATGAAAGTTCTTTGGGAAGGCCCTGGATGTGTACTCTGGAGTCCTCTATATCAGGGATTCTTAACCTTTTTGTTCCACGGACTCCTGTGCCAGTCAAGTGGAAACCACGGACCCCTTCTCAGAATGTAGCAGCATATAGTTTTATGACACTCAACATTGGCATGTCTTTAAATTAAATTTTAGGATTATTCAAAATTACATTTAACAATTTTCCCATAATTTCAATACCTGATAACCTAACACAGCTCAGCATCTGTTCAAACAGTCATTTTTGGCAAACATTTAGAAATTCAAGTTTTCCCATGACATCATAAAACCATCTCTGCCATCCTTACCAACCTTTTTTGCAGGCAGTTACCCAAAATAAATATTTGAGTTTATTATTGTGCACTCAAATAAACAAATCAGATAGATACATCAAAATAAAAATCATACCAAGTCCACACTATACTGTGTATTATTTAATAAATATATCATACCTGCACCAAGTCCCCACAAGAATAATGTTTTTAAATGCATAAAATAAAATTACAAAGGAAACCAGTTACATATATTAAAATACAGTTGCTAAAATAAAAAACATATGATATAATACTACACATAAGTGCTTCTTTCTTAACACATTAAATAATAATCCAATACATCAAAAATATAGGAAAGTTAAAATTAAATTTTATTTTTTAAAGACATGTCAATGTGCAGACTGTTGTTTTTTGTCTTAAATAATAACATTAAACTGTGATGTAGTATTTGACAAGGCAACATACATATCATGTTGGACATCTAATTGAGTTCGATTTTTTGTTTTCATTGTTACGAGTGTTGAAAATCCCAATTCACAAAGATATAGTGCTGTAAATGGAATCAAAGTTCCGTAGCTCGCTTTACAAGACAAGGATAGGCTTCTCACAGGGAACATAAGAATTCTCCAAGGCTTTTTGAGTTAAACTCCAATTGTAACAGGTTTTTTTTCCTAGGGTCAATGAGTTCATCTTTGGTTATGTCAACATCTTTGACACAGTTTATATCAGAAATAAAAGGACTGCTGATTTATGGTTCAACTTTAATGCCATCAAGACAGAAATAACTTTTTAAAGAGTTCTGTAATGTTTCCAAGTGTTTGCAGATATCTCTTTTTAAAAAAAAAGGCAGAAAATTTTGTACTTCAACTCCATCTTGGTAAAGCACTTCCTCCAACATTGGAAAGTTTGCAAAAATGTTGGCCTCTATTCTGTTTTTCCATATTGGTAACTTAGCCTTGTAATATTTCAGTGGCATCCATAACAGTGACTTCACGACCTTGAATGGAAAGATTTATTTCATTCATATGGTGAAAAACATCTACCAGGTAAGCCAACCCATAGATAAAATCCTATCTTTCAAAATGTTCTAAGAGTGGGTTTTCTTTTTCTTTCAGAAAAAGTGAAACTTCTGCCCTTGGTTTGAATAAGTGCTTCAAAGGCTTGTCCTCTTGAAAGCCAGCGCACTTCTGTGTGGTAGAGGACTTCTTATTCTGCTCCCATTTCTTGATAAAGTCTTTTAAAAATACAATGATTCAGAGAACGTTTTTTATAAAGTTCATAGCTTTTCTGGCTGTTGACAAAACTTCTTTCAGGGTTGTTGGAAGAGTCTTTGTTACCAGTGCATGTCTGTGAAAAAAGCAATGAGTGACGACAACTCGAGGAGCTTCTTTTTTTACTAAAGTTGCAAAAACAGATGTATTACTGAGTTCCATCAGTGCAAAGAGAATGAAGTTTTTCTTTGCAATCAAAGTTTTGTTTTTGAAAAAAAAAAAACTGTTTACCTTTTCAAAAACGTCAATGGCCTTCGTAGTTTTCAAAAGAGACTCACAAAATAACAATTCTTCTTTGATGACATCAGCATGCACATAGCACACAAAAACAAGGAGTTGGCTACATCGAGAAATGTCTGTGGTTTCACCCAACTGCATACTGAAGCGAATGGCGAGGCTGCCAATTCCTGGGTGACCTGTTTTAAAATAGTAAAAGGCATATCAATTATTCTAGAATGTATTACATCATTTGACAAGGGAACTGCTTCCAGTTTCTTCCTCTGTTCCAGTCCACACACCAATTCAACCATTTCCACTGCACATGGCTTTACTAAAGTCTCTCCAATAGTGTGGGGCTTCTTTTGCTTGGTAATCCAGTAAGCAATTTTATAAGATGCTTCAAGCAGAGGTTTTCATGAAATGGCAAATCCAAGTTTTGGAAGCATCCCTGCTTTTTCAAATTGAGCATTTTTTGCATGAAAAAAACACACACATCTTTAGATGCATTCTCAACATGGACAGACATGAGATAGCCTTTCAGTTATGTTGGCTTCCTACTTCCATTCACAAGAATTTTTCTGCACAAAAAACACTGCAGTTTTTTGGTTCCATCATGTTCATTATTACAAGTAAAACCAAATAATACATAACTTCCATCATACTTCCTTTTCTTTGACATTTCAACTTAAATTGGGTCTGTAAAATAAAATATATCATTTAATTGACAGTTTTTAACACCCAGTATTTTTTAAGGTTTTTAAGTTATTTGTTTGATAAATATGCATATAAATAAGTAATTTTTAACTCTCAGATAGACACATGGGTTACAGCAGTAGATCAGGATTTGTATCCTTTCTCGAATTCAGTGTCTTTCCTGTGATTGCAAGTAAAGTTGCATGGATTTCAGAACCTTTCTGGAAACCTAATGGCAAAAGAAAAACATGTAAAGCATGTGGACATTTGCAGGCATCGCTAGGATCACAGACAGTTATATGCCACAATATCAGCAACTGAAAGCCATAAACATTGCTCGCATAAATCAACAAACTCACAGTGGGCATGCCTGATTTACACTTGTAGCCAGTCTGTCTATTCTTGTTAAAAAATAACCTACTAATGAAGTTATGAATTTTCATTTAAACTGACCAGTTTTGTAAAATTTTAGCAATCAATGAAAACAACTTACCTACTTTCACTTATTTATTAACAAACAATTGTAGACAGGGAAATACTTGAATGTAACGCAGTCACTGGGTAACCAAAGTGAGAATGCTGGACTTCACCATTTGATAGCTGAACAACTACTGGGCATTGAGCTGCCAGCATAGATTAGGTAACAAACAAATTTTTCTAGGTGGCAGGAAAAGTCTGCATATTTTCTCTGCTCAACAAAGATGGCTATGTTGTCTGGATGAAATGTGCAAGCATCTTTGTGTTTGTCAAATAACACAATTTTGACAAGTCATTTTTCATGTTTTAATTATTAATTATAACATCAAAAATGTGTTTCTTCTATATGATTGGCAACCTAAAACCGTGACTGATGTCATGGTTAACAAATTTTCAACACAACTGACTTAGTCCGAAATTGCTAATAATCACGCAGCACGTGTTGAATGTGTTATGTATTTCGGCATATTTTATTTTGTGAGGTTATATTTTTCACTTTGTATTTTTTTATTTTTCATTATAGTTACATTGATTATAACTGTGCTGAGTGAAGTTTTTGATGTCTATAACTTGTGCCAACCCTGTGATTTATCCTCGCAAAATGGCGCCCCTATACTTCAAAAGATCAAAGACACCACTCCTGAGATCTTCTTTTTGTTACCTATTCTGTGTTGAAAGATAGTTGGCCAACTACATTGCACAATAGTTTGTACACAGCAGGACTGTGCTCACATGTGATCTAGCATTGGGTCTAACAACTACTGCAATTTCAAAGTATGGATGAACATAAATGATTTTTTTTAAATATGCAACAACTGTAATGTGAATACTACCGTAATTTATTGAATACATTTATATGTGAAGGAAATGCTAGATTTCAGTTAGAGATCAGAGAAAATAAAGATAATAAATTGATTTTTTTCCATTCAAGCTCACAGACCCCCTGAAATCTTTCCACAGACCCTTGGGAGTCTATGGACCCCTGGTTAAGTACTCCTACTCTACATTAAGAAATTCTAATTCTTACCTAATAGGAAAGAAACTTAAAGTGTGGTACTTTCAACTCATTCAACAGTACCTCCTCTACCTCACTACTGAGAGTACCTTGAGAGAGGAACAAAACATGAATACTAATGTTACAACAGCAAATTATTTAGTTCCTTTTCCTTAACAATGCAAATGCATTTATAGAAATAACCTCATCTGTAAAGAATTTCAATTATTACCCTACATGTAGATGGTGTCATTAGTTTAAAATAAAAATGCAATTACAAAATAATCTTTTCTGTGTCATTTTGGAGAAGTAAAGATGTCAAATAGTATGCCTTGATTTATTTGGCCCTGGTAATTCACAATACTATTTTATACGTAAGATGTTTATATATGTTCTGAGCATTGTTCATTATGGAATCGATTCCTATAGACATAACAAATAGGTAATCACCTGGAACAATGTATCATTTGGAATGTTTTCAACTCATATAATAGGAAAGCCCAATTCAACTGGCTTAAATAAAAAGGAAAATCAGCTATCTCACATTACAAGTCCTGAGGTTGCATAGTTCCAGAATTTGTTGATTCAAACAATGTCAAACCAAAAAAAGATTATTTTCATCTTTCTGTCCTGCATCTTTTCCATGCCAGCTGTACCTCTGGTATCTTCACTCATGGTCAGAAGATGGCTGCTAATGCTCTAGTCATCATGTCCACACAGAACAATGTCTAGCAGACAAAGGACTATACCTTCCATTTATATCTTTATAAGAATGAGGAAATACCTTCTAGAAGCTTCCATCCAATCACCTTTCATGTCTCATTGGTCAGAATTGGGTCACATGTCCTACCCTAAAGCAGTTTACCCTTAAGTCATGGGTAGGAGACTACCCTAGAACTCAAAATCAGGATCTCCTAGCAAGTAAAATGCTTGCACAAAGTCAGCAAAGCTCTTCAGTGATGGAATTGTCCCAGACTCTGTCCTGGTGTCTTCTATTTTCACTCTATTCAAATTGCATGATTTTACATCTTTCCCTGCTACCTACTTACCAATGACACAAATTTACATCTACAGTCCATGATTATAGCCCTAGCTTTAGACTCAAAATTTAAACTGCAGGGAAGCGGCTGTGGCTCAATCAGTAGGGCTCCCGTTTACCATATGGGAGGCCCCGGGTTCGGTTCCCGGGGCCTCCTGGTGAAGGCAAGCCCGCCTGCACGGCGTGGTTAGCTGACCCAGCGAGCACAAACAGCAAGGGGGAGATAAATGAATAAATAAATAAAATCTTTAAAAAAAAAAAAAAATTTAAACTGCAGACTTTAAAAACACAGCATATAAATGAAGATAATTATCTTCTCTCCTATATGTGATCTGCATCCAATATTAGTTATCACTATTAATAAATTAACTATAGCTATTTTACCAAGCTACATAATTCCACTTATCAACCTTACCTCTTCTCTTCTTAAAGATTTATTTGATTTCCAAAACGATTTCTCCCTATTCAGTTCAATCTCCATTGTTAGTAGAAATACCTTCTACAAACCAGGGAGAATAAATCAGCACCCTTCTTAAAAGTTCTGTGGAATCTCAATTGCCTAAAAGAAAAAAGGCATTATCTTAAGACACTTCTCAATTTATCCCTAGCCAGCATAACTTTGTCTTCCAATCCTTCTAACAAGCACACACTAAACTCGTGGGCATTAAACTGCTCACCATTTTCTCTGGATATATCAAGTCTTATATGAGACTTGTGCTTATATAATATAGTTTTCACAACCTTGAATCCTTTTCCCCAACTCTAAAAGAACATTTTTAAAAACAATATTGACCTTGACCAAAAGGGGGAAAAGTAAAGACACATGAGTTTATATGGCTAAGAGACTTCAAAGTGAGTTGGGAGGTTATTCCAGAGATTAAGCTTATGCATGTCTCAGCAGGATCTCATTGACTGCCAAAGTAGATACTACCCCAAATAGTGGGGCTCCTGAGGGCTCTGGATTCATCCAGACACTATAGTCAGGGCAGATAGATCAGGAGTTTGGTGCCTTGTCAGTGGGCCCTACTTTGGAATTTATGCTCCCCAGGGTGACAGAGTTGGACTCAGTTGTGGTTTCCCTACACATGGCTCTTCTGTTCTTCTATTTGAACCTATAATTAGTACTAGATTTGGTAGATGCACATCCAAGAGACTTAAATCTTTGGGCTGTCCATGTGCCAGCTGGGTCTGAATCTCAATGGAGTTGTAACACCAACTCTCCAGTTCATTGGTCTCACCCAGGACAACTACCAAGGAGGTGATGATGGACAACTACCATACCAAGGAACCAAGAGAGTCTACAACTGCAAGCAAGAGAGTCCCATCCATCAGCCCTAATGGATTGCAGCGCCCTCTCAATTAGAGGCAGAGTGGACATCACCATCCCAGAATCCTTAGGATTGGGGAATGAACTATGGACTAAAGTAGACTTACTGGTATTCTACTATAGACTTATTGTGATTCCAGCAGTGAAAGAAATTATATCATTGATGTGGAAGCAGTGGTCACTGGAGGTTCTGAGGGGAGGGAGAGGATAAAACAGGTCTAATACAGGGTCATTTTTGGGGCTTGGGATTTGTCCTGAATGACATTACAACAACAGATGCAGGTCATGATATATCTTGCCATAACATACAGAATTGGGTGGGAAAGAGTGTAAACTACAATGTAAACTTTAATCCACGCTTAGTGGCAATGCTCCAAAAGATATTCATCAATTGCAATGAATATACCTCACTAATGAAGGATGTTAATGTGGGGAAATGTGGGAGGTGTGGGGAGCAGGGCATATGGGAATCCCCTATATTTTTTATGTAACATTTATGTAACCTAAGTATCTTTTTAAAAAAAATAGGTGTAATATGGTGGCATCTTCAAGATATTGGAATTGTCCTGAATGATGTTGCAGTGATGGATACAGGCCATTATATTACTTGTCATAACTTACAAAAATATGTGGGACAGAGTTTAAACTATAATGTAAACTATAATCCACACTTATTGGCAATGCTCCAATATATGTTCATCAATTGTAACAAATGTACCACAGTAACGAAGGATGTTGTTAATGTGGGAAAGTGTGGGAGGGGTAGAGAGTGCATATGGGAATCCCCTACATTTTTTATGTATCATTTATGTAATCTAAGTATCTTTTTAAAAAATAAAATAATATTTTAAAAAATAGCATAGCAACAACAAAAAGAAACCAATATTAAGTTAAAAGCTTCAACTATTAAATTGGCAAAGTTTTAGATTTTATACTTCCAAATATTGGTAAGAATTCATTGAAATATGTATTCTACATGGCTAGGTGGGAGTGGTGTTTGATAGAACCCCATTGAAAAGCAATTTTAAAACATGTATCAAGAGACTTGATTTTTTTTTTTCATTATCCTTTAATCTGATCATTTTGCTTATGGGGATATTTTCTAAGAATATAGTCTACAGCACATAAGTTTTACATGTAAATATGTCCATTGAAATATTATTTCTTATATCAGAACTCAGAAACAACCTAAGTGTGCTACCAGAGGGAAATAATTAAGTGAAGTATTATAATTTTATTTCTTTTAATGTCATTTACTCAAGGAGGACTTCCCAAGTCTCCCTGGCTGTCTTCCCAATCCTGATGGCTCCACAGCCCCACGTTCATGTCCCTGTTACAGCCCTGCTCACCTTGTATTGCACTGAGTTTTATAAGTGGTTGTTCCCATGAGACTGTGAGCTCTCCAGGAGTACATGATATTCACCTTCAGAGCCCCACTGCCCAGCACAGTGCCTGGCACATAGTAGGTGCTCAGCTCAAGTAAATATGCAACTTTTACTGGAAAATATTTGGCTAGCATGTGACTCTTTCCATAAGGGCAGTGTTGGCTGTTGTGTCATGTTGTCTGAGATAACAGAGTTTTTACATTCATCAACTTGATAACACCAAATTTTATATGGTCTTTGGAGTCTTTGTGTTCCTCATCTATTTTTACCAGTCGATGTTTAATTATTCTAATACAAACATCTGATGGATGTCTGTAAAATTTTTCTGCAAATGGGATTTAAAGATCAGTTTCTGCATTGCAACTTCAGTCAGATGCCTAAGGTGGGTTTACTAGTGTCATTCTTGGGATCTAGCAGAAATTTTAATTCCGATCCAAACATGCCATCCCATAGGTATCAAGTTCAGTTTGCTTCCAGCTGTTATTTTAGAGCTGAATGTTTCTCTCTGAATGTTAAAAGGAGACCGAGTACTCCCAGAACTCCATTGATTCTGTGTAAATGACTTACCTGATGACCATAACTCAGGACTTAAATTATCTTAGATATCACAAGATGCAGAATGCTTTATATTAATGATGAGTTTGTTTATTCTACTTCTCAATTCTAAAAACTATTTGAGGTCTGGGGCTATCTATTCCTCTTTATGTAGTCTCAATTATCTACCAGACTGATGTGCACTTTGAGAGAATTCAGTAACAGCTTATTATTGCCTGACTGACTGGAAATTGTTAGATATGAATAACGTTTAAAGTAATTATAGATCATATTTGGGTAGTACTTTAGGGTTCACTAAGCACTTGCACAAAAATACAGAGGAAGAAATGAGATTATACACTCCAACATTTTAGGAAAAATCTGGTAGATAACAATGTAATGTTTACATACATTTGGATTTACTTTTTATTAAGATTTATACCTTTTTATATGAGAAAAAGGAAAGTGAAAATAATTGATAAATTCTCAGATTTCAGCCAAAAAGAGTAATTGTAAATTCTTCCCCATCTACACATTTGTTTTCGTCTCCTAGGCTGCTCAAGCAAATACCATGAATTGAGAATTTATTAGCTTAGAGTTTTGAGGCTAAAAGAACATGTCATGAAGGCGATGTTTTCTCCCTGAAGACTGTGGCATTCTGGGGCTGGCTGCTGGCACTCCTTGGCTCCTTTGCCACATGGCAAGGCACATAGTAGCATCTCCTGGTCTCTCCCTTCTCTTCAAGGTTCCGTCAATGTCTAGTTCCCCGTTTCCTGTGGCTTTCTCTTCTCTATTGGTCTGAATTTCACTCCACTTATAAAGGACTCCAGTAATAGGATTAAGACCCATCCTGACTGAGGTGGGCCACACCTTCTTAAATGAAGCAACCTAAGCAAAAGTTCCTACTTACAATGGGTTCACACACACAGAAATGGATTAGATTTAAGAACACATTTTTCTAGGCTACATACAACTTGAAACCACCACAACATTATAACAGTAAAGGCATGTTATATCAAATTACAAAGGGTTTTGGAAATGACATCTGTTTCCTCAGCACAAAATAATGTTAAAAGGCCTTACACAGAGTTCCAGTCAACAAAGATGGCAGCATAAGACATTTCAGGATAACGTCCCCCCACAGAAACTTTCAACAACTAGCCAAACCTGACAGAGTTATCATCCTCAGAAATCCAGACAACAGTTAAAGGGTTGCAATAACTGGGAGAGTGCCAAATAAAGAAAATACAGCTTTAAAAAATTATGGGAGAAGCTCATGAAGCCTTTGCTGGCTGCTTCCCCACCCTCCTCTAGTGCAATGCGGAGCCAGCCCCTGCTACCATTGTGGGTCCCTGGCCTATTCCAGAGGGAGCAGAGTAATCCTTATGCATATGCAGTACTGCTGGTATGTCAGTGCCAGTCTATTAGGTAGCAGCTTGAAAGATTGAACCAAGAAATTCATATCTAGCTCACCCTCCCAGAAATTGCCCTACAGGTAGAAGCAGTTTGTGTATAGCTAAAGCAGTGTAAAAAACAAATAATTCAAAGCAGCCTTGGACAAAGAATTACTTCAGTCATATAATAGAACACCCAGGAAGGGGAGAAAGTCATTTCATACATTGGGAGTAGAAGGGGCATTTGAATACATGTAAACAGGGGAATTCTTAAGGCCACAAGCAACCACAAACTGAGGACAAGTTACAGGCTCAGAAAAAAATATAATTGGAGAGGACCTTGCATCTAACTTTTGCATCAGGCTCATCTTTTTGATAAGAGGAATAAATTCTGAAGGAAAGCACCAGCCACCATTGAAACAGTTTCCACAGACTGTGAAGGTTGTTTTTGCAGGAGTTTGTTTGTTTTTGTTAGTTCCTGGAACTCAAGGAAATCTCTGTCATACAACTAGCTAGATAAAAATTTAAGGAACAAACAGCTCAGGCACTAAATCCCAGGATTAACATTTTAAAATATTGAAATGTGCAGTGTATAATAAAATACTACAAGACAAACAGAGAGACAGGAAATGATGGTCTGTACAAAGGAACAAGATAAAAATCCAGAAACCATCAACAAAAAAGACCAGACTGTGGGCATACTGGACAAAGAGTTTTTTTTTAACAATCCTCAATATGTTCAAGGAGATAAAGGAAAACATGGAGAACAAATGAAAGGATGTGAGGAAAATAATGAATGAACAATATGAGAATATCAATAAAGAGATAGAAATTTTTTTAAAAAGAACCAAACAGAAATATTAGAGCTAGAGAACAAAATAAATGAAATGAAAAATTCCCTAGAGGGTTTCAACAGCAGAATGGAGCTGGCAGTAGAAATAATCAGTAACCTCAAAGATAAGACAATTGAAATTATTCTGGCTGAAGAGCAGAAAGAAAAAAGAATGAAAAAAGTGAACAGAGCTAAAAAGATCCATGGAATACCATCAAGCCTACTGATGTATGCACTAAGGGAGCCTCAGAAGGAGACGAAGAGAGAAAGGGGCAGAAGGAAAATTCAAATAATGGCAAACAACTGCAAATTTTTCAAATAATAAGACAAGAATATGCACATTCAAGAAGCTAAATGAAACCCAGACAGGATGAACTCAAAGAGAATCATGTTAAGATACACAGCAGTCAAACTTGTGAATGCCAAGGACAAGGAGAGAGTTCTGAAAACTACAACAAAAAAGTAATGTGTTTGTACAAGGGAATCCCAATAAGATTAAGTGCTGACTTCTCATCAGAAACCATGGAGGGAAGACCAGATGAACAAAATATTTTAAATGCCAACAGAAAACAATTTCAAACCAAGAATTTTATATACAGCAAGATTATCTTTCAAAAATGAGGAAGAGATTAAGACATTCCCAGGTAACAAAAGCTGAGGGAGTTTGTCAGTACTGGATCTGCCCTACAAGTAATGCTAAAGGGAATTCTTCAGACTGAAAAAAAGGACACTAGACAGTGGATCAAAGCAACATAAAGAAATAAAGACCTTCAGTAAAGGTAATCATATGGATAATTATAAATGCTAATATAATTATATTGTATTTTGGTGTATGTAACTCCACTTTTTTCTCCCCACATTTTCTAAAATGCAAACACATAAAAGTAATGATAAATCTATGGTTTTCGACATACAACATATAAAGATACAATTTATAACAAGTACAACAAAAGGTGGGTGTAGAAGGGTATAGGAATAGTGTATGTGTATGCTATTGAAATTAAGTTAGTGTCAAATCATACATGATTGTTATAGATTTAGGATGTTAAATTTAAGCCCCATGATATTATATGAAAAATATATTCAGAAATAAATAAGAAGGAACTCAAAATGGTATATGTTTTAATTTGCTAAAGGCTGCCAAAGAAATATACCATATATGGGTTGGCTTTTGCAATGGGGATATAATAATTTAAAAGCTTACCGTTTTGAGGCCATGAAAATTCCCAAATCAAGGCATCATCAGAAGTTGCTTTTTCCCCAAGCTGCAGCTATGGGTGAACAGGCACATGGTAGCATGTGCTCATCAGTCCCCTCTCCTCTGGGCCTCATTGTTTTCAGCTTCTGTCTAAAGTGGCTTCCTCTCAGCTTCTGTGTTCAATTAATTTCAGCTTCTGGCTCCCCGGGGCCCTCTCTCAGCTTCTGGGCATTTCTCACTGAGCTCCTGTGTGTCTCTGCATGTTTATCCAGTCTATAAAGGATTCCAGTAAGGTGATTAAGATCTACCCTGGGACATACAATCTAATCAAAGGCCCTTAACTTAAGTAATTTAATCAAATGTTCCCACCTGCAATAGGCTTACACACACACAGGAATGAATTCGCTTTAAGAACAGGAATTTTTGGGGTCCACAGAAGCTTCAAACTGCCACAGTACACTACAGAATATTCAAATAAATATGAAAGCAAGCATTAATGAAAGACTTGAAGGACAAAAAATATATAAAACTTACAAAGGCCAAAAAGCAAAATGGCAGAAGGTAGACTAGCTTTGTCAGTTGTTACTTTAAATATTAGTGGATTAAAATCTCCAGGCAAAAGGCAGAGATTGGCAGAATTGGTTTTTTAAAAAGCATGATCCAACTATTTGCTGTTTTTAAGAGATAAATCTTAAATTGAATAATACAAGTAGACTGAAAGTGAAAGGAAAGAAATATATATACCATGGAAATAGTAACTAAAAGAGAGTTGGGGTAACTATATTAATATCAGATAAAATAGACTCTGAGTCAAAAACTGTTTTGAGGGACAAAGAAGGTCCATATATACTCATAAAGGGATCAATTCAACAAAAAGACAGTTAAAACTATAAATATATGTGTACCTAATGGTACAGCCCCAAAATATTTGAAGCAAATATTTATAGATTTGAAGGGAGGTCGATGGTTTTACATTAAGTAGGGGACTTCAATACACCATTCTCCATAATGGATAGAACATCTAGAAATACCAATAAGAACATTGAAAAATTTGAACAATATTATACACCAATATATAGAGAGCACTTCACCCAACAGCAGAATATGCATTCTTCTCTAGTGCACATGAGTCCAGATAGCATATGTTAAGTCATAAAACAAGTCTCAATAAATTTAAAAATATTGAAATCATACAATACATCTTCTCCTACCACATTGGAATGAACCTAGAAATCAATAACAAGGAGGATGGGAAAATACACAAACATGTGGAAATTAAATAATGTACTCTTAAACAACCAATAGGCCAAAGAAGAAATCATCAGGAAAATTAGGAAATATATTGAAGCAAATAAAATGAAAACACAACATAACAGAACTTACAGAATGCAGCAAAGGCAGTGCCGAGAGAAAAATTTATAGCTCTAAAAGCATACATTAAAAAAAAAAAAGGGAAGTGGCTGTGGCTCAATCAGTAGGGCTCCCGTTTACCATATCGGAGGCCCCGGGTTCGGTTCCCAGGGCCTCCTGATGAGGGCAAGCCCGCCCGCACGGCATGGTTAGCTGACCCAGCGAGCACAAGCAGCAAGGGGGGGATAAATGAATAAATAAATAAAATCTAAAAAAAAAAAAAAAAAAAAAGATCGCAAATCAAGGATCTAAGCTCACACTGGAGGATCGAGAGAAAGAAGAGCAAATTAAATACAAAAGGAGAAGAAGGAAGGATGTAACAAAGATTACAATGGAGAAAAATGAAATAAAGAATTTTAAAAAGAGAGAATCAACAAAACCAAAATTGGTTCTTTTAGAAGATGAAGAAAATTGACAAATCTTTAACTAAACTGACAAAGAAATGAGAAAGTTTGCAAATAACCAAAATCAGAAATGGAAGGGGGGACATTACTATTGATGCTGTAAAAATAAAAAGGATTATAGGAGAATAATGTGAACAACGAATAAGATAACCTAGATGGACCAGACAAATTCCTAGAAACACACAAACTACCTACACTGATTCAAGAAGAAATAGAAGATCTCAACAGACCAATAACAAGAAAAGAGATTAAATCAATAATCAAAAACCTCCCAACAAAGAAAAGCCCAGGCCCAGATGGCTTTACTGGTGAATTTTACCAAACATTCCAAGAATTAACACCAAACCTGCTCAAACTGTTCCAAAACTTTGAAGTGGAGCAATCAGTTCCTACTTTAATTTATGAGACCAACACCCTCATACCAAAGCCAGAAACAGATACCACAGGAAAAGATTACAGACCAATATCCTTATGAATATAGGTGCAAAAACCTCAACAAAATATTAGCAAACCAAATATAACAGCTATCTTAGTTTGCCTCAGGGCTGCCAATGCAAAGTACCAGAAATGTGTTGACTTTTATAATGGAAAAATTATTAGGATAAAAGCTTACAGTTCCAAGGTTGTGAAATCATCAGAGATGCTTTCTCACCAAGGTCAGCTACTGGTGATCCTGGTGTCCTGCCACTTAGCAAGGCAAGATGGCAGCTGATCTCCGCCTAGGTCCTGCTTACCCCTCAAGTCTCACCATCTCCCAGAGCTCAGCTGTGGTTGATCAAACATATGGCTTGTCTCTTTCCAGGACTCCTCTTTCAGCTTCAACTGCTCCACTTTCTCCCAAATCCCAGCTGTGAGTGATCAGACATATGGATCATCTCTTCAGCCTTGAGCTGCTCCATGGGCCCAGCCTCTTGGGGATTCATGCTTCAGCTTCAGCTGCTATTGATCCCTGAGTCCTCTCTCACATGGCAGGGCCAAATGGCAGCTTCATTTTTGTGTCTCTCTGTGTGTTCTCAGTTTATATAAGATCCAGCAAGAGGGTTGAGACCCAACCTGTGTCACACCTCACTGGCATAGTCCAATCAAAGGTGATCTAATCAAGTTCCTTTAACTGAATTTAATCAAAAGGCCCCATCAACACTGTACTTACATGTACACTGTACTTACACAGTACATGTGTTAGCTTAAGAATATAATTTTCTGGGGTCCACAAAAGACAAACCAAAACAACAGCACTTAAATATTCATATATACTAAATGAATTATACACCATGACCAAGTGGGATTTATCCCACATATGCAAGGATAAATCAACATAAGAAAATCAATTAGTGCAATATATCACACTAATAGAATGGTGGAAAAACAATGCATAATCATCTGACTTGAGCACCTCTTCTTGACAAAAACACTTAGAAAACTAGGAATGGTTGGAAATTTCCTCAATATGAATAAGGGCATACATGAAAACTGCACAGTAATATCACACTCAATGGTGAAAAACTGAAAATTTTTCCTCTAAGATTGGCAACAAGACAAGAAGTCTACTGTCACCACTGTTATTCAACATTATACTGGAAGTTCTAGCCAGAGCAATTAGGCAAGAAAAAGAAATAAAAGACATCCATATTGGAAGGAAGAAGTAACACTTCCCCTATTTGTAGATGGCATGATTCTATATATAGAAAATCCTGAAAAATCCACAACAAAGCTACTAGAGCTAGTTACCTGTTTAGCAAAGTGGCAGGGTACATGATCAACATGCAAAAATCAGTAGTGTATCTATACACTAGTAGAACAATCTGGAGAGGAAATCAAGAAAAAAAATCCATTTACAAAAAATATATCTAGGAATGAATGTAACCAAGCATGTAAAGGACTTGCACATGGAAAACTACAAAATATTGTTTAAAGAAATCAGAGAAGACCTAAATAAATGGAAGGGCATTCAATGTTCGTGGATTGGATGACTAAATGGTGTCAAGATGTCAATTCTACCCAAAAATGATTTACAGAGTCAAAGCAATCCCAATCAAAATTCCTATACTCTTTTTTTTGTAGAAATGGAAAAAGCCAATTATCAAATTTATATGGAAGGGTAAGAGGTACCAAATGGTCAAAATCATTTTGAAAAGGAAGAACAAAGTTGAAGGACTCACATTTCCCAATTGTAAAACTTATTACAAAACTACAGTAAACAAAACAATATGGCACTGGCACAAAACAGACATATAAACCAATGCAATCAAATTCAATGTTCAGAAATAAACCCTCACAGGGGGAGTTAATATGGGGTGGGGAAGGGGGGGG
>JAKSZT010053791.1:8428363-8456600 GCA_026826555.1 Tolypeutes matacus
AAAAAATAAAGGACTAGGGGGACGGATGTGGCTCAAATGGTTGGGCATCCGTCTCCCATATGGAGACCCGGGTTCGATACCCAGGACCTCCTGGTAAATAAATAAATAAATAAATAAAGGACTAATTTAAAAAAAAAAAAAAAAGAAATAAACCCTCACATCTATGGCCAATTGATTTTTGACAACCATGCCAAGTCCATTTGATGGGGAAGCAATAGTCTCTTCAACAAATGGTTCTTGGAAAATGGATCACCATATGTAAAAGATTGAAGGTGGACCCCTACTTCATACCTTGAACAAAAAGTCAACTCAAAATGGATCACAGACCTAAATATAAGAAACAAAACTATAAAACTCCTAGAAGAGAATATATGGAACTATCTTCAGTACCTTGTGTTAGGCAATGGTTTCTTAGATTTACACCTAAAGCATGAGCAACAATATAAAATAGATAAATGGGACTTGATCAAAATTTATAACTTTTGTGCATCAAAGGAATTCATCATCAAAGGCAACTTACAGAATAGTAGAAAATATTTGGAAACCACATATCTGATAAGGGTTTAATTTGTAGACTATGTAAAGAAATCCTACAAGTTAACAACAAAAAGAAAAATGACCCAATTTTTTAGAAAAAATGTTCGAAAAACTGGAAAAGACATTTCTGAAAAGAAGTTATACAAACGCCAATAAGTACATGAAAAGATGCTAAATATCATTAGTCATTAGGCAAATGAAAATCAAAACCACAATGAGATACCATTTCACACACTTAAGAATAGCTACAACATAAAAAAGAAAAATAACAAGTGTTAGAGAAGATGTGAAGAAATAGAAACACTTGTTTCTTGACACTGGGAATGTAAAATAGTGCTGCAACTGTGGAAAACAGTTTGGTGGTTCCTCATAAAGTTAAGCACAGAATTAATATATGACCTGGAAATCCCACTTCTAGGTATATACCCAAAAGAATTGAAAGCAGGGACTTCAACAGATATTTTCACACTAATGTTCCTGTGGCATTATTCACAATTGCCAAAAGATGGATGCAACTCAAGTGTCCATCAACAGATGCAAGGATAAACAACATGTGGCATATACGTACAGTGGAAAATTATAAGGCTGTCAAAAGAAATAAAGTTCTGATATATGCAACAACACAGATGAACCTTGAATACATCATGTTGATTGAAATAAGCCAGATAGTCAGACACAAAAGGACAAATACTATATTATCTCACTGATATGAAATCCATAGAATAAGTGAATTCACAGTCAGAAACTATAATACAGGTTATAGGTGTTTGAGTTTGCTAAAAGCTGCTGGGAGCAATATACCAGAAATGGGTTGGCTTTTACAATGGGAATTTATTAGGATAAAATTTTACAGTTCTGAGGCTGTGAAAATATCCAAATGAAGACATCATCAGAAAAAAAATAAAAAGACATCATCAGATATGCTGTCTCACCAAAGATCAGCTGCTGGCAATCCTGGACTCATGCCCCATGGCAAGACACAATGGCAGCTCTGCCAGTCTGGGTCTCTGATTTCTCCTCCAGGTTTACTTTCTCCCCAAGCTCAGCTGTGGGTGATCAGGCTCGTCTCTCCTCTATCCTCCAGGCCTCTTCTCTTTTAGCCTCTTCCATGCCTCTGTGCTTTGCTAATCTCAGCCTCCAGCCTCCAGGACAGCTCTCTCAGCCTCTCAGGGTTTCTCTTTTTCTGCAGCTTTTTTCTGTGTATCTGCTGTTTTTAGTCTTCCTTTTATAAAGGACTCCAGTAAGAGGATTAGACCTACCCTGGGTCCTGCAATCTAATCAAAGGCCCTTAACTGAAGGAATCTAATCAGAAGGTCCCATCTACAATGGTTTTACAGGCACAGGAAAGGGTTTACTTTAAGAACAGGATTTTCTGGGGTCCCCAAAAGACTCAAACCAGCACAGTGGGGGTAGGTAATGGAGAGTTAATGCTTAATTGATACATAATTTCTGTCTTGGGTGATGGAAATGTTTTCATAATGGATGGTGGTGATGCTAACACAACATTGAGAATGTAATTAGTATCACTGAATTACATCTTTGAATGTGGTCATAATGGGAAATTCTAGGTTGTATAAGTTCCTAGAATAAAAAAATTTAAAACACCCATAGGACTGTACAACACAGTAAACCCTAATCAAACTATGTACTGTAATTAATAGCATAATTATAATAACATTGTTTCATCAATTATAACAAAGGTACCACACTAATGCAAATGTAAATAATAAGGAAAACTATGTGTGAAAGGGGAGTATATGGAAACTGTATTTTCTACATGCTTTTTCTGTAAACCTACAATATTTCCAATAAAATTTTTAAAATAATAAAAATTAAAAAGGCCTTACACAGAGAAAGAATAAAAACAAACTTTTTCGTTCTGCCCAAACCCAAATTCATTACATAACAAACTAAACTTATTCATCCCCCACTAACCTCTGCTCAGATTCCTGCTCCGTTCTCTCAAGCCTGGAAACATGAGGGCCCACAGAATGGCAGTTACATGTATGACTGGCATTTCAGACTTGAAATGCTTAAACATATGCAAAATATTCATTTGAGTTAGACATTTGAATAATCTGTGAATTAAGAGAAATATTAAAGATAATGGACTGAATTGAAAATAAATTTGAAGAAAACCACCATTTAAATACTATCTTTGACATTCCTTCCTGCCAATTCATCATTTGGTGAAATGTCTTTTAGTAAACTAACTTTATTCACTCTTTGATTTTACAATTGATGAAAAAATATTAGTATATTACTATTCACTACAGTCTATAGTTTGCTTTAGGTGCATTTTAGCTCAATTATCACCCTATTATTAACATCTTGTAATATTAACATACATTGTTATGATTCATTGAAGAACAATATTATATTTGTACTATTAAATATATTCATTTTCTGCAACAGGGTTCACTATGTTATACAGTCCCATGTTTCACCTTTAGCTTTTCTTCTAGTGACATAGGTAACCCTAAACTTTCCCTTTCAACCACAATCATAACCCCATATTGGCACTGCTAATTACATTCACTCTGTCCAAGCATTTACAATCAACCTTATTAACAATTCTGCAAACATTAAGCCACTGCTCCGGGTTCTCTATGCTCCTTCTAACTTCTGATGACGAATCTTCTATTAACTCCATGACTTTGCTCATTATATTTAGGTTTTATTAGTAAGATCATACAACATTTGTCCTTTTGTGTCTGGCTTGTTCTACTGAACATAATGTCCTCAAGGTTCATTGATGTTTTCATGTGCATCACAACTTCATTTCTTCTTATAGCTGAATAATATTCCATTATATGCATATACCACATTTTTCATCCATTCATCTGGTAATGAACACCTAAGTTGTTTCTGTCTTTTAACAATTGTGAATAAACCTGCTATTTATATCAGTGTGAAAATGTCTGCTCATATCCTACTTTCAGTTCTTCTGAGTATATACCTAGGAGTGTGATTGACCGATGGTATGGCAGCTCTATATTTAATTTCCTAAGGAACTGCCAAATAGTCTTCCACAGGGTCTGCACCATTCTACACTCCCACCAACAGTGAATAAGTCTTCCTATTTCTTCACATCCTCTCCAACACATGTCATTTTCTGTGGCCGTTCTAATAGGTGTGAAATGATATATCATTGTAGTTTCGATTTGCATTTCCCTAATAGCTAGAGATGGTGAACATCTTTTCATGTGCTTTTTTGCCATTTGTATTTTTTCTTTTGAAAAACATCTATTCATGTCTTTTTTCCATTTTTTAATTGTCATTTGTCTTTTTATCATTTAGTTGTAGGATCTTTTTATATATCATGGATATTAAAGCCTTATCAGATAAGTGGTTTCCAAATATTTTCTCCCACTGAGTAGGCTACCTTTTCACTTTCTTGACGAAGTCCTTTGAAGTGCAAAAGCATTTAATTTTGAGAGGGTCCCATATATCTATTTTTTTCTTTTATAGCTTGTGCTTTGGGTGTAAGGTCTAAGAAACCACCTCCTACCACAAGATCTTGAAGATGCTTTCCCACGTTTTCTTCTGGGAGTTTTATAGTACTGACATTTAAATTTACCTTTTGATCAATTTTGAGTTAATTTTTATATAAGGTGTGAGCTAGGGGTCCATTTTCATCCTTATAGATATGAATAATCCCTTCTCTAAACACCATTTGTTGAAGAGGCTGTTTTGTCCCAGTTGAAAAGTGTAGTAGCCTTGTCAAAAATCAGTTGAGACTTCCGGGAAGATGGAAGATTAGAAAGACACGAGATTCTCTTCTCTCCCAGAAAAATAGCTAAAGGACGGTAGAAACAGCCTGGGATGGGGGGGGGGGTTGTAGGATTTAGGACACCAAGGGAAGGCTGGATACCATCCAGAAGAGAGGGGCACAAGGGGAAAAAATCTTGACATTAAGACCGTGATAGAAGTTGCAGCTGCAGGCACCAGTGCCCTTTTCCCACCCTATGAGCAGACAATTTTAAATTCTCCAGCCTTGGGCCAGTGGCTACAGACAGACGGGGCTGCAGGGATCCACCTCCCCAGAAAACAGCTTTTGGTCAACAAATTTGGTCTGCTGTGTCCCACAAGCACTTCCAGGTCAGGTGGGGCCATGCCATTGTTTGCCCTGGGATCTGGCATGGGACTAAAGAGATCCAACCCTCTTAATCATTCTCTTTCCTGACCGGGTCAGGTTTTTGAGAATGCAGAGAGGAATGAAATTATTTTCTACCTGCAAAAAGAGAGGGGGCTACCAGAAAAGTCTGGAGAACAGCCTCTGAGAAAATTTGAATTGTAGGCTCTGAAGAGCCTCCAGGAAGCATCCTCTGCTACATTGTTGCTGTAGGTGTTGCAAGGAACAAACTCCAATCAGGCTTTGAACTGAGAGGGCTGCTGAAGAGCACCATCTGCTGGTGGACCAAGGATGTGCATGAAATTAAAAGTAAATAAGAGAGGCTTTTTCTGGCCTTTAAAGCCTCCTTCCCCAAGGCCTTTGGAAGCAGGGCTGCAACCCTTTACTGGGACTGTGGCTCAGATTTGAGCAACCAACAGGGACAATACTAAAGACCTAAAACAGGCTAAACCAAGAATCAAAGAATGGCAGTAACACACAGCGCCCCACCAATAAATCCCTACAAGAGGGAAATTGAGCATCAGAGTAAACTCACCATCTGCGACAGTTTTAGATTATTTTTTGAATCCCAAAAAAAGAAATATTATGTTTGTAAATGAATCTCTTCCTTGGGTGTGATACCCTTTGACTGTATAAAATTCCGCTGAGGTGTCTTTGATTAGATTACCTGTCAAGAGTAGGGCTTTTGATTTGACTATGTCAGTGAGCATGACTCAGATTGAGTCCCTGCCCCCTTGCTGGGTCTGAAATAAATGGATATGCACACAGACAGACACACAGAAAGAGAGAGCGCTCTCATTTTGGATCCTACCATGTGACAGAAAGGTGAAGGCTCAAATGCTGAAGCCCTGCATAGAGATAAACCATTTTGCCTGATAGAATATAGCTGACCTTAGGAAGAAGGCAGGACAGCTGAAACTGATAAAGGAAGCCCTGAGAAACAAGCCCTATGCCAGCTTGAAGCTGAAATCAAGAGGAAGCAGAGCAGCTGACCCTGAGAGAAGAAGCCCAGAGGTTTGCAGAACCTGCTTCAACAAGTGGCAGCTGACTTTGGTGAGAAAGTACCTTTTACGGTACCTTGAGTTAGACTTTCCACAGCCTAGGAAATGTAAGCTCTTACCCCAAATAAATATCCTTTATGAAAGCCAACAGATTTCTGGTACTTTGCATCAGCACCCCTATGACATACTAATACATCATCATAATCAGAGGCCTAGACATCAGCAAAAAATTACAAGCCATACTAAGAAAATGGAAGAAATGGCCTAAGCAAAGGAATCTATCAAAGCCCCAGATTGAGACACAGGATATGAGAAAACTAATCAAGGAGATTCAAACAGATTTCCAAAATCTCATAAATGAATTGAAAGACTATATTGCTAAAGAGATAAGGGACATCAAGAAGAGCCTGAGGAAGGACAAAGAATTTGAAAACCTGAATAGAAAAATAACAGAGCTCATGGGAATGAAAGACAAGATAAGTGAGACAGGAAAGACAGCTCAAGAATTAGTCACCTTGTCAGTGAGCCTTACTTTGGAATTTATTCTCCCCAGTGTAACAGAGTTAGACTCATTTATAGGTTCTTTACACATGGCTCTTCTGCCCACTTTATTTAAAGCCATAATTAACACTATACTTGTTAAATATATGTCTCAGAGACTTAAATCTTTGTTCTGTCCATGAGCCAGTTGAGCCCTGAATTTCAGCAGAGTTGCAGCACCTCTTTCCAGTTTGTTGGACTCACCCAGGACAGCTAACAAGAAGATGATGATGGACAATGCCCATCCCAAGGAACAGAGGGTGCCTGCAAACACAAGCAAGAGAGCTCCATCCATCTGGACCATGGGATCTAAGCCCCCTCTCAATTAGAAGCAGAGTGGGCATCACCATCCCCAAATCCTCAAGACTGGGGAATGAACAATGGACTAAAGTAGACATTATTATTCTACTGTAGCAGTTTGATATTGTTTATGAATTCCAAAAATAAATATTGGATTATGTTTGTGAACTGGTCTGTTCCTCTGGCCATATTAGATTGGATTGGATTCAGAGTTTTCACTTTCACTTGATTAAATAATGATTAAGGCTTTGATTGGGCCACATCAGTAGCCTCGGTGGGTGGGGACTCACAGAGAAAATGACATGGCAGAGGAGGAAGTTAGAGTTTTAATGCTGGAGCTCTGGAAAGTAAATACATGGAGAAGCAGATACATAAGG
This sequence comes from Tolypeutes matacus, assembly GCA_026826555.1. Taxonomy (NCBI): domain Eukaryota; kingdom Metazoa; phylum Chordata; class Mammalia; order Cingulata; family Chlamyphoridae; genus Tolypeutes; species Tolypeutes matacus. Next base: position 8,435,254 of record JAKSZT010053791.1, read on the forward strand.
AAAGAGAGAAGGCTCCATTAGATATGGCAGAGGCCCAGGAAAAGAGATGAGCTGTTCACCTGATAGTTTACAGCCGGCCTTGTGGAGAAAGCAGAGCAGCTGAGCCCAGAGTGAAACAAGCCCTGGGAGGGATGAGACTTATCCCAGCCTACAGCTGATATTGGAAGAAGCTGGGACCAATGGGGCTTTAAGAGGAAGAGGAAGCCTGAACCCTTGCAGATGCCAACAGCCATCTTGCTCTGACATGTGGCAACAGACTTTGGTGAGGGAAGTAACTTAACACTTTATGGCCTTGTGATTGTAAGCTTCTTCCCCAAATAAATGCCCTTTATAAAAGCCAACAGAGTTCTGGTATTTTGCATCAGCACCCCTTTGGCTGACTAATATATTTACTATAGACTTATTATTATCTAGCAATAGAAGACCTCTTATCACTGATGTAAAGGCAGTGGCCACAGAGGTTCTGAGGGATGGGAGAGGGCAGAATAGGTGTAACATGGGGGCATTTTTGGGACATTGGATTTGTTCTGAATGACATTGCAGTGATAGATACAGGCCATTGTATATTTTATCATAATTCACAAAATTGTGTGGGACAAACTATAAACTATAATGTAAGCTATAGTCCATGGTTAGTAGCAATACTTCAATATGAGTTCATCAATTGTAACAAATGTACCGCTCTAATGAAGGATGTTGTTAATGTGGGAATGGGTGGAAGGGAGAGGGAGTGGGGCATATGTGAGTCTCTTGTATTTTTTATGTAACATTTATGTAATCTAAAGCTTCTTTAAAAATAAATTATTAAAAAAACATTTAGAGGCATTCAATAGCAGACTCAAAATGATAGAAGAAAGAATAAGTGATACACAAGACAGCAGCTGAAATTGAAGAGAGAGAAGAACAAAGAGAAAAGAATAGAAAAATTTGAGCAGAGGCACAGGCAGTTGAATGATAACATGAAGCACAAAAACATACATGCCATGGGAATTCCAGACAGAGAAGAGAAGAGAAAAGGAGCTGTAGCCGTTTGGCAATTTAATGTAATTATGAATTCCAAAACTATAATTGGATCATGCTTGTAAACTGATCTGTTAATCTGGGCATGATTAAGTTATGATTAGGGCATTGACTGGGCCATTTCAGTAGGACATTGAGCCCCACCCCTTGGTGGGTGGGGAATCAAATATAAAAGGGAAGGCAAAGGACAGAGGGAGCAGTTTTTTTGAGAAGCAGTTTTAATGTTGGAGTTTTGATGCTGGAGAGAAGGCCCCAGGAGAAGAGAAACAAGCTGTTCACCTGACAGTTTACAGCTGACCTTGTGGAGGAAACAGAGGAGCTAAGCCTGGGGAGAAACGCGGCCCTGGGAGGAGAGGAAACCCAGAAGCCCGAACCCTGGCAAACGTCGGCAGCTGTCTTGCTCCAACATATAGCAACAGATTTTGGTGAAGGAAGAAACTTATGCTTTATGGCCTGGTAACTGTGGACTTCTACCCCAAATAAATACCCTTTATAAAGACCAACCAATCTCTGGTATTTCTCATTAGTGCCCCTTTGGCTGACTAATACAGAATTTGGTACCAAGGAATGGGGAAGTGCTTTTGCAATTACCAAAATGTTGGAACCGTTTTATAAATGGGTAAGGGGTATTTTTTGGAGGTGTTGTGAAATGCTTGATGGAAAAGGCCTAGATCACTTTGAAGAAACTGTTGATAGCAATATGGATGCTAAAGAGACTTTTTATGATGCCTTAGAAATAAATGATGAAACTATTATTGCAAACTGGAGGAAAGGTGATCCATGTTTTAAAGTTGCAGAGAACTTAGCAAGATTAGCTCCTGGTGTTATATAGAAGCCAGAATTTGAAAATGGTGAACCAGAGCATTTTAGTTGAAGAACTTGCCAAGGTAAACACAGAGAATGTGGCTTGGCTTCTCCTTACAGTGTATAGCAAAATACTAGATGAGCAAAATACACTAAGAACTGAACATTTGGGCACAAAGAAAACAGAAACTGATTCCGAAACTCCCAAGTTTCTGGAAATCAATTTCCCAGATAAAAGTACCCCATTTGAAGACTTAGCTAAACCTGGAACTTGTAAATCAGAATTGAAGATGCAGTTATCTCAGAAAGACTTGTGGAAAGTCTTGCTGTCTGATGGCTTGGACTCCTGCTTCTTGCATGCTAAACCAACAACATTTTTGAGAGCACTGTATGAACAAAACTATTGTTTGCTTGGACAAAAGAGGACATGGAAAGGAAAGACTGAAGGAGAAACAGCTTTAAGAAGAAACCCATGGAAGCTTAGATCTGGAATTAAGACATCACCTTGGGCCAAGAGAGGAGTCCCACCCATGTGTACAGAGAGGGTGAGTTTGCCCCAGCAGTTGAAGAGGGTGGATGTCCCCACCCCATGTTCTGGGAGAGTTTTGCACCCCGGGGTGCAGAAAGAGTAAAAAGACAAACAAAAATAAGATTTGACATATGAAAACCAAAGAATAAAATGGTGGAAGTAAATACACATTTAAAGTAATATCATTGAATGTGAATGGATTAAATTCCCCAATCAAAAGATATAGGCTGACAGAATGGATTAAAAAAACATGAACCACCCGTATGCTGCCTACAAAAGACTCACTTTAGACCCAGGGATACAAACCAGCTGAAAGTGAAAAGTTGGAAAAAGATATTCCATGCAAATAGTAATGAAAAAAAAGAGCAGGGGTAATTATATTAATATCAGACAAAACAGACTTTAAATGCAACAAAGCTATAAGAGATACAGAAGGCCATTATACGTTCATAAAAAGGGACAATCAATGAGGAAGAAATAACAGTCCTAAATATCTATGCCCCTAACCAGGGTGTCCCAAAATACATGAGCAACTCTGGCAACACTGAAGGAAGAAATAGACATCTCTACAATAATACTTAGTGATTCAACACTCTACTCACATAATTAGATAGAACAACTAGGCAGAAGATCAACAAGGAAACAGAGAAATTGAACAATATGATAAATGAGTTAGAACTAACAGACATATACAGTACATTGCATCCCAAATTATCAGGTTATAAATTTCACTCAAGTGCTCATGGATCTTTCTCCAGGGTAAACCACATGTTAGGTCACAAGGCAGGTCTCAAAAAATATAAAAAGACTGAAATTATACCAAGCATCTTCTCAGATAATAATGAAATGAAGCTGGAAATCAATAATAGACTGTAAAAGGGGAAATTTTGCAAATGTATGGAGGCTAAATAACACAATCAGTGGGTCAAATGAGAAAGTGTAAGTGAAATTAGTATATGTATATATATTGAGACAAATGAAAACAAGAACAAAACTTTTAAAAATTTATGGGGTACAGCAAAGGCAGTGCCGAGGGGGAAATTTATAGCCCTAAAGGCCTATATTTAAAAAAAGAAGAAAAGCTAGAATCAAAGATCTAACCAAACAACTGGAAAAACTAGAAAAAGACCAGAAAACCATTCCCAAAGCACAGAAGAAAAGAAATAATAAAGATTACAGCAGAAATAAATGAAATTGAGAACAAAAAAAAATGGAGAAAAATCAATAAAACCAAAAGCTGGTTCTTCGAGAAGATCAATAAAATTGACAAATCCTTAGCTAGACTAATAAAGAAAAAAGAGAGAAGATGCAAATAAGAGAAAACTGAAATGAAAGGTGGGAAGTTATGACTGACCCCAAAGAAATAAAAAGGATCATAAGAGGATATTATAGAAACTAGGCAACCTAGATAAAATGGACAAATTCCTAGAAATGCACAAACAACCTACATTGATGCTACAAGAAATACAAGAACTTAACAAACCAATCACATTTAAAGAGATTGAATCAGTCATCAAAAAGCTTCCAATAAAGAAAAGTCCAGGGCCAGATGGCTTCACACATGCATTCTACCAAGCATTTTGAGAAGAATTAATACTAATCCTATTTATTAAACTTCCAAAAAAAATTTAAGAGGAGGGAAAATTACCCAACACCTTTTATGAAGCCAGCATCTCCCAAATACCAAAGCCAGATAAAGACACTACAAGAAAAGAATATTACAGACCAATCTGATGAACACAGATGCAAAAATTCTCAACAAAATACTTGCAAACAGAATCCAAAAGCATATGAAAAGAATTTTACACCACAACCAAGTGAGATTTTTTCCTGGTATACAAGGCTGGTGTCACAATCCAACTCCTGAAGTACATGAATTGGCGAGGCCACAAGACCAAAGAACACACCTGGCATTTAGTCAGGCATAAGCTTTATTGGGACTTAAGGACAGGAGAGAATCTCTGATGGCGGCTAGTAAAAGAATGAATGAAGTTAGCACTCCACAAAGAGATGAGAAAATGAGGGATGATATATAAGGGGTTTTAGAACAAGGACATTCCATAGGGTATGAGAACACAGTTCCTGCTACAGTCACATGAAGGGTACACATGGGGTGTGGTGATGTTTTCACTATGCTCATAGGAAGGACATTTACCAAGGATATTTACTGCTTTAGAAAGATTATAGTTTATGATAACATCTATACATTCTCTCCCCTGGGGGGAGGGTTGTTAACCTTTAACATATGCCTAGGTCATGCAGGTAACTAGGTGCTGAGGACATGGGGGGCAGGGCCTGGATCCACACAGCTGGCCAACATAAGAAAATCAACTAACATAATATACCACATTAACAAATTGAAGGGAAAAAAAACCACATGATCATCTTGGTCGATGCAGAACAGGAATTTGACAAAATCCAGCATCCTTTCTTGATAAAAACAGTTAAAAAGATAGGAATAGAAGGAAAATTCCTCAATATGATAAAGGGCATATATGAAAAACCCACAGCCAACATCATACTCAATGGGGAAACGATGAAAGCTTTCTAAGATCAGGAACAAGATAGGGGTGTCCATTGTCACCACTGTTACTCAATTATGTGTTAAAAGTTCTAGCTAGAGCAATTAGACAAGAAAAAATAAAATAAAATAAAATAGAAGACATTCAAATAGGAAAAGAGGAAGTAAAACTCTATTGGCTGATGACATGATTCTACATTTAGAAAATTCTGAAATGTCTATGACAAAACTACTTGACATAAAAAACAAGTTCAGCAAAGTGACAGGATACAAGATCAGCATGCAAAAATCAGTAATATTTCTTTTCAATAGTATTGAACAATCTGAGGAAGAGATCAGGAAAAAAATTCCATTTACAATAGCAACAAAAAGACTCAAATGCCTAGGAATCAATTTAACCAAAGAAGGACTGGACCTATATTCAGAAAACTACAAAACAGTACTAAAAGGAATCAAAGAAGAACTAAACAAATGGAAAGACATTCCATGTTCATGGACTGGAAGACTAAATATCATGAAGATTCAATGCAATACCAATCAAAATTCCAACAGCCTACTTTATGGAAATAGAAAAGGCAATTACCAAATTTATTGGGAAGGGTAAGTGCACCTGAAAAGCCAAAAGCATTCTAAAAACGAAGAGCTATGTGGGAGGAATTTTTGAAGCATATTTAAAGCTACAGCGATCAAAACAGTTTGGTATTGGCATAAAGATAGACACATTGATCAGTGGAATAGAATTGAGAGTCCAGAAGCAAACTCTCACCTCTACAGTTAACTGGTTTTTTACAAACCTATCAAGTCCACATGACTGGGACAAAACAGTCTCTTCAAGAAATGGTGCTGGGAGAACTGGATATCCATAACCAAAAGAGTGAAAGAGGACCCCTATCTCATTCTTTAATAAGAACCAACTCAAAATGGATCAAAGACCTAAATATAAAAGCCAGGACCATAAAATTACTAGAAGAAAATGTAGGGAACCATCTTCAAGATCTTGTGGTAAATGGTGGTTTCTTAGACCTTACACACAAAGCATGAGAAACAACAGAAAAAATAAATAAATGGAACCTTCTCAAAATTAAACACTTTTGCACCGCAAAGGACTTTGTCAAAAGGGTGAAAAGGCAGCCAACTCAATGGGAAAAAATAATTGGAAATCACATACACGATAAGGATTTATAACCATGATATATAAAGAGATGCTACAACTCAACAATAAGAAGACAAATGACCTGATTAAAAAATGGGCAAAAGACTTGAATAAACATTTGTCCAAATCAGAAATACAAATAGCAAAAAAAAAAAAAACATGAAAAAATGTTCCACATCACTAACTATTAAGTAAATGCAAATCAAAACAATGAGATATCATTTCACACTTATTAGAATGGACACTATTAAAAAGACAGAAAACTACAAGTGTTGGAGAGGATGTGGAGAGATAGGAATGCTTTTTCACTGTTGGTGGGAATGTAGAATGGTATAGCCACTGTGGAGGCCTGTTTGGCACTTCCTAAAGAAGCTGAATATAGATTTGCCATGTAACCTGGGAATACCACTACTAGGTATATACCCAGAAGAACTGAGAGCAGTGACATGAACAGACACCTGCACACCTATGTTTATAGTGGCATTATTCACAATTGTCACAAGATGGAAACAACTGAAGTATCCATCAACCAATTAATGGGTAAACAAACTGTGGTGTATACGCACAATGGAATATTATGCAGCTGTAAGAAGAAATGAAGTCGTGAAACATATGACAACATGGATAAACCTGGAGGACATTATGTTGAGTGAAGCAAGCCAGACAAAAAAGACAAATAGTGTATGATTGTGCTATTATGAACTAAATATATTGTGCATACTTATGAAGTTAATAACTAGAATATGGGTCATCAGAAAATAGAATGTGGGTAGAGAATGGAAAGCTGAAGGGTCTACCTGTGCAGAATTGGTAGAAAGGTCATTTGTTAGTCTTTAGAAATGAATAGAAAAGGTGAAATCACAACATAGTGTTTTTAACCCTAGCAGTGCTATTATTTGGGTATGATAGTAGTTTAAAGGGAAAGTCTAAGGTCATGTATATTATTTTAAAATGTATAGCATAGTAAAACCTCGTGTGAATAAAAAACAAAAGAAAACAAAACAAAAACCTTATGTGAAATACGAAAAAAAATCAATCGACCCTAGAGGTGAGGGTCTATTTCTGAACTCTCAATGCATTCCACTGATCTATAAGTCTGTCTTTCTGCCAATAGCATGCTGTATTGAACACGATAGCTTTGGAATATGCTTTAAAATCAGCTGTAATTCCACCGACTTAATTCTTTCTTTTTAAGTTATTTTTGGCTATTCAGGGTCCCTTTCCCTTCCAAATAAAATTGGTGGTTGACTTTTCCATTTCTGTAAAGTAGGCTGTTGGAATTTTGATTGGGCTTGCATTGAATCTGTAAATCAATTTAGGTAAAATTGACATCTTCAAGATGTTTACTCTTCTAATCCATGAACATGGAATGCCCTTTCATTTGTTTAGATCTTCTTTAATTTCTTTTAGCAATGTTTTGTAGTTTTCTGAGTACAGATCCATTATATCCATGGTTAAATTTAGTCCTAGATATTTTATTCTTTTAGTTATTATTGTAAAAGGTATTTGTTTCCTGATTTCCTATCAGATTGTTCATTTCTAGTATATAGAATGATTATTCATGTTGATTTTCTATCCTACCATTTTGTGAATTTGTTTATGAGCTCTAGTAGTTTCACTGTCAATTTCCAAATATAGGATCATGTCATCTGCAAATAGTGAAAGTTTTACTTCTTCCTTTCTGATATGCATTCCTTGTATTTCTTTTTCTTGCCTAATTGCTCTAGTTAGAACTTCTAGTACAATGCTGAATAGCAGTGGTGGCAGTAGGCATTCTTGTCTTGTTTCTGATCTTAGAGAGAAAACTTTCAGGCTTTACCATTGAGTACGATATTGGCTGAGGGTTTTCCATATATGATACATATATGTATCAGAGCAACGTGATGCTCTGTATCACGTTGAGGAAGATTCCTTCTATTCCTATCTTTCAAAGTGTTTTTATCAAGAAAGGGTACTGGATTTTGTCAAATGCCTTTTCTGCATCAATAGAAATAATCATGAGATTTTTCTCCTTCAGTTTGCTAAGGTGGTTTATTACACTAATTGATTTTTTTTTTTTCAATTGAACCACCCTTGCATACCTGGGATAAAACCCACTTAATCAATGGTGTATAATTATTTTAATGTACTGTTGGATTCAATTTGCAGGTATTTTGTAGAGGATTTTTTCATCTATATTCATTAGAAAGATTAGTCTGTAGTTTTCTTTCCTTATAGTATCTTTATCTGGCTTTGATATTAGGGTAATGTTGGCCTCATAGAATGAGTTAGGTAGTGTTTCCTTCTGTTCAGTTTTTTGGAAGAGTTTGAGCAGGATTGGTATTAATTATTCTTGGAATGATTGGTAGAATTAATCTGTGAAGCCATCTGGTCCTGGCCTTTTCTTTTTTGGGAAGTTTTTGATGACTGCTTCCATCTCTTTCCTTTTGGTTGGTTTGTTGTAGTCTTCTATTTCTTCTCATATCACTTTGGGTAGTTTGTGTGTTTCTAGGAGGTTGTCCATTCCATCTAAGTTGTCCAATTTGTTGGCATACAGTTGTTCATAGTATCTTCTTATGATCTTTCTTATTTCTAACCAGTAGTAGCCCCCCTATTTTGATTTTATTTATTTGCATCTGTATTAGTCAGCCAAAAGGAGTGCTGATGCAAAGTAGCAGAAATCTGTTGGCTTTTATACAGAGTATTTATTTGGGGTAAAAGCTTACAGTTACAAGGCCCTAAAGAGTTCAACTCAAGGTACCATAAGAGGTATTTTCTCACCGAAGTCTTTTGCCATGTGTTGAAGCAAGATGGTTGCTGACCTCTGAGAGGCTTCAGCCTTCCTCTTTCTCTTCCTCTTCAGGCTCCATGGGCCCAGCTTCTTCCGTTCTCAGCTGTAGGGTGGAGGGCTTGTTTCTTTCTGGGACTTTTCAGATGCTCAGGGCTCTGGTCTCTTCAGCTGCAAACTATCAGGCAAATGGCTCAGCTCTCCCAGGGCTTTAGCTGTTTGAGCCTTCTCCTTTCTGTCACATGGCAGGACTGAAATGACCAAGTTCTCTCCTCTTCCATGTCAATGGAACTCTCTTTCTTACTGTGCCTTCTTCTGTGTGCATATCATTTATATAGCCCACCAAGGGGGCAGGGGATTCAACCCTGAGTTACACCCTATTGATTTGGTTAAATCAAAGCCCTAATCTTAACATAATTTAATCAAAGACATCTCAGCTGAATCTAATAGAATCAAAGGGGATCACTCCCAGAGGCACAGACAAATTTACAAACAAAATCCTCTTTTTGGAATTCATAAATAATCTCAAACTGCGACAGCATTTTATCTCTTTTTCTTTGTCAGTCAATTTTGTTGATCTTAAAAGGGGTTGTCAATTTTGTTGATCTTCTTGAAGAGCCAACTTTTGTTTCAATGATTCACTGTATTGATTTTTTTGTTCTCAAGTTCATTTATTTCTGCTCTAATCTTTGTTATTTCTTCCTTCTTTCTTTGGGATCAATTTGCTGTTCTTTTTCTAGTTGCTCTAAGTGTGCAGTTATGTGTTTGATTTTAGCTCTTTCTTCTTTTTTAAGGTAAACATTTAAGACTATAAATTTCCCTCTAAGCATGGCCTTTGCCGTATCCCATAGGTTTTAGTATGTTGTGCTCTTATTTTTATTTTCTTGAGATATTTACTGATTTCCCTTGTAATTTCTTCTTTGACACAGTTATTTCAGAGTGTATTATTTAACCTCCATACATTTTTTAATTTTCCCTTTCCCCACTGTTATTGATTTCCTGCTTCATTCTATTATGATCAGAGAAAGTGCTTTGTATAATTTCAATCTATTTAAAATTATTGAGACCTATTTTGTGACCCAATATCTATCCTGGAGAAAGATACATGGGCATTTGAAAAGAATGTATATCCTACTGTTTTAGGGTGCAATGTTCCATATATATCTATTATGTCTAGTTCATTTATCATATTATTCAATTTCTCTGTTTCCTTATTCATCTTCTGACAAGATGTTCTCTCCAATGATGAGAGTGGTGTATTGAAGTCTCCAACTATTGACAGTTTGAACTTCTTTTATGAATCCAAAAAAGAGAAGGATTATGTTTTTTAACTAATCCATTCCTGTGGGTGTGAGACCCTTTTTGATTGGACTATATCAGTGAGGCATGACTCAGGTTGAGTCTCCTCCCTTTTACTGGAGCTGATATAAACAGAAACACACAGCAAGAGCCATACAGGAAAAGGAAGCTGCCATATTTGATCATGTAAAGTGAGAAAAAGGATTCCAGTTTTACCCACAGCTGAGCTACAAAGAGAGAAGCCCCTGAGAGGCTCGAAGAGATGAGGCCCAGGGAAAGATAAATCATATGCCTGATAGCTTACAGCTTGGGAAGAAAGCAGAGCACCTGAGACAGAGAAGAGGCTGAAGAGACAAGCCCTTTGCCTGGTTGCTCATAGCTAAGCTCCAGGAACTGGGCTCCAAGAGATGGTGAAACTGGAAGGTAAGGAAGAGACCTAGGCAGTGGTCACCTACCATCTTGCTTTACCACATGGCAGCTGACTTTGGTGAGAAAGTATCTCTGCTGGTGCCTAGATTTGGACATTTCATGGCCTTGGAACTGTAAATTACCCTAAATAAAATTCCCTTTATAAAAGCCAACCTGAGACAACCATCAAGATGGCGGCAGAGTGCTCCTAGAACAGCTCCTGCTACAGGGCAGGTCTCTTGGTTACAAACTCTCTCAGTTTCTGTTTATCTGTGAGTATTCTAAACTCGCCCTCATTTTTTAAATTTATTTATTTATTTATTTTTAACTTTATTTTGTACATTTAATAATTGAAAACATAAACAATTAAAAACTAAAAAGTAAACACAGATGAATAAATATATACATTTCTCAATTAAATGTAATGGATACATGTAAATTTTTATTGTTCTTGTTGTTGTTTTGTGAATCAAACAAATATTTGGTTCATACAAACGCATTCATACAGTATTTGTCCTTTTGTGTCTGGCTTGCTTCACTTAACATAATGTCCTCCAGGTTCATCCATGTTGCCATATGCTTTATGACTTCATTTGTTCTTACAGCTGCATAATATTCCATCATGTGAATAGACCTCCTCAAAATTAAACACTTTTGCACCTCACAGGACTTTGTCAGAAGGGTGAAAAGGCAGCCAATTCAATGGGAAAAAATATTTGGAAATCACATATCTGATAAGGGTTTAATATCCAGGATATATAAAGAGATGTTACAATTCAACAATAAAAAGACAAATGACCCAATTAAAAAATGGGCCAAAGACTTGAATAGACATTCCTCCGAAGAAGAAATACAAATGGCAAAAAAAACACATGAAGAAATGCTCAACATCACTCATGATTAGGGAAATGCAAATCAAAACTACAATGAGATATCATTTCACACCTATCAGAATGGCCACTATTAAAAAGACAGAGAACTACAAGTGTTGGAGAGGATGTGGAGAGATAGGAGCACTTCTTCACCCTCATTTTTGAAAGACAATCTTGCCAACCTTGAAAGATCCTTGGCTGGAAGTTTTTCTCTTGCAGTATCTTAAATATATCATACCATTGTCTTCTTGCCTCCGTGGTTTCTGGCGAGAGATCTGCACTTAATCTTATTGGGTATCTCTTATACATTATGCATTGCTTTTCTCTTGCTACTCTTAGAATTCTCTCTTTGTCTTTGGCATTTGACATTCTGATTAGTATGTGTCTTGGAGTTAGTCTATTAGGATTTTTTGGGGTAGGAGTATGTCATGCTTCTTGAACATGGATATCTATGTCCTCCAATAGGGTTTGGGAAATTTTCTACCATTATTTTTTCAAATATTCTTTCTGCTCCTTTTTCCTTCTCTTCTCCTTCTGGGACACCCATGACACGTATGTTTGCATGTCTCTTGCTGTCCTTTAGTTCCCTGAGACCTTATTCAAATTTTTCCAATCTTTTCTTCATCTGTTCTTTTGTATGCTCACTTTCAGAGGCCATTTCTTCAAGCTCACCAATTCTTTCTTCTGCCTCTTCAAATCTGCTATTTATGATTCCAGTGTATTTTTAATTTCATTTATTGCACCTTTCATTCCCATAAGATCTGCTATTCTTCTGTGTATACTTTCAAATTCTTCTTTGTGCTCATCCAATGTCTTCTTAATATTCTTAATGTCTTTATCCATCTCAATGTCTTTATCCATCTCATTGAATTTATTAAGGAGATTTGTTTGAACATATATGATGATTTGTCTCAACTCCTTTATGGCATCTGGAGGCTTATCTTGTTCCTTTAACTGGGCCATATCTTCCTGTTTCTTGGTGTGAATTATAATTTTTTGTTGGTGTCTTGGCATCTGGCTTACTATAGTATTTATTCTGGGTGCAGTTTTTCTCTTTAGTTTAGGGCTTCCTGCCCTTCTCCCTTGCTGTTTGTATAGTAGGAGCCAAGGATATAGTTGGTGCTATAAGCTGTGGAGGCTCCAGCTACCCTTATTGCCCCCAAGGACCAGTGAAGCTTCTCCCAACTTTCTCCTTTGCGAGGGATAGGGACAGAGCCACAGCTGTGTGGAATAATCCAAGTCATGCAGGCCTAGACTGTAGTTGCCTAGAGAGACTGATGAAGCTTTACTCCCCTTTCTCTTCTGCCTAGGGCAGGATGGAACTGCAGGTGTGGGCAATAATCTATGCAGTGCAGGTCTGAGATGACCGCAGTTGCCCCAGTAGACTTCTGATTATTCAGTCTGTGCCAGCTAAATGTACCTGGATAGGCTGATGAAGGGCCCGTCAGCTTCCTCCCTGCTAGAGGTGGGGCTAAAGCATAGGGTAGGCCTGCAGGCCAATCTGGGTGAAAGAAACCGGTCTCTACCACCACTGTGATTTTCAGTCAGCCTGGCTTCCCCTCATGCTGGGTGTGGAGTCAAAATGGCAGCTATCGGCCTCCCTCTGACCTGGACAGGCTCAAACTTTAGCTGTTCTTAAGGTTATACTTTAGCCAGCCGAATTTACTAATCAGTAGCTGAAATCAGTGGCCAGCCGTCCCTGTTTTGGGGAAATGGAGCTTCCAATTCCTGCCACAGAATAGCTCCTGGGGTGGCTTGCCCTGCCAAAGTAGTATGATCACCAGCCTCCGGCCTCCTCGGCATGGCAGGTAATTTCCTGGAGAGGCTGGCGCAGCTCCCCTCCAGCTTTCTCTCTGCCCGAGGTGGGTCTGGGGCTTACACTAGAGCGGCAATCTGATCTAGATAGAAAAAAGCCAGTCCCTACCAGCACTGTGATTTTCAGTCAGCCCTGCTTCCCCTCACGTCAGGTGCGGTCTTAAGATGGCGGCCACTGGCGTCTTTCTGACTTGGATAAGTTCAAACTTTAGCTGTTCTTAGGATTATACTTTAGCCACCGAATTTACTAATCAGTAGCTGAAGTTGGTGCCCAACCATCTCGTCCTCCCCCATTTTGGGAAGTGGAGCTTTCAATTCCAGCCACGGAACAGCTCCCGAGGTGGCTTGTGCCTCCACTGGAGGATGGGCACCGGCATCCGGGGCGTGGGATGCTCTACTTAGGAATCTTCTCTGAAGATAGGTAGTCTCCTCCTTCCATTCTTTCAAGGTTGTTGCAGGATGCACTTATCGTCTCCTGGAGCCCCCAAACAAGTGCTCTAGATAGCTATGGGTGATCACCAACTGCCCTGCAGCAGGAGCTGATTCTCAGAGCTCCTCACTCTGCCGCTATCTTGCTGCTTGTCTATAACATTTATTTTTGTTTAGCAATATATGTTGAGAATATCCTCTGAGATAACTCCTTTCTTTTTAATAGCAGCATAATATTCCATAGCATGGATGTACTATATTTTATGCAACCCTCTTGAGGGGCATTCAAGTTGCTTCCAGATTTCCACTATTATAACCATATTGCAATAAACCCACTCACACATATGTCCTCACAAATTCACAGTTTTATTTATGTTGCTTGGATTCCCTGTTGTATTAAACTTGCTACAATTAAGCTTCTGCCTATCCCCTCAACTCCAGTCACATTGTTCAGACAGTTATCACTACCCTAAGTCCTATCCCTAACCCTTCCTTTCCTCTGAAGTTCTCACAGGAAAATCATACATGCAGGAATGTTAGCCATATGGGGACCAAAATTAACTATTTTGACAGTTGGGTAAGCACTCAGTGTCCCCACTCCTCAATGCCTATCATCTCTAATAAAAGCTGAGTTAGTGAATTCAGCTTAAACCAAGAGGCATAAAGGAGTCTGTTAAAAATTGTGAAGGGTCTAAGATTTTACTCTACTTACAAGCAACAAGTTAGCCTGCCACAATTCTGTGGATATTGGTAAAAGGTATGAGACTTGAGACTCTTGGGTCAAAGATCAAAAATTTATTACTTATTGTACAGCAAACACCATGAGCTTCATGGTCATGTCAGTTCCCCTCGACCCCAAGTTCCATGGGGGTGATGCAAAGCACCAAAGTGGATGTTGCACATGCAGTGGGTTGCATCATAGCTGAAGAAACTTGAGCTTAGGGAACCCTAAATCTTTTAAAATAGGCTGCAAGCAAACCTGCCCAAACTTTCCCCCAGGGGAAGATATTATCTTTATTCTACTGGACAGTAAATAAATCTTCCAGAAGGAAACACTGTCTCTATCCTTCGAGGCTTTCCACTGTGCAGACATCCTTAAAAATTTAGTCATTCCTCTTCTTGCAAGATGTGCAGGCATGCAAGAGACACTCTCCCAACAGAGGCTTCCTACTCTCTCCTTCCAAATTTAATATGACCAGTTTGGTGTAACAAAACTGGCCTGATCTATCACCCCCATAAAGGGTCAAGGTAAAAGCAATAGAATCAAAGAAAGAATGGAGGATAGCTGAAATTGCCTCTAGAAGACAGAACCTAATCAGTTGTGCTTACCACACTAGAGAAAGGAAAAGTGACAGGAACAAAAATCTACTACATAGATTCAAGAAGCACAAGTCCTCATATTTCTGAACCACAATCCTTTCTCCCAAAGCTTAAGCTTTTAGGGTCCAGTAAAGTACATCTTTCCTGCCATTTTTTAAATATTCAAAATCCTGAATCCTTCACATTTTCTCAATGACCACACTTAAATTGCCTTCTGCCATTTTTTCCTTATACTATCCCTTTTTCTTCTGTTCTTCCCAGAGTCCTTTCCATCAAAACTACTTTAGTTTTAAACTTTTAAAAAACCTACTGTTGGTATTTTTTCTTGATTTGTGTAAAACTATCACAGTTTGCAGGATGAGATTCCATCCTTCTCTGTTATCTTTGCTTTCAGGTCCAGAAATTATTTTTTTCCAAATATGTATCTCCAGATTTTGATTTTTGTTATTCCTTAGAGAGAAAGTTATGAGAGAGATGGGTTGCAGATATGCCAAAACAAATCCTGTCTACTTTCCTCTCCCTGAAAAAGCATAATCCCACATAGGAATAAACCATCCATCAGTCCCATCCCTAATCCACGTCTGAACTCAATGTATTGAAAGGCTGTCTGATTCCCATTTAATACATCTCATTATCCTGGAACTTTTTCAAAAAGTCTTATCAACATAACTTTCCCAAACATGTTTCCTTAGGACATGAGCCAAAACTGCCTCTCCACATATACTAAGCACAACACCTTAACACTCCTGTATTAATAAGTGAGTTATTCTACCCTGATGTTCCCAGCCCTCCAATATCAAATTTACTGAATCTTATATAACCTCTAGAGCCTATCCCAGTCGCCAAGTTTAGATGCCCTAATTTTTCTTTACTATTGACTCCCTGCCTCAACTTTCGAGGAATCTTTCAATCATTTCTTGGGTTCTGGGCTCCCAGGGGGACTCATCCTAGTTCATTCTCTCTTACCTCTGGTCTACAGTTAAATCTCTTTGGGCCGCATTCCAGACCCACTGGTGTCAAAATAATAAAAATATATTCTTCTTTCCTATTTCCATCTACAAAAGAATTTAGATATGAATGCATTTTCTTTTTTCTTTCATCTGTGTTTATCCTGGCCTCTAAAATAACAATCATCCTGGGAAATTCGCTCTCTTCTTCACTGCCTCTCAATGTAACTTTATTCCATTATTTTCACTTTTTCTTGATGTAAGACCTAAACTTGTTGTGTCTTTATAAGTGTACCACTGTTCCCACTATCTCTGAATAAACCTGACTCATATAGACAGTGTTTCAATCACAGGCTTTTTAAATTTCCCTCTTAACTCTTTGGTTTGTAATAATTTCCTTGAGATTTTTCTCTACCACAACCCAAGAATAACATCTTTGCTATATAATAAGGCTCACCATTCCTCTTTCTTTCATTAATAAAATTAATAAAATTTCATTAATAAAATTCCATACCATAGTCCCGCGCGGGGCCGTCCCGCGTGGCTCCCAGTGTGCCGGCGCGCCCAAGTGTTCATGGCCCAGGTGCGCGGCACCGGCTCGGTCCAGCTGGTTCCCAGGCGCTTCCGCAGGTTCTCAGGGCTGTAATCATGTGGCTCGTGGTCTTGGCATTCACAGCTATAAATTTCCATCTGAGTATTGCCTTTGCTGCATCCGTCTCTGAAGCATGCCTTCTCTTCCTCAGAGTGAGTATGCACCTCTTTTCATGGTTTTCAGGCTCAGAATCTACCCCTTCATTTCTTGGGCCAGTGATGTCACAGCTAACACCTGGGAGAATGCAACAGCACTGTTGCTGCTCACCATCCCTGCCACCTTGTTACACAGTCTTCCTGCAACTCCTACTCCTGCCACCCCAATTCAGACCTCCTCACCTATGCTGCAACTTTTATTTCTTGTTTCCTCTGTGGTCATCTGTCTCATTTGTTGCTGTGGCCACAGCTTTCCCCACTGCTTTTGCACTGGCTACATGTGTACCCCTTGTTAAAGCGGTATAAGAGATGTTTCTTGGCCTGCAAAAAAGCACCTTTCCCTCAAATTAAAATTAACTCATACATTCATTTATTAAGTCAACAATGATTTACTGAGAGATGAAAAAAAAAAAAAAATTCCATACCACTCCTCAATAATTAAATCCACAGACTGGGTTCCTGATCTACAACTCAGATAATATCCAGTTTAGAAGTATTATAAGAACCAATGTAGGAGGGGAGAATACAGGAGCCTTCAAACAGATCAGAACCCAAGTCCCTCTTTAGCCTGGAAGTTGTTAAACAAAGATAAAGAGGAACAATTTGGGGAACACAATCTTGCACTACTTACTCCTACTTGGCTATGCCTACTTGTGCCTGAGCCTAAAGGTGAAATATTTCATAGAGTGTGCTTGCTAGTACACAAGAAATCCAGCTGGTTTGCTGTTTGAAGACCTGATTTTGTAGTCCTAACTGAGAAAAAGGTAAAGGAAAAAATAAACTTGTATATCAAAATGTGATCCATTCCCAAAAGCCTTTTTTTAAGGAAGGGAAGGGAAGGGAAAGGAAAGGAGGGGAGAGGAGGGGAGGGAAAAGCCTGTACACCATTTGTTTTATGATAAGACTCAACAGGAACTCAAAAACTTCCTCTTCTCAATAATTGACACCAGCAGTATATACAATGCTAGCTGCCTCATCTGTGCAAGATCCCAGCCCTTTGCTCCCGAATTCTCTTTCTCATGCATATACCTACTAGGTACCACACCAAGCACCAATATAATTTGGATTAATTGTTAAACGTTTCCTATTTTACCTCCAAAGCCCAAGGGCAAGATTTTACCTAATAAACAAAGCAACAAATTAATAAATATATAATTGTAAATTTTTAAAAGGTAATATAAAAATAATAAACAGAGAAGTGTGGAGGTAGAAAGAAATCTACTTGAGATGCTCAAGCAAAGTTTCAGGAAGAAATAGTTAAGCTAAGAACTGAAGAACACAGTAGATCTATAGACTGAATCCATGTTTACTTTCTGATTTCCACCTTTATAAAGATTTTCACAATATTAAAAATATTACATTTTAAAAATACATTGAAATAAACTACTTTGTCAATTACCTTGCTCTTTTCTTCCTGGCAACACAAATTTTGCATAATCACAAATGTAATTTATTATTAAATTCATTTTGTATGTAAATTTTGAGGGTTTTTTAAATGATTAATTTCTTTTAAAATGCAACATTTAATGCAAAAGCTATCTTAAAATTTCCAAATGGAATTGCTTTTAGTTCAAAGACATGCACTCAAATATCATGATAGCCATTTTTAAGTAGGTATAACGCATCAAAGCACCATTCCTTTGTGAAATATAAGCAAAGTCTGAGCATTAACATTACTTAGGAGACTGAAGGTGTTTATTAAATATGCACTATCAAAATCTATGTTGGAAAGCTCAGGAATTCAGCACCCTATTAGTGCTCCCCAGTGTAACAGACTTAGAGTCATTTATAGTTTCCATACGCGTGGTTCTTCTGCCCCTTTTACTTGAACCTATAATCAGCACTATACTTGTTAAATATATGTCTCAGAGACTTAAATCTTTGGTTGGTTCCTGTGTCAGTTGAGCCCTGAATCTCAGCAGAGTTGCAATACCTACTCTCCAGTTCATTGACTCACCCAGGACAACTAACAAGGAGATGATGATGGACAATGACCATTCCAAGGAACAAAGAATGTCTCCAACTGCAAGCAAGATATTTCCATCCATCTGCCACATGGGATCTAAGACCCCTCTCAATCAGAAACAGAGTGGGCATCACCATCCCCAAATCCTCAAGATTGGGGAATGAACAATGGACTAAAGTAGACTTATTATTATTCTATTATAGACTCATCATTATTCTAGCAATGGAAGAACTTTTATCATTGCTATAAAGGCAGTAGCCACCAGAGGTTCTAAGGGGAGAAAGAGGGAAGAAAATGTGTAAAATGGGGACATTTTGGGGACACTGGAATTGTCCTGCAGGACATTGCAATGATGTATACAGGCCATTATACATTTTGTCATAACCTATAAAATTGTGTGGGGCTGACTGTAAACTACAATGTAAGCTATAGTCTACAGTTAGTAGCAATGCTTCAATATGTGTTCATCAATTGTAACAAATGTGCCACACTTCTTTAAAAATTAAAAAAAAAATCAATGTTAGAAACACTGCAGGTATTTGCTGTAAAAAAAAAGCCAGAATCACAAATATGTGAAAATTATATGCTTAATAGTTGGCTAGAAGAATTATAGTACATTATTTCTTGATGTTTAAAAAAAATAATATGCATGTAAAAGGTTTTCACAATGAGGTGATTTGAATGTTAATTATATAAAAATTCATAGAGAAGAAGAAAGATATAGGCAAATTCTTTGCAAAAGAGCATAAAATGAATTTTTTTGGTCAGAAGCTGTGTTTGCTAATAAGGACGTTGTTCACAGATTTCATGAGGTTGCCAGTTGGAACTTGGCAGCTGAACCATCTAATCCCTAAGTCTACTCAGTGCCAATTAAAAAGTCCATTTTTATCAATTAGGTAATTCCAAACAGCAGGATAAATTACTAGCCAAAGTGATTTTTTAAATGTATCCCTCTTTGTTTAGAGATGGAGTGAGAAAAAACTAAGAGTTGACAAAAAGGGAGCATATGTCCATCAAGTACCTTCATATAAATGTTCATTTACTTATAATAGTAAAAAATTGGAAACCACCCAAATGTTTATCAAAATTTGACTGGATAAACAAATTGTGGCAGATCCATATATGAAATACTACTCTGCAATAAAAAGGAATGACCTACTGATGCAGGCAACAACATGAGTGAACTTCAAAATAATTATGCTGAGTGAAAGAAGAAGAATTTTTATAAATTCTAGAAAATGCAAAATAATCTATAGTGACAAAAGACAGGAATTAAATCAGTAGTTGCCTGGAAATGGGACATGTGGGGAAGGAAGAATTACAAAAGGATACCAGGAATCTTTTGGAGTTTCCCCAGTGTACACAGATGGCAAAACTCACCAAATTGCACATGTTGAAAATGTGCAGTTTGTTGTACTCCAATTACTTTCCAATAAATCTGGAAGGCAAGAAAAGTTCTGTGATTAATATTGTGTTGAATTGAACTGGGAAGGAGAACAGAGTCACAGATAATTTGGGAGGCTAGTCTAAAAATGCAAACAGTAAATTTTCAAGGGTAGAACTAAAGTACTTATATTGGGAATTTTAATTCATTAAGAAAAAGCTACATGAAAATGTAAAAATTCTGAGTTTTTAAAAGCCGATTTGTGTTTCAAAGTATTTATGGTCATTCATTGGTTTAATAAAATACTTTCATCCAAGATGTTGCCTGAAAGATGCCTATTGAGAACTTGTTTAATGCAAAGATAAGACAAATGCATAATTCATCTATTAGCCTCTTTATTTCTGATTTATGCATGGTTCCAAGGAGGAGTTAAGAGATCAGTATGTCAATTTTTGGTATGAAATGTAGCTACAGAAACTTTGAAGACAATTAACAATTTATATTCTTAATATTTAAAATTCCCCTACCACTTTTAATAATATAAGATTTTCCCATTTTAGATGACAGTTTGCCCTGTCCTGTCCAAAATATCTCAAACTCCAAATTAGTAACATCATATATATGTTATGCATATATATATATGTTTTGCATAAATTTGGCAATATGGTAAGTGCAAGATTAAATAACTGTGCAAGAATATTTTCTAGAGTTTAATATCCTACAGTTTTACGTAATAAAATAATCTAGGCCATATTCATTGCCACAATATTCTGGGACAAATCCAATGTTCCTCCAAGTGGATTCAAAGCTGTTTCTTGAGGAGGATGCTGACCATGCTCACAACCACTCCTGTGGAGCTCCTTTTTGCAGAGATGTGCTCATCCAGGTAAGAATGAATGCTTTCTCAGTAGAATCCCCCCTCTCTACCAGATCATCTGATCTACAAAAGGCGTGAGTCTTCTTCAATAGATAACTCAGAAAACAATACTCCAAGATCAACCCAGAAAGGTGAAACTTTGTTGTTTAGTAGACAGCTCCTGTTCAAAGCCTGTGATATTCAAGGAAAAGAGTCTAAGAGGCTATCCACCCACTTCTCTAGAGCTATCTTAACAGATAGATTACTGTTGGACTATACATATGGCAGTCTCTACATTTGCTCTCCACAAGAAACATCTTCAATAAATTATACTTTAATGTTTGGGGAAAAAGAAAACTGGATTCTTATCCTGGTTCTACCACCAATGAAGCCAATGAAACTCTCTGAGCCCCAGTGTCGCCTCCTACATAACAAAAGACTTAGATTAAATATTCTATAAAATCCCTTGAGAATTAATATTCTAGAATCAGTGTATAATACCACTGCCTA
>JAKSZT010053791.1:8456610-8481009 GCA_026826555.1 Tolypeutes matacus
CCCTTGAGAATTAATATTCTAGAATCAGTGTATAATACCACTGCCTATGAAAAGGACAGATGGAGAAAAGAAAAAAGTGCAGAGAGCAAGACTGGGTATCTGGCCTGCCTGACTCTGAGCTGCTGATTATCTGGTTTTCAGCTGCCTTGTTCCACCGCCAGCAGAAGTACATCAATAAGACTCATTAACATCCTTCACCATCCTATTCTAATAGCCCAGGTCTACTGCAATCCAAAGTAACCATCTAATTTAGACCAGTCTCCTCATTTTTTTGCTTCATAATTGAAATTTCTGTTAACTTCCACTTTCACGTTAATAACCAAAGGGATAAGAAAGTGTCTTGGTTAAAGAAATCATACATGGCTTTTCTAATGTTTACCATGAAATGATACAAAAGACATTATTTCTGCTTCATTTTTAAATCAGTTTAAAACCCGATATATTTCAAAATTCCATTGTAAATGTATAATCTATTACTTATTTTGTTACAAATGTTCCTATATTTTAGAAGAACCAATATAGGAAAGTCCAGAACCAACAAATATTTAAGTGCCTGCATATTCAATGCCTTGGCTTATTGCTGTGGATGATAACAAGAAAATTAGATAGCTATCAAATTAAATTAGAAACAGCTGCTCATTTTTCAAAAAAAGATTCCTTCATATTTCACCTCCGGATCCTTTTAGTAGGGAATTTCTACAATATAGTTTTAATCTTTGATTTTCTCACACATTTTTTAGATCATTTTATTTCATAAAGACACATCTACTTTGAGAATGTTTTTTACCCTACATGGAAGACTGTAATAAAACTGGGCTGGAGGGAGCACCTGGCTATTAAATCTCGACCTTATTATCAACCACAGCCTGAAGCAATGAGATATCCCAAACCCCTAAGTACTAGTGTAAGAGGGAAAAGAACATAATAGCCAGACCCCAAGGAGTCCATGACTTATCTTGCATATCCTCTGGCTTGGGGATGACAGGAAGAGACCAAAAGACTGAACAGGGATGTATGTCCTGGCCCGATCAGAATCCTGAATTCTAGTCAGATTAGCACCTCTTTTAGGGGGCATGGAGAAACAGGAAAAAGTTGTAGGAGGAAGGAGAGACCTCCTACCATTCACATATCCACGTGTTCTTCTTTAAAAATCTTTTTGAAACAGAAACCAACTACCATGATCATTAGATAAAATATGCCATATTGTTAAATATATAAAAATTGTTTTAAATATGCATACATACATAAATATAAACAATACTGTATACATTAGAATTATGTTTTATTAAACAATTTATATCAAAGGCAATGTTTTCACTAAATGGCTAATTTCTAAATTTGTATTTACAAGTGCTGGTGAGGAGGCATTTTGGTCCTATATCCATATAAACAAACCATCACTGTAGCTAAAATTACAGAGGTGGCCTCATTATACAGAACTCCATATTACAATGAGACTCGTTAAAATAAACTACTTGTATATCACTTTAATTTTCTGTAAAAAAAGTAATATTGAAATAAACGTACAAAAAATGACAATATGAGAAATAATTTGAAATTTGAAAAGAAAAAGATTGCCAGAAAGATGCATTTTCAAATAATCTCAGGTCTAGTTGTTAGAATGAATGTATTATATTGTAATTTGGAACATGTTTCTAACCAAATGACATTCTATTTATAGGTAGACAAGTTCATGTGCATGCATGAATATTAGAAAATATTCTAATATTTTAGAATAATACTATCTTTTCTAGTATTTCCAGAAATAGAAATACTGAAATTATTCCACGAAACAGATGCCTTCTCTTACAATTTTTCTTCGTAACAAGCCACTAACTCATGAGCTAAAACTTAGATTATTTTGAATAAGGATCACAATAATAACAATGATTTATTAAACAACTGACATGTTGCAAGCATTTACATACATTTTTAAAGGAGTCTACTAGGGGGACAGATGTGGCTCAAATGGTTGGGCGTCTGTCTCCCATATGGAGGGACCCGGGTTCGATCCCTGGGACCTCCCGGTAAAAAATAAATAAATAAATAAATAAAGGAGTCTACTAGGTGGGCATTATCATCCACATTTTACAGGTGAAGAAAAAGAGGCTCAGAGAAGTAACTTAGCTAACATCTCTTGTGGGAGCTGGGATTTTAACCGGTTCTGACTGCACATGCAGTCTTTCTTTGTCACCACACCGCATGTGATGACATGGCCTCTGCAACAGTGGGTTCATGAAACTCCAACGGTTCCCCTGAGGTGCCTCTGAGAGAAAGATGTCACAGTTGCTGGGCATGCAATGCTCCCACTGCCCCAACCCTGCCTATATCAATCCAAGAAACTTTTAAAAAATGCTGTGCCCCACTCCTCTGCACATCCCATTCTGATCTTGAGCATCTGAGAACCCCAGGCCTGACTGGACAGTCAGATTGCTGTGACTCTTCTACCCACATCGCAATTCATCCATTTATTCATTGAGCAAACATCTGTGGAACTCACATGTGTGCCAAGCCATTCAGATATTTATATATACTCAGACCAGCTATCTCAAACCTAAATGCCTTTGAAGTCCATACGGATAATATGAATGATTCAAGCAAGCCAGAGGCAAGTAGTAGGAAGTGGTAATTGTGGGATGGCGAGGCAACCAGAGATTAAAAACTACAAGTAGCTCCTACCACCTGGGACTGAGAGCAAAGGAAGGAGATGATGTTACTTCAGCCAGAGGGACTTCAGATGGGAGCTGAAAGGCAGAGAAGGCCACTGTTACAGATGGAACTCAACAGGAGACACATGCAATGGCTTTTCCTCCCCGGGCCCCACCTTTCATTCTACCTCCATTACCTCCCAATGGCAGGCCCTATGGCACA
This sequence comes from Tolypeutes matacus, assembly GCA_026826555.1. NCBI lineage: Eukaryota > Metazoa > Chordata > Mammalia > Cingulata > Chlamyphoridae > Tolypeutes > Tolypeutes matacus. Next base: position 8,459,482 of record JAKSZT010053791.1, read on the forward strand.
AAGCACAGCTGAAGAGGAACAGAGAATGTGTCTGACAGCAAACAGGCAAATGGCCTGTAACCCAAATGCCCCAGCCAAGTCTTAATATCCTCCCTTATACTGTCTTTGCTGTTCTTTTGTTTCTTTGTGTGTTGTTGCAATATCATTGCTTATTGACTCCCTGCTCCAATCCCTCTTTGGTTCCACCTGCTTCATACTGTGGAACTCATGGGGCTCCAAATCCCTGGTTCCATCTTGTCATCTAGTTTAGGAGTACTCCTAGACAAGCTCTACTTCCCTGTAGGCCTTGCCCTAGATTTCCAATCTCGCCTCAGCTCCAAGTTAGTTCTCAGCACAGTACTAGCACACATTGCTCAGAAGCTGACATTTCAATATTATTCATGAGTAATTGAAAAAAAAAACAAAATTAATGCTTCCTGTCCCTCACCAGGGCATGGGGGGGGAGGTGGGAGTGGCAAAATATGACTATTTGCCTTTAAGGAATAATTTGTTTACTTTTCAAGCCAGATTCAAATCTGGATTGTGATAAATTCACTAATTGCACATTAAGATAAGGCTCACTCACTTCTTCGAAATTGTTCCAAACTGCTTAACACAATTTCCAAATGAACTCTGACATTTGATCTTCCACTGAATAGCACTGATGGCTCCTCCAAGCAAGAAATGTCACAATAATTATTTTACATTGATGAAACACTGAACTAGGAAGGAGAATGCAGAAATTATTTTTCTACAAAGTCTATTGAGTCAGAAATCTAAAAGCTTGTTAGCAAGTATATTCAAATTTAGCATGTTAGAATGATATCATTCAACATCTTTTTCTAACAAAAAATCATTTGCTTAGACTTCTTTTCATTCCTTAAAGAATATCAAAATCAATTCCTTCCTAAATTGCCCCTCTCGTAGAATGTTCACTTCCTAACAACAGCACTCCAAGCACAGACCACTTCTTCAAACTCCAATGTTACAGCTTTCCAATTTTTAAGTACCCTTGGGTTTATTTAAATAAAATCTCCTTCACAGGTGCACTGGAATTGTGCCTAGTAGAAAATAAACTTGAAAAATAATCATGAAAAAGACTGCATGTACCATCAACAAGTCCTAGGAGGGCTACTCATTGACAATTGAGAAAAACTGAAATTGAGACAGTTACCTCAACATTTAGGAAATTCGTATCAAGTGACTCCTTGCATCTATAGGTCTCAGCTGATGTCTTTGGAAGCTCACTTTGGGGAGACAATTATTCAATGGAATTTTGATTCTTTAATAAAATCTTGATTATGGTACTTGGAACTCTTATGATACAGCCACGGATTAAGTGTAAGCTCCCTTGCAATCACACGTTTTAGGATATAATGATTCATTTAGATAATGTAGGAAAAATGTTTCATTTGGTTATAATAAAGGCCAAACCCACTGTGTATATTGATGTTTCTCCCCATCACACATTCTTTTACTACTACCACAGCCCCTCTCATGAATATAGGTTTTCCCAGAGTGAGAGGCTCATTATATCTCTTTGTTTGTCACGCCTGTGGGGAAGCCATTCACCCTACTCTTTGGGTCATTCAAGACTGCATCTCTCAAGTGCATTCCACAGAACACTGGTGTCTCAGGATGTTAACAGGTATTTCACATACACACGCACGCAAAGGATTGTAGTCAAATAATTTCCAGAAATGCTGGACTGAATAAAGCTAAACAAGATTATTTTTCCTGCAAGACTTTTCCAAGAATTAAATATGCTAATGTCCATTGTGAATCTCCACAGGTAGAATATAATCAGTCTCATTTAGTAAGATTATGTGAATATAAATCTTGTCCCAAGGCATCTTTTAGGGCTAATGTGCTATAGAACATACTTCCAAAAAGATGATCTAAGACCTTCTTCAGAAAGACCCTACTCCATAATATTGTACTAAGAAAGTCACATAAAAATGATGGAAGTCATCTTGGAGACACACCAAGTAAAAGGAGGCACAGAAAGGATAACCAGGGCTGGAAGAAAATGTGGACACATTAGGAATAATGATAATAAGAATGATCATTTAGTCTCTCCTACATGCTCAGTATTTTGTGTATGTTAGCCTTATCAATATTTTCAATAGCACCCTGGTGTAAATATTATCTCCATTTTAAAGATAAGAAAACTAGGGGTCAGAAAGATAAAGTGGACTTCCCAAGATCACACAGATAGCAAGTGGCAGATCTGGAAATTGAAATTACGTGTGTCTCAAATCTGTTATGCCTTCTCTATACTACATAGTCTCCCAGAAAAAAAAAATAGGATTAAAGTAGCAAGTGGTAGTGAAGTACAAGGAAAAACTACTTCCCCACGGATGTACTTCCCAGGGACAAATGCCCTAAGGAAAAGCTGATTTCTCAAAAGCAAGTATAAATTGCTTATGGCTAGTCTGATGGGAAGTTCCCAAGCCCTTCAGAGGCTCTGTGGCTGTGCAGCCTCTGTGGCTGCAGGGACACATGATGCAATCATGGTGGCCTCTTCATCATCACAGCCATAGGCTAAACTGTTCTCTGTCAAGCCCAAGACCCTGACAATCAAAGGGGATGCAGCTACTTGGAATATTCTAGTATTGTGCTGGAGCTGGCCCTTCCTAGCTCGCGAGAACTGTGTGTAGCTTTTCCCAACTCCGTGTTGTTACAACAGGTTGAAATCAGCCATGGTGGGAGTATATACACAATGGAAATCAGCAAACACTACACAGTCGGGATTGTGCAGTGTTTTGTTTTTTCACCAGAGAGCAAGTTTACCAGCATACCACCAACTAAGTCTTAACCAAAGAGCAGGAGTAAGAGATGAGTGGCAAGACTTCCAGCTAATCGAAGTATCACAGTAGTTTCCTCTCTCATGTCAAATTCAAATGTTAATAATTATATGCATATATTGTGGTAATGAAAGAGACCAGTGTCATGTATAATGTGAGATTAGATTATTCTCTACTATTTTCTAATAAGTATGTACAATGTAGGACAAAACAGAGCTACCAGAACAACTAGCAGTCCCTGGCCCCAATCCATTCTGGCATAACTTTGTCTGGGCCCTGTAGGGTCGGGGTTACTTGTTCCACTCCCCAGTACAAGCAAACATGACTGGCTCTCCCTTAGCTTTCCTACGTATTTAAATGTACCGCAGGCTGCAATCCTGGAAACTCAAAGGTTTACAGAAGCAGCAGAGAAAATGTAGGGATGGACAGGCTTTTTCTAATATTCAAATAGTCTAACATAAATAATATATTAATTCTCAGTAAGACTGCACAGGCTAAGTAAACCTTAAATTCTTTGTATTTTTTTGTTTGTTGTTTGTTATTGTTGGCTTACTTTTGTTAATACCAGTTTAGTCGGGTTATTTTGGTCATCTAGAAGCCATTTTGAGATTTTCTTTTTTGTTTTTATGATACATACACTCTCCTAAACCACAGTGAAAGAGTGAAGAACCATTAAACACATATGTGATGGTTAGACTAATGTTTCAACTCAGCCGGGTAATGGTGTCCAGTTGTTTGGCCAAGAAAGCACTGGGCTAATTGTAATACAAGAACATTTCATGGACTTTAATCATCAGTGAGTTGATTGCATAGATGGCTCATTATATCTACAATCAGCCAAGGAGATTGTGGTCAGCAATGAGTAATGTCTCATCCAGTCAGCTGAAGGCCTTTAAAGGGTTAGTGGTTTCAGCATTCAGAGAGAATTCCCAGCTCTACATCAAACAGCCAGAGTCTCCTGGGAATTCATCAAGGACCTTCATTGGAGCCCATGCTTTGCAGCCTGCCTGTGGAATTTGGACTTGTGCATCCCCACAGCACATGAGATAATTTTATAAAATCTCATACTATTTACAGATATCTCCTGTCAGTTCTGTTTCCCTAGAGAACCTTGACTAATACAGCATATGATCATATTTAAAAGATAAAACTTGTTCTTTCAGTAAGATAGATTCACCTAGAAGAATAGTCATTGAAGGGCACATCATCCATCCCATTTTCTTCTTGATAAGCCTCTTTGGCATGCTGGACCTTGGTGAATAGTGCTTGGCCAGCAGTCTTCTATAAGAAACTTTTCACAGAGTAAGAAGGTAATGCTACAAGGTGCAAAAACTGTTATACTTCTAATAAACTCACAGATCCCTTCTCTCCATCATCCCACCACCCCCAGTCTCTTCTGTGAACTACTGGAACTAACCATAATCTTCCCTGAGGACTGAACAAGGAAAGCTGTAAACCATACTTAAGCAATGTCTCTTGAAAAAAATACCAGCATGAAGCTCTACCCAGGCCTCGCCATCAGCGGATGGAGCCCTTTGCTAATTCAACAGTCCTTCAAGGCCTGGCTTGGATGGCCTGTCATGGTGTGCATTCCTGGGTTTCTGTGATTTCTGTGACTGAATCCCTGTCAGCATTAGGATTGATTCATTGTTGCATTCTGAATGGAAGCATACAGGAACTATGCTTCTACAAATAAATGGCAGGATGCTTAAGACGAATTTTCTTAGCAGTAGAGCCAAAAGTTGGTGTATTGTCCTTAAATTGTCCTCAGGTACGTGACTCTGGTGCTTTCATCCATCATTCCTTAAATATTAGGAGCCTATATGTGTTATAAGAAATATCACTGGGAAGCGGCTGTGGCTCAATCAGTGGGGCTCCCGTTTACCATATGGGAGGCCCCGGGTTCGGTTCCCGGGGCCTCCTGGTGAGGGCGGGCCCGCCTGCGCGGCGTGGTTGGCTGACCCAGCGAGCACAAGCAGCAAGGGGGGGATAAATGAATAAATAAATAAAATCTAAAAAAAAAGAAATATCACATGTGTTTGTTCTCTATAAATCAAACTGATCTCAATTCTGTACCCCATCTCATCAGGCTGGGGGTAAATGCTACTTCAGTAAAAAAATAAAAATAAGACTCCCTCAAATCCCCTAAATAAGGTTTTAAATCTATAATTTTTTTCACATGTTTTTAAATGTCATCTTATTTGTAATGGATGACTGTTTCTGCATGGATAAAATGATAAATGCATGTCAGAAATTCTGAGCAGCAAAACAAACAATTACTTAATAGTTTGGTGTGAGAGGTAAAAACTCTCTCTGGTTTGAAACATAGGAAAGTATGATTCTTCAGTCACAAAACATGTTGGGTAAATACTAACTTCACCTGTTCCTTTGCTTTGTTAAATATTTTATTCCATCTTAATCTATGACAATGGTTAACTATAACACTGTGAAATTTGAGGGAATAACAGTACCATGGGAGAGTTTTCTTCACCTATCTGTAGCTCTGAACATAAAATATGGCTTTCAATTTGTATGTGCCATCATTTTATCTTGCCAAGTTTTCAGATTTGTCCTTGAAAGCTAAATCCCCGTCCCCCACATGTAAGTACCCTTCCCCTGTGCCATCCAAGTCCACTACTCTGCAAAATTCCAACCAATTGTATACTTCAGTCACGAGTAATACAAGCTGCCAAAGTAGTAGTCATAATACCAAATACTAAATTTGGACTATTGGTTCCCAAACGCTTGTCCATTGATTGATGCCCATCTTCTTCTATAAAAATAACCAAGGCAGCTTTTGAAAAATACAGATTCCTAGGACACAAGCTGGAAATTGTGATTCAGTAAGTCTGAGGTAATGCCTGTGGGAAACCAAAGGTTTTTAAAACTTGCAAGGCAATTTTGATGGACAGTCAGGCTTGGGAACTCCTGCTCTATCAAATGAGACACTATCCAAGATTTTAAATCAAGATCATATCATGATCAGATTAAATTTTCCTTTTTTAAAATCTTTACAGGTTTTCCAATACAAATGAAATATTAGCTAGTAAAAATTTTAAGCAAAGGGGAAGCAAATAAAATGGTGATGAATTTTATCTAATTCCTTTGCGGCAATCTCTCAAAATTATCTTGTACTTGTTCTCTCTTAATCCAGTTATAGAATAAATTGCATTGATATATTTCCTAAATTGAACTACACTTCCTGAAATAAGGCCTAATCATATTAGTTTTGTAATACGATACTGTATCCAGGTTTCTAATAATTTGTTCTGGATCCTTACACCTTTATCCACGAGTGACACCGATTTTGCAGCTTTATTTATTGTGCTATGTTTTGCTACTGGCATCAGGGTTATAAGACCCTCAGAGAACACATTGAAACTGTATTTTTCTCTTCCCTGGTACAGTTGACATAGCATAGGAATTTTCCATTCCTTGAAAGACTGGTGGATCTCACCATCCTTATAAAAATAGGCAATTAAATCTGGGCCTGAAGTTTTTCAGAGAAGGAGGGAGTTCTCTAACTGCTTTTTAATTTTTTTTTTAACATGGTTATTGCTCTAGTTTTCTTACTCTTCTTCAGTCAACTTAGATCATTTATATTCTCTAAGAAAATCGTTCTCTTCATCCAGATTTTCTATTTGTTTTCATCAAAATTATAAATGTTTTTTAAATCTTTTCTCTATCATATTTTTCTTATTCCTAGCATTTTTATTGGTGAGATGGGAGAAACTCTGGCTGAATGTTTTGCAAAAATCTGCAGGTTCCTGATCTTTGGGGATAACCTGACATGGTATCTGACTCTCACCTGGAGAATAGCTCTGAAAGCAGAGCGCGCAGAGAGGCTGTAACCAGACAGGCTGTGCTTCCACTTACAGCCCGTCTGAGGAAGGAAAAGGTGGGAGGATGCTTGCATTTCCCCATATAATAAGCGGATCTGCAGGAGGTAGCCAGGCTGGTGTCATCCTGGAAAAGACCGTGTTCAACAAGGCGAGCTGAATTGGGGGAGTGTTCATTTGGATGCTGCATCACCCATATCAGGCAATGGGGCTACAGAAGGTTCCAGCGTCCCACGAGAAAAAGAGCATCTACCACAGCCAAAGGATATCAAAACAGGATGCAGCCACACTCTCCCAGTAAGACTCCTTTCCCCACCTACCCCTTCAGCCTGGAGAAGGCAAAGTTCTCGTGAAGGGAAGAGTAAGGTGGTGTAAGTGTACAGAAGCCTGCCTTCCTGGTGCTTTCGTCCCTACCCTGCCAGGTTGCTAGGCTGGGAAATGGGAGAAGTTTCTATATCAGAATAGACCAGATTTGTTAATATCTGAAAAGCTGTAAGGTCTACCACTAAGAAAAACAGAGAAGAGAGAAAAACAGGGAGAATAAGGAAGAAAGGGGAGGGCTCTGTTTATACTCCACTGAATCTAGCAGCTAGATTCAGTGATTGTGAAACAAGATGTTTGACATTTTTTCTTCAGAGGAAACCATTGGTACAAATCAAATGCAGAGGACTGGCTGAAACACTTATTGCTAAATAAAAACAATCCTATGGACTCCTGTATGCATATGGGAATTAAATAGATGACAAAGACAGCATTTCAAAAAATAAGGAAAATATTAATTTTTTAAAGAGAAATTTTAGACAACTGATCATCCATTCTGAATCTAATCATGACAAGACAAGATATAAACTCAAACTGAGGGACATGAAAGCCAAAAACAAAACAAAAAACAAAACTGAGCATACAATCCAGATTAAAGGAGAATAAAGAGATACAATGAAATGAAGTATGTGATCTTGGTATGGATCCTGGATCTGAAATTTTTTATTTTTATTATAAAGGATATGGGTGGGACAATTTGAATAAGATCTGTAGAAGAGGTAATAGCATTGCATCATGGTTAATATCCTGATTTTTATAATTATAATGTGATAATATAAGAAAATTTCTTTGTTCTTAGGAAATACACATTGAAGTAATTTAAGAGTAAAGGAGATTTATTTCTGCAACTTACTCTCAAAAGGTTCAGAAAAGAGGTGTGTGTATGTGTGTATGTATATATATTTATATGGGAGAGAGAAATGATAAAGCAAACATCATAAAATGCTAACATTTGTGGAATCTGGTAAAGATATAAAGGAAATCTTTGTATTATTTTTGCAACTTTTCTCTAACATGAATTATTTCCAAGGAAAATGTTAAATTAAAATAGAAAACAACATTTCCCAGTGATCCTGGTATATAGTGATTCTAATATGTTGATATGCATGCAACAGGCATATCACACCAGACAGAGGAAGCAACATTGATCCATGAAATTTAGTTTATTTAGACAATGACCAAATCAGTAGGAGATTCTGTAGGTCCCAAGCATGCAGACTCAGTAAAATGCCTTCTATTTACAAGTCCATACAATCCTCTTGATTTCATTGTCTATCTTCACAAACTCCCACCAAACTCCCATCCACTCCTTTCCCCCAAAGTGGAATTAACTAGACCACATGTTGCTCTGTCCCAATAACTGTTTACTTCACTTACATATGGATTTTCAAATTTCAATTTCATTACAATGAGGAGGGGAGACTGTCACCAAGAAGACCAAGAATGTTACATGCACAATTCAAGTTCATGCATATTCTCTGTTCTGTTTCTTCAAACTTCAGTTGTGTTCTTGGCTTATTTCACTCTTGTGGTCACAATATAAATATCCCATCCTCACTTCTTTAGCTTGGCTGAGTTCCCAAGATGTCCTGCTGACCTATGTCACATGTCCCTTGATTTCCTGACTCAAACATTCATTCTGTTAAGCCTATATCTTCCTTCCTCAAATAGAAGAGAGGAATAAACAAAATTAAAAACCAAAGGACAGCAGATACTTTACCCTCAAGGATGGGGAGCATAGTTCCCCACTTCTTAAGTATGGGCAGTACATAGTGACTTCCTTCCAAAGAATACAATATGGAAAGTAGAAAAAAAATTAACATTACGGTAGAGAAACATGACAAAAACACTACCTGAAGCCAGGTGATTCAGATCAGCACTAGCAGAAATAAGTCATGTAAATTTTATGTGCCCTTGATATATGATGAAAATGGCACTTTACTTCTGTGGGCTTCCTCCCAAAGACATGTGATTCCAGTCTAATTATTAGAAAAACATCAGACAAATCCTAATTGAAGAACATTCTACAAAATACCTGCCCAGTACTCCACAGTACCATCAAAGACTTCAAAAACAAGGGAGGTCTGATAAACTATCACAGCCAAGAAGAACCTAAGGATACATGATGGCTAAATATACTATGGCATCCTGGAGGGATCCTGAAACAAAAAAAAAGAAAAGAAATCAAGTAAAAACAAAGGAAATCTGAACAAACTATAGAGTTTAGTTAAGAATCTATTGATTCATCAATTGTAATAAATGTACCACGTTAATACAAGATGTTAACCATGGAAAATGAGCATGAGGTATATAGGATCTCTCTATACTAACTTCAAGTTTATTGTCATTTAATACAGTTATAAATTAAAAGTTTATTAAAAACAAAAACAAAGGACACAATACCATATGCATAAATATGTATGTGTATGTATGCATGTGCAGAAGTGTATATCTATACACTTACATACAAATGATGCACCTGTATTGGTTAGGGTTGGAGGGCAATATTTTTATTTTTAAAATAACATATACACATGGTAAAAATATTTTTTTCAAATATTACCAGAAGCTTAAAAAAAAAACCTTAAATTTAAGTTACTCCTATAAGTAAAAGAGTAAGACAGCCACAGTTTGTTTTAAAAAATAATGTTTTTACCCATAGAAAGTTTTATCTGCTATTTTAGAAAATTTGTGAAATTCAGAAATGCATTTTTTAAAAGGTTCCTGGAATCTCAATAAGAGGATGAGGGAAAAAGCCACCTATATTCATACCAGTGAACTTTTTTTTTTTTTTTGAGGTATGGGGGGTTGAACCCAAGACCTCATTTGTTTTGCTTGCTGTTTGTTGTTTTGTTTTTACAGGAGGCATCAGGATCTGAACCCGGGACCTCCCATACAAGTGAACTTTTAACATAATGATTTATTTTGTTATTTTATTGTTCATTTTCTTTTAAAAGTAATGTTTTTTCATAATAAAAGTAATCCATGTTGTTTTAGAAAAATGTAAATTCAGAAATGTAGGAGGAAAAATCACATAAACTCTTTTTTAAAATTTATGTTTTGGGAGTGGATGTGGCCCAAGTGGTCGAGTGCCTCCTTCCCACATGGGAAGTCCTGGGTTCGGTCTCTGGTGCCTCCTAAGTTCTAAGAAACAAACAACAAGCAGGTAAGCATAAAAGCCAACTCAGAGGAGCCAATGTGGCTCAGTGGTTGAGCGCTGGCTTTCCACACATGAGGTCTGGGTTTGATTCCTGACTCCCGTACCTTAAAAAAAAAAAATTGTTTTATCTTAAAAATTATTTTATGTTGTTCAACTCCTGATTAGAAGAAAATTTTACAAAATTCTGAAAAAAAATATAGTATGAAGGAAAAAAATTACTGGTATTACATGACCCTGTGTTAATAATTTTATGAACTGCCTTCCTTTTTCCCCTGTATTTGGGTGTGTATATGGTGACTACATAGTGATCTGTAAAAATGCATATGATCAAATGTTAAGTAACCAAAGGGCAATTCAATGATGTACTTATAAGTTATGATCCCAACTGTATCGGTGACGTTATATATCTTATGATTGTACTGACTATTCCATTTGTACTTTGCTTGATTCACTTAATTTTAAATCCTTCTCTTTTCCCATGTCATCAAAAAGTCTTCATTATTAAAAAAAAGAAAAAAAAAGAAAAACTTAAAGAGGGCTCTTCATTAAGGGAAGATTGAAAATGAAGTGGTACCTCTTACCCCACCTTCCAGCATTTGGCCCTCAGGTAGAACATCCCAGAGCCCAGGCATCCCTCCCCTCAGCTGGGTCATCTGTGGTGACCCAGCCGAGCACAGGACTCAGCTCCCAGGACCCTGACAAGCTACTGTCCAGAGAAAGCCGAAGGGTTGTGTTGGCCTCTAAGGCATCAACTGCCCAGGAAGCACGTGCCACAGCAGTCTCACCCAGTTTGAGGACTCGTTCCTTTTCTAGGCTCTTCCCCAGAGCCTACCAGAGCAGAACTCCCTGCAGGCTCATCTCCCCAAGCTCCACGTCAGAATAGAAGTTTACTTTTTATTGGTACATTTACTTCTAAGACCCCCTAGAAAAAAATAAAGCTTTGGTTATTATCTTTAGCTCAATTATTTTGCTTAGAGTGACAAAGTATAAATAATACTTAGAATCAAAAGATTCTATCTGCTGAGGTTATGATGACCAGTTCAAAATTATCTCTGATTCATATTTTCAAAAGCAGTATACTCTAAACCAAATATATTCAGTGTGACTTTTACTTTTTATCCTAAAAAAAAGATAACATTTTTTAGAAAATTCCTCCTCCATTCTAATTGAACAAGTGCCTTCCTTTGCTTGTGTTGTTATTATGAATGTCTCAGATTTGAATGAATTTTCCTTCAATCCCATCTGCTTTATATGTTCCAAAAATTCTTCAATTATTCTTCTCTTCATATGATAACTTTCCTGTTGTCATGGCTGCTATGGGTTTATTTTTCAGTTTTATTTCTTCTGTCATTCCAAAGGTAAGATGAGGGAAAGGAGAGGTAAATGCAGGCTTTGATTTGAACTGGAAGTGGTCAAGTCTCATTTAGAGAAAGAACTCTGAGAAGAGTGCACAGAATGAATCGCTGAGTGTAAGATCAGAGGCTGGAAAACAGTGGCTACTGCAATACTCAGATGAGAAAGGATGATAGCCAGAAGGAGGGGCACATCAGTGAGATGGAAAGGTGGGAATATTTTGGTCCCTGTTTTTGACAAAATTTACTGTGTCAGGAAAGACAAGATTCAATCTGGCTTTCTCCAGGCTTTATCAGCCCATGGGTAATGTAAAGGTCATGCAAAGAGTAATATTTAAAATTTCACTGGTTCCTCCACATGCTCAAAGAAGCCCTCCACCCTTAGTAAAGTTTTCCTTCCTCATTCAAGGAATTGCCAAGGAATGGCTCACGTGGGCTCACAATGTGTCTATTTCTGCTGGATCCCACTGCTCCTGTGAGCACCTCCGAAGATAACTGAAGTCCTCACATCACCACATAATCGTCTGAAATAAAGTACAAACCAAGCTCAAGCCATTGACAACTAAAACTAAAAGGACTTTCTCCTTTTTCTTAGAATGAGTTCTCATCCAAGAACACTTCAGTTGTAAACAGATCTCTGGTATGATCATATCTTCCCCCATGGCCCACCCCACCCCAGACTTATATAGTTGTAGCTGAATCCCATTTGGATTCAAACTGAGACCTCCGTCTTCACCTCCCTCCCCACTCCATCAATATGCCCACAACAAACATTCTAATTAATGCAAAGTAGCAATTTGTGAAGTTCTAAAAGAATAATACAGACATATGTTAATACCCATGTTCACAAACAAAAGATTACTGTAGTTAAGGAGAAATTATCTGAAATAAAGGAAAATTTTAAGGGAAAAGATCCCTAAAGGTCCTTGAGTGATTAGAAAAAAGAAGGAGGGGGGCAATTTCCAGGAAAATTGATCAGCAGAAGGAAAGCTGTGGAGACAGGACCACGTTCACTCATCTGGTGAACATGTCCAAGGCACCGTAGGGCCCTGGGGATATACAGATGGTTAAGGCTGGTCTGCCCTTGAGGAGCTTAAAGTCCAGCTCTGATGATAAGGCCTGGACAAGTGTTAACATCGACACAACTAAATATGCAAACAGAGGAAGAGGTGACAGAAAGCTCTAGGGAGAAAGTGATATTTGAGCTGGGTCTAGAAAAATGGGAATTCGGGCACAGACAGGAAAAAACGGAATTTTAGGCAGAGGAAAGAGCATAAGGAAACATACAGGGTGAGTTTAAAAAAAAAAAAATGTGCCTGTTCCTTAGTTGGATCAGGACAGTGGTAGGAGATAGGACAGGAAAGTCAGGATAGGCTCAGGATGTGGAGGAACTTTAATCCCAGGGGTTTGGACTTTATTTATTTTGAAGCCAATAGGGAGTCATTGAAAAGCAAGCAATGGGATCTCAATCAAGTTTTTGTAAAAATAAATGTAAAAACAATGCATGGCAGGGAAAACAGGGGCAAAGAGCAAGTTTATCTACAGATACAAAGGTCAGCTAGGAATCTAATGGTACAGGCTGAAAGAGATTAAAGTAGAAAAATGGAAGATTTTGAAAGACAGTGATGAAAGAACAGGCAGGAAATGGTGACTATGAGAGACATTGCATAATAGAAGTCACCAGGATGCACAATCAGTTGAGGTGAGAGACAAGGAGGGATTACCACCTGGGTAACTAAAAGGTTGGTGGTACAATTAACAGAAGTAATTTCAGAGGTGGGGAGAAGACAATGGGAATACACAGCAGCATATGATTAAAGAATATTCAGTGACTCGAACGTAAATCATCCTAGAATTGGCTTTTCTATACAAGCTTTAGAAGATTCTTGAATCCACAAAGACCATGCAAAATGTTGAAAGTGCTTTTTTTTTCTTTTCTTTTTTTTTTGGGGGGGGAATATATATATAACTTTAATCAGACTCTCAATCAGATTTGGACCCAGAAAATGTTTGATTCCTCTAGTCTAAACAGCAGACTTCATTTTGAGGAGTGAGTGCATAGGAGTACATGTAATGAAAAGGTTGATGGCTTGAAGGAACTTAAAAGCTAAATAAGGGGTCATGCCGAAAGGGGGGTGTGGCAGTTTGATATTACTGATGAATTCCAAAAACAAATACTGATTATGTTTGTAAACTGGTGTGTTCCACTGGGCTAGTGATACCCTTAGATTGTATTGAAGTCAGAGGCTTCACTTTTACTTGATTAAATTATGACTAGGGCTTTGATTGGGCCACATCAGTAGGATGTTGGGTCCCCGCCTACCAAGGGAACTCACAGAGAAAACAAAGCAGAGGATCCTTTGATCCTGGAGCCCAGAAAGTAAGCACACAGAGAAGGTTCCATTAGACACAGCAGGGGCCACAGGAAGAGAGAAAAGCCGTTCACCTGACAGTTTACAGCTGGCCTTGTGGAGAGAGCAGAGAAGCTGAGCCCAGAGAAAAGCAAGCCCAGGAGAGAGACAAGACTTGTCCCAGCCAACAGCTGAGACTGGAAGAAGCTAGACCCACAGAGATTTAAGAGGAAAGAGGAAGGCTGAACCCTCACAGACATCGCCCGCCATCTTGCATCAACACGTGGCAACAGGCTCTAGGTGAGAAAGTACCTCTTATGGTACCTTGAGTTGGACTCTTTAGGGCCTTGTGACTGTAAGCTTCTACCCCAAATAAATACCCTTTATAAATGCCAACTGATTTCTGGTATTTTGCATCAGCACCCCTTTGGCTGACTAATACAGGGGGTAACTGGCATGTCTGAAACCGGGGCAAGAAATAATGAAAGTGAGTTAGAAGATTAATTTGAAATGGAATGCAGAACTGATTGAAGAAAGTTAAACTACAAATAGAAAGGCCAGTTAAGGGGGCACTGCAACAGTCTAGGTAATGAGAGGGCACAGGTGACACGAGAAAGGAAGGACAAGCTTGGATATACAAGTGGCTGATTGAACATAGGGTGAGGAAAAAGCTAAGTCTGACCTCAGTGGTTAGGGGCCGTTTGCAGAAACAGGACATCAGGAAGAGGTGGGTCTTAGAGCAAAGATGTATGTTCGCAGTTTGAAGCAGTGCTGTGATGTGCCAGCAGCAATGCTGAGGATGTCATAAGTGTTAAAGAGTAGTCCCAGGGAAAGAGTTATTAACTGGAGGTAGAGAGGTAGGCATCAACCACACTAATAAAGTCCTAAAAGAGCAGCCATGAGAAAGTGACTATTAAGAAAAGAGACGACCTCAAATTAGACTAAAACTGGAAACTATCAGAAACATACAAATAAAAACAAAATGGCAAAGATGATCCAGGCCTTGGTCCATGACCTTCCACTAAATACGGGCAGCAACCTAGTGGCCACATTCGGTGCTACAACCTCATTTTATAGAGGAAAATAGCAATATGTTCAATCTATGAAAACAATCTCTGAAATCTATGAAATTCACATTTTTTAAAAAATCTTGATGTCTTGAAGCCTTAAAATAAGGTCCATTCCACTGAAAACCTTGCTTTCTGAAAACATTGTGGCTTTTGGGAGTCCTAGTGAAAGCCGCTGAATTCCACATATTTCCCTCAAGCTGGGCAAACCCCTCTCAGTATTCACAACTCTGATTTTACCTGGAAGAGAGAATAGTTCAAAATAACTGAAAGATAAGTTGGAAAGGCCCCCAATTCCCTGGACCTTGCCCGCTCCTGTCCTCTTACCTCTCTACTTCTCTGCTTTCTGCCCTGTCTTCCTCCCCCTCAGTGTTCATCCCAGCACCATTGTCCATGCTCTGACAATCCACAAATAGCTCTTGTTGTAAGAAAACAACAAAAACCTGTTTGTTTACCTAACACCTGAAAGAAAGCACACTTCAGAAATCTCTAGAGAAGATTAAAATAAAGGCAAAGGAGTCATTTCAAGCAGCGGCTATAACCCACATTTACCAATGGAATGATAGGGCAAAAAAGTCAAGCTTGCTTTGTCTTGGCCCATGGATTCTTTTTAAATGTCTGCTGTGGAATCAAGGGGTAGGAAGATGGAGGGAAGGAGGAAGAAATTGGGAAAGAGACTGAGAGAGAATGCTTAGGAAAAAGAGAAAAATCTCACATTTTTCCTATGGCGGATAGCACGAGATGAAAAAATCTCATCCAATTCACAGATCTTAGCTTTTCAGAGATTCTCTCAGGAATAATTAGAAGCTTTGTTCATATCCAACAATTCTGCACTCAAGATGAGCTGTTACCTAGGTGAAATGAACTGATCGTTTTGAAGAAGCCAGTTCAGCATTTTTAAACAATTTAGGTTGAAGAGGCCAACTCAACAGTATGCTCTATTTAAATCACACTGAGAAAATACAACTTTTCGTTTTAAGGCTAGATCATTGTTTTCCATATGAAAATACAACAAGGGGTTCTTGAAAGTTGATTTATTTTTTTATGGACACATAAATAAAACGTGGGTCAAACCATGTCCTTTGAGAGTGACTTTTTACTTTTTGTAATTTTTATGGCATTGCCATTTTTAAAACTTCTAATATGTCATTTCATCAAAAGATTTGCCAATATTTTGTTAAGAGAAAAACAAAAGCAGCATGTATAGTATAATCTCACTTTTTTGTAAGCATGTATAGGAAAAGGGCTGGGAAAAAATACACGAATTTACTTGTGCTTATACCAGTGTTGTGGGATTATAGTTAATTTTTATTGTTTTCTTATCTTTATTTTGTAAATAATGATGTAATAATAATAATAGTTATTTGTGGAGTACATCCTATGTGCCAGGTCCAGTACTACTGCTGAGATCTCTGAGGTGTTAGTAGCCGCATTTTACATAGAAGGAAATGAAGACATTTTCCAAAATTACTTGGACCAGTAATTTCACTGAGTCCTTCGACTGGTGGGAACAGAGAAGGATCCCAAGACTAGTCTGTCAGTCTTGAAAGTCCCCGCACTAAACTACATGTATTACTTTTAGAAGGGTAAGAAAAGAATTGTTTTTTAAAATGTATTGTAGTGAATCATACAAAGCTCATGGTTAAATGCAATAGACAATTTTGTTAATTTACTTTGTTCAGTGAACTTCCTATTTTAGGTTGCTGAAAGCAATATGCCAGAAATGGGTAGGCTTTTACAATGGAGATTTTTTTTTTTTAGTATTTATTTATTTATTTATTTACCTTTTTATATATTTTTTGAAGATACTTAGATTAAATAAATGTTACAAAAAATATATAAGGGATTCCCATATGCCCCGCTCCCTACCCCTCCTACATTTTTCCACTACAATGGGGATTAATTAGCTCACAAGTTTACAGTTCTGAGGCTGTGAAAATGTCCAAATCAAGGCATCATGAAGATGATACCTTCTTCCTGAAGACCAGCTGCCGGCTATCCTGCACTCCTCTGTCACATGACAAGGCACATGGCGGTAGCTGCTGGTCTCTCCCTTCTCTTTGAGGTTTCATTACTTCTAGCTTCTTGCTTCCTGGCTCTCTCGCTCGCTCTCTCTCTCTCTCTCTCTCTGAATTTCATTATTGGATGATAAAGGACTCCAGTAAGAGGATTAAGACCTACCCTGGGCCACACCTTAACTAAAGTAACCTAGTCAAAAGGACTTGCAATAGGTTTACATGCACAGCAATGGATTAACTTTAAGAGCATGATATTCTGGGGTCCAAACAGCTTCAAACCAGCACACTTCCATTGATCCAAAATTATTAGGCGTTCTACTAATTTATCATGTCTGGCTCCTGTAAAGTACCATTTTCCAAAAGTTTAGACCAAATTAGATCTCTTACTTTATGCTTTACCCTGGGACAGGGGAAGTCCCTCTTTATGATTAAACATTAATTTCTAAGCTAGCCTGTGCTGCCAATGAAGCTGATAGCTGGATAGACACTTATTCTACCAGGATTGACCTTGTTGCCCCTGAGATGCTGAGTGCAGCCTAAGGTATGGCAGAAGATAGCTAAGGATCCAAAGAAAAATCCTTTACAAGCTAGCCAGT
Source organism: Tolypeutes matacus (assembly GCA_026826555.1). Lineage (NCBI taxonomy): Eukaryota > Metazoa > Chordata > Mammalia > Cingulata > Chlamyphoridae > Tolypeutes > Tolypeutes matacus. The sequence continues at coordinate 8,476,972 of JAKSZT010053791.1, forward strand.
CATGATTGACTGTTGAGAAAATATCTCCCAACCCAGGATATTAGACTGATAAACATCAACAACTTCTTCACTCTTTCTCCTCTCAATTCATCCACCTGTCTAGATTCTATTGGGTTTGTGAATTTTTATTTTAATTATACATTCATTGAAGACTTTTAACTTAATCAGAAGCAAATAAACATGAATTGGTTTAAAACAAAAACATTGCCCTTTTCCCAGATTTCTTTATTGAGTCCTCACTGGCTAAAGTAAATACTGTTAATGCAAAATACATCTACAGTTCTTCACAGACATCAAATAGGTTGAGGGGAAAGCATTAAATTAGAATGCCTAAATATCTCATATCCAGCCACAGAGAAATTAATAGAAGCAGTTTGAAAATGAGAATAAAGCAATAAGTGGAAAAAGCAGCTCTGAACACTGTCAGGGCTCATTCTTAGAGTGTGATGAAAATAACTACTGCAGCATACTTTAGTCCCAATAAATGGATGAACCTGCTTTCATCTCGCTGGTAGAGGGACAGTAGCTTCTTTTTTCTGATTCACTAGTGGCATGCAAATGTTGAACTGCATTTTACCTCTTTACTTTCCCCAGAGCTTAGATAAAATGCTCCATTCCTAGGCCTCTTTGCAACATAAAGTATACTATTTAAGGAATAAACAAACTTTTTTGAAATTTCTGATTTACATTTGGGGAAAGGACTAAGCCATAGTGAAGTCTGTTGGTGTGATCAAGATGTGATCTTACCATTCTCTGTCACTGATCTACACTTTGCTCCAACACTCTGCTGCATCTATCCTCTAAGCTCACAGGATGAGCCCTCTCCATTTAATAGGAAAACGGAGACGCATTTCCCTATTATGCTGATACAGAGGATTTATTAAATTCAACTTGAGGTTCTACTCATCTCATGAACTGCATAATAACTTTTTAACCTTTGTTTTGTTATTAAGAATAGGTTCACATTTGAGAAATGTACATATTTATTCATCTGTGTTTACTTTTTAGTTTTTAATTGTTTATATTTTCAATTATTAAACATACAAAATAAAGTTTAAAAAAAGACACACATACACAAAAAAGAATATTCAACAAATATTAATGAATACCTACTTTGTGCTATGAGATATTGTAAAAAGAAATAAGATTTGCTCCCTCTTCTCAAAGGTTTATGTACATTAGCTAAAATTCCAGCAAAATATGATCTATAAACTAGGAAGTGGAGCAGAGCCAGCTGCTAGTATTCATGCGGAAGAAGCATTTAAGCTGAGCCTTGAAACATAGGTAGAAATTAGAGAAGTAATTAAGTAGACAAATAGAGAGGAAAGGATTCAAAACAGACGGATCCACAGCAAGAACTGCATTAGTGAGAATGTATTCGCAAATTCAAGGAAACGTGGTTTAGCTGAGCATAAGAAATAGAAATGGAGGCACAGATAGAATGGCAGCATACAGGAGCTCTGATGAAGTCCTAAAAGCACAAGTATCTGAGCTTTGACTCCCTTATTTTTTAAATGAAAATAGTAATATTTACAAAATCAAGTTTCATAAGGGTTAAACAAATCCATGTATGTGAAAGCATATTATAACACCTTAGACATATAATTTATGGTTACTATTAACCTGCAGAGGGCTCAAAAATATGTGATGACAAAGATTACAAGCTGATGGCCCACTGCCTATTTTGTTTGGCATGTCGTTAAGGAAATCACAAACCCCTGTTAAGCAGTCATGGCCCAGACCTCACCTACCCCCACCTCCTTCTCCGGGGAAGTCACAAACACACTCTAAATAGCCATCCTCCCTCCTTCCACTACCCCCACCTCCTTTTCTATTGTGTCTGTTCCACAACTTGGGGGAGATGTTAAGTGTAATGAAAAAGCCCAGCCAGACCTTATCCCATGTAGCCTTTTGGCAATTTGATGTAATTATGAATTCCAAAAATATAATTGGATCATGCTTGTAAACTGATATGTTAATCTGGACATGATTAAGTTATGATTAGGGCATTGACTGGGCCACGTCAGTAGGGTGTTAAGCCCCACCCCTTGGTGGGTGGGGGAATCGAATATAAAAGGCAAGGCAAAGGCCAAAGGGAGCAGTTTTGAGTAGCAGTTTTGATGTTGGAGAGCAGGCCCCAGGAGAAGTGAGCCGTTCGCCTGATAATCTACAGCTGGCCTTGTGGAGGAAACAGAGGCACTAAGCCCAGAGAGAAACGCAGCCCTGGGAAGAGAAGAACCCAAGAAGCCTGAACCCTGGCAAACGTCAGCAGCTGTCTTGCTCCGAAACGTGGCAGTGGACTTTGGTAAGAGAAAAAACTTAGGCTTTATGGACTTCTACCCCAAATAAATATCCTTTATAAAGACCAACCAATCTCTGGTATTTCGCATTAGCACCCCTTTGGCTGACTAATACATCCCATAAACCAGGTAAATCAGCCCAGATGCTTATCAGAACAGGAATTCTCAGTGGCAGGGTCCCCTCCTCCAAGGTGGGTAAATACCACACTCAAGCAGTACAAATTGGTCACTCTTCTCTGGCATGAAGAGCAGGGGGTTGAGCTGTTACCAGATTTAGTCTAGGTTCTTGACTTATGCTGCAGAAATGAATTTCAGAGCATGTCAGGTAAATGAGGCCAGCAATTTCTTAAGGTAGGGAGAGAAGAGAAATGGGAGAAGATAACAGATCATGGGTCCCTGGTAGAGGGTAAGGGGCTGAAAAGTGATAGGGCTGATTTATAGACTATAATTTCCATTATAGATTATAAATGCCCAGGTTTTACTTGCATGTTGATCCACCCAAGGGGGGACATGGCAAGAGCAGGGTGCAGAAGCTATGAGGGCCCCAAGCAGGGCAGGAGCCTCCGGGAACAGGGGCAGGAGGGCAACAGGGATCAGGAACCAGGAGTAGAAGGGCAGGAGCAGAAGGGGCGATTTGACCTTTGCTCCTGCCTTTTAAACGGTTAATTATTCCATCCCTTTGCTAATGGCGTGGGAGGAGTCCCAGGTGTTTGCTGTTTTGATTGATTACTCCACCCATCAATCCCCCAGGAGGGGCCAATGATAATTATCTGGAGAATTATCTGGAGCTTCTCCTAGCTTTCAGGAGAAATCTTGTGAGGATCTTCCAGCAGCCATCTTGAGGTACTGATGTCCACATGGTCCTTTCTGCCAGGTTCCAGATCCATCGGTTCATTCCCTATATGAAGCCTGCTTCAGAGCTACCATCTATCAACCTAGACCTGGAGCCATTTTTGGCCACCCTGGGATACTAGCTGTGATGTGACTTCTTACCCTGCTCTCCTGGGCTATTTGTGCTGAGTAAGTAACAAAGAGATTATTTGCCCTTCTGGGCTCTTTATTCTGTGCAAGTGATAAAGGGATCATTTGTTGAAGGTTTCTCTTGTGCCCTGAACTTGTGTTCCCATGATGCACTGTTGTAGCAACCTGCTCCACACATGCGTATGGTTTTTCAAGAAAGAGCGTTTCAAATAAAAATCCATATTTTCAGCTTCTCTTGAAAAATAGCAAGATCTGGATCACCAGCTCCACAAGTTCACATGGCAACAATGGGCTCAAGGTACGTCGTTGCTGGTCCTTAGAGAGATCATGCACTCTCCATTTTGCAACACAACACCCGCTCCCTATTGTCTTAACCAAGCCCACTTCATTTACATCACTGCCCCCACTATGGAGGGTGCTGGTTTGAGTCTTTTTGTTGCTGGATGAAACACCTGGGTAATCAGCCAGATGCACTCATAGACCAATGTTGAGACATCAGGATTTCAAAGAGAGAAGAGTCTTTATTGCATTGTTTAAACAAGTAGAATTACACTAAAAATAAGAAAATATTTATATAATAGTGACTCTAGTTGTTTATAAATTTTTAATGCTCAGTTTCATTTTGTGGACCCCAGAAAATCCTTTTCTTAAAGCAAACCCATTCCTATGCCTATAAACCCATTGTAGATGGGACTTTTTTGGTTAGATTCAGTTAAGGGCCTTTTTGATTAGATCAGGTTTTTTTTGTTTTTTTTTT
>JAKSZT010053791.1:8481109-8707432 GCA_026826555.1 Tolypeutes matacus
CCCCCCCCCCTTGCTGCTTGTGCTCCCTGGGTCAGCCAACCACGCCGTGCGGGCGGGCTTGCCTTCACCAGGAGGCTCCCAGAACCGAACCCGGGGCCTCCCATATGGTAAACGGGAGCCCTACTGATTGAGCCACAGCCGCTTCCCTGATTAGATCAGTTTTTATTTGATCACTTCAGTTAAGGGCCTTTGTGGGACCCAGGGTGTATCTTAATCTTCTTACTGGAGTCCTTTATAAATGGAAGACTAAAAAGCCACAGACACCCGGGAAAAAAATACTGCAGAGACACAGAGAGGTGCTGGAGGCCAGAGGCTGGAGTCAGCAGAGCACAGCGGCATGGAAAGAGGCCTCTAGGAGGCTGCGAGAGAAGGCCCACAGAGAGCAAGAGACGGAAGCAATGAGGCCCAGAGGAGAGCAGAGAGACCAGCGGACAAGGCAGAGACCAGCAGAGCTGCCGTTGTGCCCTACCATGTGCTTGAGCACTCACAGCTGCAACGTGGTGAGACCACATCTCTTGATGATGCCTTGATTTGGACATTTTCACAGCCTCAGAACTGTAAGCTTTTAGCTTAATAAATTCCCATTATCAAAACCAACACATTTCTGGTACATTGCTCCCAGCAGCCTTTAGCAAACTGAAACATGGGGGTTAATAACCTCTGTGCTAAGTAGTCACCGACTTAGTAATGGTTCAACTGCGCAGCCATCATCAGACTTCATGGCAATCCCTTCCCAGGTCCTGAGCCAAGGATAACCAGCCCTATGGTGTGCTGGGAGCTCCCTTCCCCTAGTGGTTGGAGTTTGGGTGAGTCTGTGATCTGCCTGGGCCTGAGTGGCTGAATATTACTGGAGATGTTCTCACAACCATGCTAATTGGGCTCACTACAGATTCCTGACCACAAATCTCAAATGGACTCAAAGCTGCCAGGAAATCCTACTGCTTTTTCCTAGTAATTACTCTCCTAATCTTCAAGATCTTTATTTCACACCTCATTTTTCCTCAGATCACCAATGCTTCCCCAACCACAACTTCTCATCATCCTCACCAATTCCACCAGCCTTTCTGCAGCTGAACCCACAGGCTTGACTCTCTCCTGTTACAGTGAAAGAAATGTCCCTGCTCCTCAAACCAACCCCTTTCCCATCACATGATCCCATCCCCTCTGGCCTACTCAAGGACATCACTTTTCCAATTATCTCCTGTGGTGGATCAAATTGTGTACCCCCATTTAGACATGTTCTTGCACTCCATCCACATTCCTGTGGGTATGAACCCATTGTAAATAGGATCTCTTGAAGATGTTATTTTAGTTAAGGGATGGCCCAATAGACTGAGGGTGGGCCTTAATCTGGATTACTGGAGTTCTTTATAAGCAGAAGAAATTCAGACATAGTCAAAGAAAGCCAGGAAGGAGCCAGAGCCTGAAGTCAGTGGTAACCTGGAAGAGCAATGAGAGGACATCACCATGTGACAGCAAAGCCAAGGAATCCAAGTATTGCCAGCCAGCCAGTACACTACTGACCAGGGAGGAAGCAAGCCTTCTGGCCTCTGACACTGTTCAACAAGAAATTCCAGTTGTTTAAACCAACCATTGTGTGGCAGCCTGACAAAACAAGACATCCCTTTTTGCTTCTGCATCAGTTTCTCCCTACTAGATCATTTGTGTTGACATAACAGCCTCTTTAAAAAATAAATAAATAAATAAATAAAATAAAATAAAAAACACTCTCTTGGTCTCATGTAATTTTCTTACTACCATCCCATTTTTCTAAATTATTCACCAAAAAAAAAAAATTTCTCCAAAGAAGTTTCTCCACTTGCTTACCTCCCATTCTTTTTTCAACCCAGACCAAACAGGAAATTAGGCTTTTGTTTCCATCATCTCAAAGAAGTATCCCCAATAAACAACAATTACACTGATAACCTACAACATGTCAAAGTCACTGTTGAATTCTTAGCATTCAACTGACTTGTCTTCTCAGTAGAATTTAACAAAGTTGACCACTCCCTTTCTAGGCTTCTCTCATTGATCTAATTTTCCTCTCTCTCATTGACAGCTCTTTGTGATTCTCTTGTGCTGGACTACTGGGCTTCTAAATGGTAGAGGGCTGCAGAGCTAGTTTTACTGGCCAGTTCTCTAGCTATATATGCTTTCTTCATAACCTCATTTTATCAAAGTCTTGGCCCAAAAGCAACATACATCACTTCCAGTCATGGTCCATTGACAAGAACTAGTCACATGGAAACATATGGATATAAGGGAGGTTGGGAAATGTAGTGTCTGGATGAACAGTTTGCTTATGCCGAAATGAATTGGAGGAATAAGGCCATAGTAATGGTATGCCATCAATGATTTTACCATAGCTCTTTTAAAAATTTTGAACAATTGCCATTAATGACTCTATTATTAAAATTGAATTCAATCATAATTTGCTTTTCACAGGCTTAACTCTCATTTAATAATCAAACTTTGCCTACAAATAAACCACTTTTATTATCAGCTAGTAAATGAGAAGTAGCCTTCCATGGGCCTTTTGATAATGAAATAGCAGTTTCAGACAATTTGACCCTCTGTTCCTAGTCAGATTTATCAATTTGATATTTATTAAAGACTTACCAAATAGGCTTTCACATGAAATCTTTATTTTTTAATTTATTTTTATTTTGTGGTTCACAGTAATGACAGCACTGTCTAAACACTGTGGTTGAAAGCAAAAAAAAAAAAAGGCAGTAAAATCAATTAACTTTTATTTGTCATTGTTCCTTTTGTCATTTATACCCATATGCTGATTATAATGATAGTAGAAAAATCTTAATTATATCACAATTCAATCATTTTAAGACTTTGTAATAGTGGGGCTTTATAAGGCAAATATTTTTTCAAGGCAATTTCATGAATAACAAGGAGACCATATATCTCATTATAGTAACTTTGCTCTTAAAGTCACTTAACTTTTTTTTATCTTTTTTTTTTAATTAAAGAAGTTGTGGGTTTACAGAACAATCATGCATAAAATACAGGATTCCCATACACCATCCTGTTATTAACACCTTACTTTGGTGTGATACATTTGATGAAAGCACATTTTTATAATTGTGCTGTTAACTATAGTCCATGGTTAACTTTTTCAACTAAAAATTGTCCTCAATTTGATGTTGTAGAAAGAATAATATCAAATAAGTCCTCCCTGCACATGGTTCACCAGTCCCTTCTATTCAAACCTATATGTGATGCTGGAGTTTTTAGGTATACTTCCAGAGACTGGAGCCTCCCGCCTACCTATGTGTCAGGTGTGCATGAAATCTAGGTGGAGCTGCAACTCCTACCCTACAGCTCAATGGACTCATCGAAGTCACCTGGTGAGGAGACAACGATGGGAAATGGCCATCCCAGGGAATGGAGAGGGCCTGCATCTGCAGGCAGGAACATCCCACCCACCATATCCATGGGATATAAGCCCTCTCTCACTTGGAGTTGGAGTGGACATCACCATCCCAGTCCCCTCAGGATTGGGGGAAGAACTATGGACTAGAGTGGACTTGATGGTATTCTCTTGTTCACATATGGTGATTCTAGCAATGCAAGAAATTATAACAATGAGGTGGAGCCAGTGGCCACTTGACACTTTTGGGATAGGGAGGGGACGAGCAGTTGAAATACAGTGGCTTCTTTGGGAGTTGGAGGTTGTCCTAAGTACTGTTGTGGCAACGGATGTAGGCCATTTTAAATCAGCACACACCACTCAGAACTGAGTGGGAGAGAGTGTGGTCTACAGTGTGAACTGTGGTCTATGGTTGGTGGCAAGGCTCCAGGATGTGTAAGTTCATTGAGGGTGGTGGGCCACACTGTGGGAGATGTTTGTGTGGGATGTGATGGGAGGTGTGGGAGGTGGGCAACATGGGAATCCCAGTGGGTTCCGTGTAATATTTTGGGTAATCTAAGCACCTCTTAAAGTATATGTATGTATGTGTATATATATATATATATATATATATATATATATAAACAACATTTTTGTAAGCAAATACACATATATGCATATATATTTATATATCATTTTGCAAATGTTTGTATGTATTGTGAGAATTTTGATTTTTACCCATAATAAAAAAAAAAAAGAAAGAAAGAATAATATCAGCTCTTCAAAATCACTTTGCATTTAATTACGAGTAGTTGTCAAAGAAGTTGAGTAAAAAGTCCCTAATCTTTAAAGTTTAACCACTGCATTTAAATTCATGTAATGCCTAACCCAGAAACTATTGTGAGAGTTTCCTTTAGGAAACAGATTGTTCTCATTTTTCCATAGAAAGTGAAAATTACCTCTGGCTGTTTCAACAAAGGCAATCAGAGTATTTCATGCTGAACCACCTGATACAGATACATGAGGCCAAACTTGATGAAAGTTGGTCCTAACCCAATATGACCAGAATTCTTATAAGGAGAGGAAATTTGGACAGAGTAAGTGAGAGAAAGGAACAGAGAGAGACATCCATGTGATGGAGACAGAGAATGAGTTATGCCACAAGCCAAGGAGCACTGTGGATTGCCGGCCACTGCCGGAACCCCACAGACTGCAGGGAAGAAAGGCCCTGCTAACCCCTTGATTTCAGATCTAGCCTCCAGAACTGTGAGACGATAAACTGCTTTAAGCCAACTACTCTGAAGTGCTTTGTTACATACAGCAGCCCTGGAAAACTAAGACAACCAACCTCATTTAGATATGACAGTGTACTTAGTACAGGAATACTTCATTTTATCGTGCTTTGCTTTATTTACACTTCACAGATTGTGTGCTTTTTACAAACTGAAGATTTGCGGCAACCCTGCATTGAGCAAATCTATCAGTGCCGTTTTTTCCAACACCATGCACTCACTTCGTGTCTCTGTGTCACATTTTGGTAATTCTCCAATATTTCAAACTTTTTCATTATTATTTTATCTGTTATGGTGATCTGTGGTCTTTGATGCGATCATAATTGGTTTGAGGTGCCCTGAACCATGCGCACATAAGATGGCGAAATAAATCGGTAAACGCTGTGTGTGTTCTGACTGCTCCACAGACTGACCATTCCCCCATCTCTCTCCCTCTCCTTGGGCATCCCTATTTCCTGAAACACAACAGCATTGAAATTAGGCCAATTAATAAACCCACAATGGCCTCTAAGCATTCAAACAAAAGGGAAATTTGCACAACTCTCACTTTAAATCAAAAGCTAGAAACTAGGATTAAGTTTAGTGAGGAAGGCATGTCGAAAGCCAAGAAAGACTAAAAGTTAGGTCTCTTGCACAAAACAATCATCCAAGTTATGAATGCAAAGAAAAAGTTCTTGAATATTACAAGTGCTAGTGAACATACGAATGATAAAGCAAAAGAGACTTATTGCTGATATTGAGAAAATTTTAGTGGTCTGGATAAATGATCAAACCAGCCACAGTATTCCCTTAAATCAAAGCCTAATCCAAAGCAAGTTCCTAACTCTCTTCAATTCTATGAAGGCTGAAAGAGGTGAGGAATTGCAGAAGAAAAGTTGAAAACGACCAGAGGCTGGTTCATGAGATTTAAGTAAAGAAGCTATCTCCATAACATAAAAGTGCAAGGTAAAGCAGCAAGTGCTGAGGTACAAGCTGCAACAAGTTATCCAGAAGATCTAGCAAATATAAGTGATGAAGGTGACCACATTAAATAACAGATTTTCAATGTAAATGAATCAGTCTTATATTGGAAGAAGATGCCATCTAGGACTTTCATAGCTAAAGAGGAGAAGTCAATGCCTGGCTCAAAGCTTCAAAGGACAGGCTACTCTCTTGTTAGGAGCTAATGCAGCTGGTGACTTTAAGTTGAAGCCAATGCTCATTTACCACTCTGAAAATCTTAAAGCCCTTTAGAATTGTGCTAAATCTACTCTGCCTGTGCTCTATAAAAGGAACAACAAAGCCTAGATGACAACACATCTGTTTACAACATGGTTTACTGAATATTTTAAGCCCACTGTTGAGACCTACTGCTCAGAAAAAAAAAGTTTCCTTTCAAAATATGACTACTCATTGACAATGCACTGGTGACCCAAGAGCTCTGATAAAAAAGTACAAAACTAATGTTTCCATGCCTGCTAACGCAACATCCACTTCTGTAGCCCATGGATCAAGGAGTAATTTTGACATTCAAATCTTATTATTGAAGAAATACTTTTCATAAGGCTATAGCTGCCATGGGTAGTACTTCCTCTGATGGATCTGGGCAATGTCAATTGACAGCCTTCTGTAAAGGATTGGCCATACTAGATGCCATTAACATTTTTGGTTTATGGAAGGAGGCCAAAATAGCTACATTAACAGAAGTTTGGAAGAAGTTGATTCCAACCTTCATGGATGATTTTGAGGGATTCGAGACTTCAGTGGAAGAAGTAACTGCAGATGTAGTAGAAATAACAAGAGAGCTGGAATGAGAAATGGAGCATAAATATGTGACTGAACTGCTGCAATCTCATTATAAAACTTTAGCGGATGAGGAGTTGCTTCTTGTGGATGAGCAAAGAAAGGGGTTTCTTGAAATGTAATCTACTCCTGATGAAGATGCTGTGAATATTGTTTAAATGACAACAAAAGACTTAGAATATTACAGAAACTTAGTTGATAAGGCAGCAGCAGGGTTTGAGAGGCATGACTTCAATTTTGAAAGTAGTTCTACTGTGGGTAAAATGTTATCAAACAGCATCACAGGCTACAGAGAAATCTTTCATGAAAGGAAGAGTCAATCAATGTAACAAACTTTATAGTTGTCTTATTTTAAGAAATTGCCACAGCTACCCCAACCTTCACCAACCACCTCCCCAAGCAATCAGCAGCCATCAACATAGAGGCAAGACCTTCCACCAGCAAAAGGATTACGACTCACTGAAGGCTCAGATGATGGTTAGCATTTCTTAGAAATAAAGAATTTTTAATTAAGTTATATACATTATTTTTAGAGTTAATGTTATTGCACACTTAAGAGAATACAGTATAGTATAAACATAACTTTTTTATGCCCTGGGAAACCAAAAAATTCTTGTGGTTCCCTTTATTGAGATTTTTGCTTTATTGTGGTGGTCTAGAACTGAAGCCTCAATATCTCCGAGGTATGCCTGTATTACAAAAATAAAATATGCAGGAGCAGTCTAGCAGTACAAAACTGATTATCCTGCATGTTAATGTCAAAAGTTTTTTATTTCAATACCTAAAATTTTTAATAAAATTTTAATAATAAGTATACTTTTTAATAAATTTTCAGTTATTTTTGTATCCTAGTCTTATTTTGTTTGGTTTTAAGCAAATATGACTTTTAACACTCTGGATTGTTAAAATGTACAATGCAAATCTATGCAACTACTTCTAACAAAGGAATAAGTCTTGAAGAGAAAAGTCCCAGGGGAAATATGCTCTTTCCTTGAATTTTCACTTGACACCCCAGCCCTCTGATGGGAAGTGCCTTAGAGTATCTGAGCATGGGGGAACCTGCATTGCAGATAAAGCCCCATAGAAATATTTCCTTCTCTTCTTTGAAAGTCATTATGCAAAGAAGTGGAAATTTACTGATTCCATAGGTTTCTTTAAGGCTGGCAAGTACTTTATCACTGATAAGACACTGTATTAAACTTTCCATTAGAAGAGAATTGATGAGAAAATCTATGAGTAAGGAATTCAGCATAGATTTTTGAAGAGAATGAATATAGCTATCTCCAAATCAAAATGTCAGAGAAGTCAATAAGAGAGGTCAAGCCAAGGCACTAGAACTTGGGTAGTCCTTTCTTATGGTAGGGGACGGTCTGAGCATGGCCTGCTGCCTTTCCCTGGGACCCACAAATAAACCTTATGCTCAGGATTAGATGTGTTACCCTGGCTCCTATGAAGCGATGACAAACGTGGACTGACTTTCTTCTCGGAAATGTCTGGAGATAAAACTCATCCCCTAGCAGATAGTGGCCTGGAAGCATATTCTTTCCCCTTTTGCCCTGAGCATGTGCAATCATTTACTAGAGACTGTTTGGCGAAGCATTTGCATTTTATGGGATCTGGCTCACCTTCTGTTCCCTGCTGGGAGTGATGGGGGTCCCCCACCAACAGCACACAAGAGAAAGAGACATGCACAGAGACCATCTCCCTAAGGTGACAATGGGGAGCTGATGTCCAATAGTGAAGCTGACCTTGCTTTGTCTCCTCTATATGAGTAAACATCTTTCCATCCAGTGCCTGTATGAGATGGGTCTTTTTTGGCAGCCCTGACAACTGTATTCCAGTGGGTTGGCATCTTTTGCTACCCTCCATGCAGTAGCACTCATTTCCTGGAGGTGATGATAAAAGGTGTGATTCCCCCAACAGTATCTGGAAGAAACTTGAGTTTTGGGGTAAAATCTGAGTAGCCAGGTAGCTGGAGAAGCAATCCAATTAGGAATGTTTAAGCAAGTATTCTAAAAATGGGTCAGATCAGATCCTTAAAAACAAGAACTCTACTGAGAAACTGAACTAATCTATTATTGTTCTGAATTACAAAACTCCTTGATCTGGAGTTATTTTACAAATAGTGAAAGTTAGTGAGATACTGGCTATCAAGATTGTTCAAGATGGAGTGGATAAAGGTGGAAATGACCAGGATACAGAATGAGGATATAGAGCCACAGTCAGTGTGCAAAACTCCACACTGCCTTTCTGAGGCATGGTAGCATGAACTAGGGGTTCTGAAGGGATCCCTTATGACCAAATCAGAAAGCAAGTCTGAGGGAACTTGCTCTGAACCAGTAAATTTGAGGAAAGAGCCAGAGTCTTTGAATAAGGGGAAAAAAAAAAAAAAAAACAAGAAAGCCTAATGGAACAAAACAGAAAGAAAATAAAAAGAATGAGAAAGATACCAATTGGATATAGGTAGGGATTTTTTTTCTTTAAATTGTGCTACATATTTATAATATTAAATATTGTTTTGTGTTCACTGTACAAAATCATGATGTTTATTTTGGTTAAAATTTCTATGGCTATAAAGAAAAAAAAAAGATATCTTCACCTCACCCAAACCACACTGATATAAGCCCACCATTCAGGTACATGTTCGAGTCTGAGGTACCATCACTACTTCTTGGCACCTTCCCAAGACCCAGCTCCCGTTCTTTTTTTTATAAAGTCAAGGGAATTTATTTTCTGAGGTCACAACACAGGAAGTGGACTCCTAGCCACAGCTGTGGACCTCTCGTAGGGAAATCAGAGTGCTGGCCAGCATGCGGGTGGACCTGGGCTTAGAAAGAACTCCCGTTCTTAGAAGAGCCATTTAGACTTGGGCAGATACCCAAACACAGGCACAGATGATGACGCTCTCACACCCAGTGAGGGGCTCCTACAGTGAGCCACAGAACAGGCAGAGAGAAAAGAGCAAGCTCTTGGTTTTTGAGGACAAGTCTGTGCAAGATGGCTGAGATGACTATTCTCTGCTGACTTTGTACTAGGTTGTCTAAGGATCCCCAGGAAGTTACCCTGCCCCACCCAAAAATTCCACACCTGTGAGCATACAAACCACTCACTTGTGCCACAAACGTGTATAAACTCATTTCACGTCCTTTCATAATAACCAAACATCTATCCATTTTCATTCTGCAGGAGTTTTAGTGGCTTGAAGCCTTTGAAAACTTCAAGACCCAGAATTTACCTTTGAGAGGAGAAACAACCTCTTGGCCCTGAGAAAAATATGGGATGATTGGACAAAGGAGGATGCTTAAAGGGGATATAGATGGGTGCCAAAAACAAACTGAGTCCATTTCATAATTTTACCTACAGCAACTCCTGACAAAGTTTTGCATCAGTTAGAGAAAGAACCTATGACAGGACTTAAAAATGGATTTTTTTAAATGACTAATAATGAATCTGAAAATGTTGATTCAACACCCAAAAGAAACTCAAGTACTGCCAAGGGCAATTATCCCTAAAACCTATTGGATGTATAAAGCTAGACTAAAGATCTTACTAAACATATGATGATTCCTTGGGGAAGTCCAGATTCCAATTATTCTGACATTCCGATTGCAAGTTCTATTTCTGATTCTGAAAAATCAGAAACATTTGCTGTAACCAGAATAATGGAGAGGCTAAAAGATGAATTGGAGATTTTTCATGGTCACGTGCATTATCTGTGAGAAACACGGTGCAGCAATTTCTACATTACGCAGAGTTTCAACAAGTGCCATGATATAGCAGGCACTTTCTCCCAGAAGTTAATTGGTGATAATGACAGGGTTTTATGAGACACAATGCAATATTTTTTATTATTAGAGAAGTTGTAGGTTCACAAAAATATCATGCAGAAAATACAGAGTTCCCATACACTCGCCCCCATTTTTAACAGTTTGCATTAGTGTGGTAACTTTGTTATAATTGATGAGAGAATATTACTATAATTGTACTGTAAACTATAGCTCATAGTTTACATTAGGGTTCAAAGTTTGTGTTGTATAGTCCTATGGCTGTTTTGTTGGTGATATTAATTTTTATATTAGCAACATATATGCCACCTAATATTTCTTCTTTTAACCACATTCAGATATATAATTCAGTGGTGTTAATTACATTCACAATATTGTGTTACCATCAACACTATACATTACCAAATCTTTTCCATCAATCCAAAGAGAAATTCTGCACCAATTAAGAATTAACTTCGAGAGCAGATGTGGCTCAAGCATTTGAGCACCCACCTCCCACATGGGAGGTCCCGGGTTTGGATCCCAGTGCCTCCTGAAAAAACAAAAACAAAAAAACAACAAGCAAAACAAATGAAAAAACCAACTCAGGAAAGCCAATTTGGCTCAATGGTTGAGCGCCAGCTTCCCACATGCAAGGTCCCGGGTTCAATCCCCGGCCCCCAGTACCTAAAAAAATAAAATAAGAATCAACTTCCCATTTCCTACCCTGGCCCTAGCCCCTGATAACTTGTATTCTAGATTCTGACTCTATGGATTTGCTTATTCTAATTTTTTCATATCAGTGAGATCATGCAATATTTGTCCTTTTGTGGCTGGCCTGTATCACTTAACATGTCTTCAAGGTTCACCTGTGTTGTCAGAACTTCATTCCTTTTTACAGCTGAATAATATTCCATTGTATGTTTATATCACATTTTTTTATACATTAATAGGTTGATGGACACTTGCGTTGTTTCCATCTTTTGGCAACTGTGAATAATGCTGCTATCAACATTGATGTACAAAAAATCTGTTCAACTCCCTGCTTCCAATTCTTTTGGGTATATACCTAGAAGTGGGGTTGCTGAGTCATATGGTAATTCTATGCTCAACTTTCTGAGGACTAGCCAAACTGTTTTCCACAGAGGCTGCACCATTTTACATTCCCACCAACAATGGACAAGAGTTCCTATTTCTCCACATCCTCTCTAACACCCATTACTTTTTGTTTTTGTTATTGTTTTGTTTTGTTTTTTTTCAAATATCTGAGATAGGAAAACAAGGCTGCCCAGCTCGCGGCAGCCCTGACAATGGTCCTCGAGGGCCGATGTTGGCCTCTAACCCTGGCTGAGGAGAAAAAGGACCCTACCTCAGCCCCATGGGAGAGAGGCCCTTGTTTTTGTTTTAAATAGAAGCCATTCTAGTGCATGTGAAATGATATCTCATTGTGGTTTTGTCTTCCAGGAAATAACCTGGAAGTTGCACACATCACTTCTACACATATTCATTGGTATTATCCTCATTTAGCCACAGTGCTACAAGCAAAGGAGGCTGGGAAATGTCTTTAGCTGGGCAGCCATAGGCTGAATTACTAAGAGGAAGAAGGAGAGCATAGACTAAGGAGCTGTTCATCTCCTTAACACTGATATCAGTGGTGTAGCCTTGATCTTTCTATGAACTAACAGGAAAGAACTCAAGGAAAGAGGGAAACACTTACTGAACGCCTAGAATTAAGCCTGAATTTTATATACATGATTTCCTTTTAAATGGTTTAAACAACACAATTAGGTGGGTATTTTAATCTTCATTTTACATATGAGGGAAGTGAAGCTCAGAGCAGTTTCCCAAAGTGACATAATTGAGAAGCTACTGAGAAGTAGGACTTGGGTCTTTCTGACCTGTAAAATCCATGTTCTATCAACCAGAGCCATCTTCTCCTTGTAGACTGTTATTTAGATTAAAAGTAAGCATTAGCAAAAGAAGGGAAAAGCAGGCTAAGACCAAAGCATAAATGGAACCTGAGAATGTTACATAATAGTGCTGTGGTGTCATTACATAGAAAACTTCCTCTGTCCACCAAGAAATTATGTGTTCAGAAAGACATTTTGGTTCTGACTCCAAAATTCATACACAAGGATTTATATATTGAGACCATTATATTAATGGTTATTAATGGAATATTTCTTCATATGTTTAAGCTATTAAAATAATTCTGTCTGTTTTACAGGTCTCAAGTAAATGCAGTAAACAATAATAAAAGCATTAAATTTTTCTAAGCACTTTACATGTAATAAACTCATTTATCCTCACAACAACCTCATTGGTAGATACTCTTAGTATCCTCATTTTCGGGTGAGGAACCTGAGGTAGAGGAAGTCTACATGATTCCATAGGCTCTTGGCAAGTATCAGGATTTGAATGTGGGTGGCCGGGTGATGGGTCTGGTGTTCTTGACGTGGTGCCACACTCTGCCAGCAATAACTCCTAGTCTAAAATTCCTAGTTGGATAAGTTCTACCACAGGCCATGATGGAGTACTAGAGACTGGATTTACCCTCAGCCCTAAACAACTAAAAAAAGTGGACAATATATATGAAATAATGATATTCAGACATTGGACAATAGGCAGCAAAAAACAGTGATTCCTGAAATGAAGGAAACAAATGAGGAGAGGCAAGTATCTGCCCAGAACACTGTCTGGGGGGTTTCCAGACTATATCTCAAGGATGGGACATGCAAACAGAGCTCACATAACCCAGAGGCGCTCCCTGAATTGAGGAGACAGAGTTCAGAGTTCAGGGAGCTCAAAGTAGCTCAAATTCACAGAGTAGTGTACCAAAAAGAGAGCACTGGAGTCTTTGACTAATTACTGATCAGTTTATATATGTGAGGGAACTCCCAGAAGTTTTTCGGGAAAAAAACACCCAAAAAGAGGAAGCAGCAGAATTCTTGGAGCTCATATAGGACCAGAAATAGTTTGTTCCCCAGGCAAAGTGGAAAGACCTCCTAATACACAGGCGTCAAGTAAAATCCTCCAAAGAGTGTTACCTTAGTTGTAGGGCCAAATTAATCCTTGACTAAAGGTTCTGGAGCATCTTAACAAAGTTTAAAAGCAAGGTTCAAAAGGACCAAATCGCTTCCAAGTAATTTAACTGCATCTCAGAACAGAACCCAAAAATATTTAAACACAAAAAACTTCAGCATCCACTGCTGGTAGGAAAATAAAATAGTGCCACCACTGTGGAAAATGGTTCAGCAGTTCCTCAAAAAGTTAAACATAGAATTACCATATGGCCCAGCAATTCCAGTGCTAGTATCTACCCAAAAGAGTTGAAAACAGTGGCTCAGGTATTTGCACACCAGTGTTCATAGTGACATTATTTACTGAACATTATTCACAATGGCCAAAAGGTGGAAGCAACAAACAAACAAAGTGGAATATACATAGGTCTTAATCTGCTGGGGCTGCTATGACAAACACCACAGACTGGTTGACCTAAACAACAGAAATTTATTGGCTCAGGGTTTGGAGGCTAGAAGCCTAAAATCAATGTGTTGGAAGGGTCAGGCTTACTTTAACCCCTGCAGCATTATGGTGGTGGCTTGCGGGCAATCCTCCATCACATGGTGATCTCCTTCAGTCTCCTTTTCCTCTGTTTATATGGTCTCCCATGATATTGGATTGAAATAACTGATCCAATTTGGCCTTAACATCTTCAAAGATCCTATCTGCAATGAGTTCACACCCACAGGACCGGGGGATTAAGACCTGAACATGTGTTTTGGGGGGACATTATTCAATCTGCCATAAAACACAATGGAATATTATTCAGCCACAAAAAGGAATGAAATTCCAATTAACCTTGAAAACATTATGCTAAGTAAAATAAGCCAGGTACAAAAGGACAAATATTGTACGTGTCCATTTATATGAAATATCTAGAATAAGCAAATTCATAGAGACAGTAAAATAGAGGTTACCAAGGGCTAAAGGGAGGGAGAGTAGAGAATTATTGATTAATTGGTACAGAGTGTCTGTTTGGGGGAGATGAAAAACTTTTGGTATTGAATGATGGTGATAGTAGGACAACATTGTAAATGTAACTAACGCCACTAAACTTTACACTTAAAAATAGTTAAAATTTCAAGTTTATTGTTATATATGTGTTACCACAATTTTTAAAAATTCAGCACCCTAAAACATAAAATTCACAATGTATGGTAGCCAATCAGAACCACCCATGTGATTGCAAAATCACTCAGAGCTAATCAAATGACCATGAAAATCAGGAGGTCCCAAGAAAAATTTAAAAATTACCCAAAGAACAAATATAATCAGAGATCACTGTGAAGCAAAGGTGAGTCATCAGGAGCAGAGTTCTTTCTTGGGACTTGTGGCCCAAGCAAGTCACAAGAGGATGAAGGAAGAGAAAAGATTCAGCTATGAGAAGACAGGACAGATGAACACCTTGCTTAGGATGAGCCATGAAATTCCCTGGGTGGCCATTAACTAAAAAACAATGATGGTAGTTTGGTAGTTAAATGACTGGCAGTGAACAGGAAGAGAAGAAAAAAGAAATAGAAGAAAACAGATAGACTCCAATACAGGTAAATAGTCAGTGGACACATTGGGGAAGTGGATGTAATTGAAGGACAGGAAGTTAAAGTTGCAGGCACCGTATGTCTTAAGTCCCCTCAGCATACACTGCATCTGTATTTGGTTCTGCTCCCTTTTCCTTGGTTTTACTGGGAATCCTGGAGGAGGGAGCCAAAGGTTTCTGTTGTAGGTAGAAATGTTCAATACTTAATTAACAAGAGGAGCCTTAGAAAATGGAGTTAATGGTACAGACTTGGAGAAGCCAGGACAAATGGATGCCTCACTCTGATTACAATTTTCCTTTTATCAAGAGAGAACTTTCTAGACTCTAGAAGAGAGGACACTTCTAGTATATCAACAATTCAACAATGCCTTCATGCACTCACTAAATAAAATCTTTTTGTGTGCAGCAGAAATTACCAAGAGCATCTACGTGACTGATTGCTAAGAATGTAAGATATTTAGCTCTTTTCCATGTCTCTTTCATTTCATAAGAATGTCTTCTAAGGAAAATAGTTTAAATTCTGCAAGACACTGATGAAGAGGCCTTTCCACTCACATTTAGCCTAGCTCTGCTTTCATTTACTATCAGTGACAAGGAAGGAAAAACTCATTATTAAATCAAAAAGGACATTGTATCAGTGAAATATTAAAAGGGGGCACTGCTTAGCTTCCAGAATATTTAGTACAGTTTGACATAACAAGTGAGAACATGGTGAGAGAGGATAAATTCCACCAAAGACAGTAGCATTCCATATTAAATTGGTCATAAAGGCTCAGAGATTGGGCTACAGGCATAGATTTAAAGGTCGACAGCAGTCAGTGGTGTGCTCTACTGGGGAATTTTGTCAAGCAGAGATGCCAAAAGTCATTGGTGCATGGTCCAAATATTATATCATCCCCTGTTAGTTTTTTAGGACAGAAAATTATGTAGCCGGTTTTATATAGCCCTGCTTCCTAGTTATATTAGGATCTAAAACTTCAATTTCTGTTGCTTTTACTTTGTGTCATCTGCAATTGTAGAATGAAAGTAATTATGCCCAAGGCCCAGTTATTTGCTAACATTTCCCAGTAGTTTTATATAATTCAAGTAATAAATCTTTCACTAAAATTATCAAGACTTGTCTCTCCACCTATTTGAAATGATTTCTCCTAAACTGCATAACATTTAACTATCACAACACCCGTAAAATGGAGCAAGAAGGGGCAGGTTGTCCTGTCAGCAACACAGCATGGTTAATTGGAGCGGATGAGTGAGTCTCTTCCACTACCTGTGCTTATATAAATAGAGGAGGGACTACAGAGAAGCTGGTTTTGCTCTTCTTGTGGGGGGTTGCTGAGGCACTGAGCAGTAACCCAACACTTCATAAGGGATATCCCATGGAACTTTTATCTCATCCGCTGTTCAGTGCAATTTCATATCTACTAAACTCCTGCTGCATGCCAGGCACTGTGCCCATTACCGGGGAGTAGAAAGAGGGATGGACACATTCCCTGCCCTCAAGAGGTTGTCAGTCTGGTAGGGGAGACATCAAGTAAGAAAATAAAAATTATAATGCAGTACATGTAAAATGGTAGAACTATGTGCAAGAACTAAGCCAGCAGAGCTGAGAGACATCTGACTCCACTTGAGAGAAAATCTCAGAGGAGCCTGAGCTAAGCCTTGGAAACTAAAAGAGATGTTGCAAAGCAGGTAAATGTGGAGGGGGTTGGAATTCCAGGCAAAAAGAACTGTGATTCCTTCCAATGCAAACACTTTCGATAAAGATGATAACAAGGGACAAAAAGGGCACAGAAGCTTCCTACCATCAAGAGCACTTTCAACTCCGTCTGAAGTTCAGATATAATTAGAAAAGGATGGTGCCTTTTCTACACTTCTGGCCTGAGCCTAAACAAAATGAAAAACTCATGAGCACCGGTTGTATTGCCTTTGAAAAGGGAGAGACTAATAAAAGAAAACTAGCAAATATTACAGAAGCTAAAAAAAACGGACTAAATTGTACTTGCTAATCTCCCAGCTCTATCAAAAACCTAAACTTCTTTTTTTTTTTAACTTCTCCAGCCCACCTTGGAGGTCCCTTACACACATTATGTACATGTGAATCATATCCCAACCTGGCTTTTGTTGCATCTAATCTGTTCCTTTTAACAGAGATCAGGATACAAAACGCATTTTCTTGTCACATTTTACTTTGGGTAGTTAGATAAAGAAGAAAAACTGAGCTCATGAGTCTATCTCTCTCCATCTATAAATACTGCCTTCTAATCCAGATTACTCTTGAAGTCTTTCTTTCCTCATAAGTCTCTCGCTGAATATAAGTTCCACGAAGACAGGGATTTGTGTGTGTTTTATCCACTGTTTATTCCCAGCCACTAGAACAGTACCTGGTACATAGAAGATGCTCAATAATATTTGCTGAATAAATAAATGTATTCTTTTAGGATGTCATCTAAAAGAAATCTATTCCCAAGAAAAATTACTGCCATAGTATTCTACATCTTCAAGCTATAGCAGCTAACATCATGCTACTATCTCTTCCGACAGCCTAGCCGGGGAGGTCCTCTATGGATTCCAGTCATTGCTTCCTTTCTGACTAAGGGATGGTAACGGCACGCACCAGTCATGGGTGGTGTCCCTTAACTCTGCCCACACCCCGTTGAAAGTAAGCTACCAATTATCCCATTTAAAGTGCTATTTGCTTCTTGCTGGGAATTTAGCAGATAAATTCCTTCATTGGTAATTTTCCCCTCCCTAATTGCTTTTAAGATTTTACTCCTTACTATTTGATGTTTGGCTTTTTAGTTTAATATATTCAGGTGGGAATTTTTTTAACATGTCTGAGTTAGCACTCCTTGAACTTTTTTTAGTCTATAGACTGATATTCATCTTTAGTTCTGGAAACTTTCAGCCTTTTTGGCTCAACTATTTCCTCTTCCTCATTCTCAGAATTTTCTCCTGTTGAAATTCCTATTAGATATTTATTCAACCATCTCCCTCTATCTCTATGTGCCTTAACTCCCTTTTCATATTACCTTTTTATCTTTATGTAATGCTTTCTAGTCTAATCTTCTTTTCAATCTTACAGTCATTTTCTTTTAGCTGTATATGGGCTGATTTATATCCTTAAATTTTAAACTTCAGCAATTGCCTTTTTAATTTCTAAGATTTTCAACTAGTTTTTTATTGTATCTGCTATGCTAATTTGCTTCCTGCTTTTATAAGGATATTACTCCTCCTTTCTCTCTTTAAGAATGTAAGCATACTTATTTTAAGATTTTTTTTAATTTGTACTACTATTTCTCTTTTCTTAGGTGTATGTTGCCTATCTCTTACAGCCATGGCTTTGTGTGCTTTGAAATTTTGCTTTGTGCCTGGGTGTTCTTACCCCATTCTTGCCTTTCTCGTGGACTAGCTTTAAGGTTGCCTCATCCTGGCCACTTGCTACTCAGACATAGACCAAATTAGACAGTTGAGTAAAGCAATCTCAAAGGTTCTGCCCACTAGTAGCACAGGCTTTCTTGCCATTTTGACTCAGATGTCTCTCTTTCTTCCTGGAGCCACAGGCAGGGGCACATTAGCAGCTGCAACCCAGCTGATGCAGCATAATGATTTTAGCCCCAGTTCATCAGCTGGGACTGAGGTCTCAATTTTCATCATCATTAGCCTGATACTGCTTGGACTGTGTTCTTGATTAGGCTTTGAAGCTCTGCATCCCATAGTCCTTGTCCAGTGTTACATCAGAAGACTGAACAGCTCATTCCCCTCACCACTATTCATTCCTAGTCCACTGATCCTCTTCTTGTTCTTAAGCTAATACATGCAATTTATATTTTTAAAAAATATTTTTAAACTATTCCTATATCTTTGAAGTAGAGAGGAGAGGTTGCTGTATGTGATTAATCTTTATTAGAAGGTGCCATAATTTTTAAAGCTCAAAAAATGGGGAAAGCAGTTGATTTTCTTTTCTCTTTGAAATTCGTTAATGAAAGATACCTCACTATATTAGCCTCCCTTGGGGTAGGGTGGGGTTAGGGGGGAAGAGGGTATATATTATGGCTTTAGTTTTTCTTTTTTAACTCTCCATATCAATAAAAAATAGTTACAGTATTTTAACAGAATAAAAATGGAAAGTTCATTGTTACCTATACATTAATAAACTGAATTGACCAAAAGGCAGGGAATAAATTGAAAATAAATTGAAAAGTTAGCAAAAGATCTACAGTGAATGAAGCTACCATAAGCGATGAAGAGATTCTAATGGTGAACTATCTTTGCATTCCTGGGATTAGCAATAATAGAAGATTTATTTATTTGACAAATGTTTATGGAAAACTTATTATGTGCCAGGCATTGTTCTAACTGCTTTACAAAGATGAGCTCATTTAACAATTGTGTATATTGTTTTCAAAGATGACTCCAACAATTCCTCCCATCCCTGTATGCACATCTCTTTGCAGTGTAGTATTGTCACTCCTCTCATTAAGAGGCAGAGTCTCTTTCCCCATCCCCTTGGATCTGGACCACCTGTAACTTGCTTTAAACAATCAAATGCCACAGAAATTACATTGTGTGAATTCCAAATCAAGGCCTACAGCTTCTTCTTTCACCCTATGGCTGCTCTGAGATTTTCATATAAAGAAGTCTAGGCAATACTTCTTAAGGATGAAAAACCACATGTAAAGGAATGATGTCATCAACATGGTGATGTGAGACATCCCCTGAAATAACCTCCCCAAAGATTCAGCAAATACAAGGACAAATTTCACTTGATTAGTACTCTGGAGGATGTAGAGACTGGAGAAGGACTCCACAAATGCTGAATCAAAGAAAGAAACATCAGGTAGGAAACTTGGACTAACAGGTCCTCTTCCCCCTTCCCGTCAGTGCTGCGCAAAGTTTGGGAGTTCTCCAGAGACAGTGGCCTGGGTCCCTCCCACCAAGGACACAGGCTACAGAGGAACTTACAGCAGTGAGTTAGAACCTCACACATATCTAGGCACAGGGACCCAAGTCTGCAGAAACTCAGAGTGGAACACAAGCCCCTGAGGGTGCTGCATACAAAACTGCTCCCCAGGGAGTGGGAGCATTAAGAGAGAGAAAAAACATGGCTGCCAAGTGCACTCACTCAATCCAATTACTATTGGCAGGACTCCCTAAATGAAAATGGACTTTTCTGGAATGACCCACCTTTCTAGATTGACTTTATCTGGTTCCCTGGGGTAGGATAACATAACAGAAAAGAAACCAGAGGCAGAAAAGCCTCACAGAGAAAAAATAAATAAAAAGTGGGAGCTAAAATGAACTGCTATAAGACTGGAGGGTACCAGAACTGAAAAGTGTACGGAAAATGGGGCACTAGGTGAGGGAGAAACTTAAATCATAGGAGCTGGGGAAAAAATTATGTACAAAACAAACAGAACAGATAAAGATTCCCAGAGAAGAAACAGAAGAAAGGAAGACTTTCTCCTGGAGGTGAGACAGTTACTCATAACACACAATCTCAAAAATTGTACCACATACCCAGGGCAAGAATCGTATGAAGAAGAACTGAGAAAATCTGATCAGTTAAACTCGGGCTAATCTAAGTGTCCAGAATAAATTGGACCAGGCATCAAAGAAGAAACTTAACACAAAGCCAATCAAAAATAAAACCCTAGACAAGAGGGAGAAATTGACCTTCAGAGTTAACTAATCAAGGTAATCAGATGCCTAAACATCAGCAAAAAAAAAGAAAAAAGAAAAAAAAATTACAAGCCATACTAAGAAACAGGAAAATAAGGCTCAGTCAAGGGAACAAATGAAAGAGTCAGAGAAGATACAGAATTTGGAACAACAAATCAAAGAAATTCAAACAAATCTCCTAAATCAATTCAGAGATGAAGGAAAATATGTGTAAAGAGACAAAAGGATATTAAGAAAACAATGTGTGAGCATAAATAAGAATTTGAAAGTATGAAAAAAAACATAACATAAATTATTGGATAAATGGCACAATTGTAAGGATTGAAAATACACTAAAGGCATAAAACAGTAGATTTGAACAAGCAGAAGAAAGAATCAGCAAACTAAAAGGGAAATCAATACCATAAAGTCAGAAGAACAGATAGAGAAAAGAATAGAAAAAATTGAGCAGTGTCTCAGGGATTTTAGTGATAGCATGAAGCACACAAACACATGCATCACAGGTCCCCCAAAAAGAAAAGAGAAGGGAAAAGGAGCAGAAAGAATATTTGAGGAAATAATGGCTGAAAATTTCCCAACTCTTATGAAAAACATAAATATACATGTCCAAGAAGTGCACCATACTCCAAATAGAATAAATCCTAATAGATCTACTCCAAGACACATATTAATTAGAATGTCGAATGTCAAAGACAGAGAATTCTGAAAGCATTCTCTGAAATGTTTTGGTTTCATATGAAAGCATATGGTTTCACATAAAAGGAAACCTCAATAAGATTAAGTGCCTATTTCTCTTTAGAAACCATGGAGGTAAGAAGGCAGTGGTATGATATATTTAAGGTATTGAAAGAGAAAAACCACCAGCCAAAAATTCTTTATCCTGCAAAACTGTCCTTCAAAAATGGGAGAGATTAAAATATTCACAGATAGGGAAGCGGCTGTGGCTCGGTCAGTGGGGCTCCCGTTTACCATATGGGAGGCCCCGGGTTCGGTTCCCGGGGCCTCCTGGTGAGGGCAGGCCCGCCCGCACGGCGTGGTTGGCTGACCCAGCGAGCACAAGCAGCAGGGGGTGGATAAATGAATAAATAAATAAAATCTTTAAAAAATAAAATAAAATAAAATATTCACAGATAAATAGAAACAGAGTTTATCATCAAAAGGCCTACCTTACAAGAATTGCTAAAGAGAGTTCTGCAGGTTGAAAGGAAAAGACAGGAGTGGCTTGGATTAATGTGAAGAAATGAAGATTCAGAAAATAGATATGCTACTAAAGCTAAATTGGTATCTTTTCAAATTATTAGATTATAGATGTAGGCCATGCAATATAAACCACAAAGAAAGTATTTTTAAAATATACAGAAAAAGAAGTGAGAAAGGGATAAGTCAGATACATCACAACAGAGCAACAAATACAGAAAAGGAGGTTGCAATAAAGGAAATGAGAGACAAAAAAAAATGACATAAAAGCCAGTATGGCTCGGAGGTTGAGTGCCAACTTCCCACATACAAGGTCCTGGTTCAATCCCTGACCCCAGTACCAAAAAAAAAAAAAAAAAAAAAAAAAAAAAACACCAAAGGACAAAATAGCTGAAGTAAATATTGCCATTACAAAATAACACTGAATGTTAGTGGATTAAACTTCCCAATCAAAAGATACAGACTGGCAGAATGGATAAAAAAATTATGATCCAACTATATGTTGTTTATAAGAGACTCATCTTAGACCCAAAGACACAAATAGGTTGAAAGTGAAAGACTGGAAAAATATACTCCATGCAAATAGTAACCAAAAATAAAAAAGCTGGGGTTGCTATACTGTCTTAGCTTGCCAAAGGGCTGCCAATGCAAAGTACCAGAAATGGGTTGACTTTTATAAAAGGAATTTATTTGGGGTAAAATTTTACAGTTCTGAGGCTATGAAATGTCCAAATAAAAGTACCATCAGAGATGTCTTCTCACCAAAGTCAGCTATTGGTGATCCTGGTGTCCTGCCACATGGTGAAGCAAGATAGCAGTCAATCTCTGCCAAAGTCCCTGTCTTCCCCTCTAGAATCTACTGTCTCCCAGAGCTCAGCTGTGGGCAACCAGGCATAGGGCTTGTCTCTTTCTGGGACCTCCTCTCTCAGTCTCAGCTGCACCACTTTCTTCCCAAGTTCCGCTGTGGCTTATCAGGCATATGGCTTGTCTCTTCAACCTTGAGCTGCTCTGTGGGCCCAGCCCCTCAAGGGCTTCTTTCTGTGCCTCTGTATTCTGCTGATTCCAAACTCCAGGACCTCTCTCAGCCTCTTGGGGCTTCTCTGTCTTCCTGCAGTCCTCTCTCACACATGGTAGGATCAAAATGGCAGCTTCCTTTCTCTGTGTCTCTCTCTCTCTGTGTCTCTGTTTATATAAAGCTCCAGTTAGAGGGCAGAGATGCAACCTGAGTCATGCCTCACTGACATGGTCCAATCAAAAGGACCCCACACCCACAATAATGATTAGTTCAAAAACATAAACTTTTTCTTTTGGGGACTCACCAAATTCAAACTGTCATATATACTAATATCTGACAAAATGGACTTTACATCAAAAGCCATTAGAGACTAAGAAAGACATTATATATTAATAATAGGGGCAATCCATCAAGAAGACATAACAATCATAAATATTTATGCACCTAACCTGAGTGCCTCAAAATACAAGAGGCAAACACTGGCAAAACTGAAGGGAGAAATAGATGCCTCTACAATAATAGTTGGAGACTTCAACATGCCACTCTCTTCAATAGACAGAACATCTACATAGGTGATCAAAAAGGAAACAGGTAACATGAATGATATGATAAATGGACTAGACCTAATAAACTTAAAAAGGTTGAAATTATACAAAGCATCTGCTCTGACCATAATGGAATGAAGTTGGGATCAATAACAGGTAGAGAACTGGAAAATCCACAAATATGTGGAAGTTAAATAGCACACTCTTAAACAATCCGTGTGTCCTAGAAGAAATTGCAAGGGAAATCAGTTACTGTTTTGAGACATACAAAAATGAGAACACAACATATCAAAACTTATGGGATGAAACATAGGCAGTCCTGAGGGGGGAACTTATACCCCTAAACATTAGTTTAAAAAAAGAAGAAAGAGATAAAATCAAAGACTTAACTACACACGTAGAGGAACTAGAAAAAGAAAAACAGCAAACCAATCCCAAAGCAAGCAGGAGGAAAGAAATAACAAAGATTAGAGTAGAAATAAATTAAATTGAGAAATAAAAAAGACAATAGAATTAACATAACCAAAAATTGGTTCTTTGAAAAGATCAATGAAACTGGCAAACCCTTAGGTAGACTGCCAAAAAAAAAAAAAAAAAAAGAGAGAGAGAGAGACAGAGAGAATACACAAATAAATAAAAACAGAAATGAGAGGCGGACATAATACTGACCCACAGAAATAAAAAGGACCATAAGAGGACACTATGAACAATGTATGCCAACAAATTAGACAACCTAGATGAAATAGACAAATTCCTACAAACACACGAACAACCTACACTGACCTAAAAGAAATAGAGGACCTTAACAGTAAAGAGATTGAATCAGTCATCAAAAATCTCCCAAAAAAGAAAAGCCCAGGACCAGAAGGCTTTACAGGTGAATTCACCAATCGTTCCAAGAATAATTAATATCAATTCTGCTTAAATTCTTGCAAAAAACTAAAGAGGAGGAAACACTACCCAACTCATTCTATGAGGCCAACATCACCCTAATACCAAAGCCAGATAAAGATACTGCAAGAAAAGAAAACTACAGACCAATTTCTCTTATGAATATAAATGCAAAAATCTTCAATAAAATACTTACAAATCAAATCAAACAGCACATTAAAAGAATTATATACCATGATCAAGTGGGTTTTACCCCGGGTTTGCAAGAGTGGCTCAACATAAGAAAATCAATTAATGTAATACAGCACATTAACAAAACGAAGGGAGAAAATCACATGATCATCTCTGTTGAGGCAGAAATGCATTTGAAAAAATCCAGCATCCTTTCTTGCTAAAAATACTGTGAAAGATCTGAATAAAAGGAAAGTTCCTCAACATGATAAAGGGTATATATGAAAAATCCACAACTAACATTGTACTCAATAGTAAAAGGCTAAAAGCTTTCCCTCTAAGATCAGAAACAAGACAAGGATGCCCACTGTCACCACTGTTATTCAACATTATACTGGAAGTTCTAGCCAGAGCAGTTAGGCAAGAAAAAGAAATAAAAGGCATTCATATTGGAAAGGAAGATGACATGATCCTATATAGAGAAAGTCCTGAAAATTTCTACAAAAAAGCTACAAGAGTTAATAAGCTAATTCAGCAAAGTGGCAGGATACAAGATCAACACACACAAAAAAGTAGTGTTCTATACACTAGTAATGAGCAAGTTAAGGAGGAAATTAAAGAAAAAAATTTAAAGAATTTAAAGAAAAAAAACTCCACTTACAATAGCAACAAATAGAATCAAATATCTAGGAATAAATTTAAACAAGAATATAAAGGACTTGTACCCAGAAAACTACAAAACATTGCTTAAAGAAATCAAAGAAGACATAAATAAATGGAGGGACATCCTGTATTCAAGAATTGGAAGACTAAATATCATTAAGATGTCAACTCCACCCAATTCAATGCAGTCCCAATCAAAATTCCAAAAGCCTACTTTGCAGAAATGGAAAAGCCAATTATCAAATTTATTTGGAAAGATAAATAGCCAAAAATGTCTTGAAAAAGGATGACATCGTAGGGCTCACACTTCTTAACTTTAAAACATATTACAAAACTACAGTGGTCAAAACAGCATATTACTGGCACAATGATAGATATATTGACCAATGGAATCAAACTGAGAGTTCAGAAACAGACCCTCACATCTATGGCCAATTAATTTTTGACAAGACTGCCAAGTCCACTCAATTGGGAAAGAATAGTCTCTTCAACAAAAGGTGTGGGAGAATTTTATATTCTTACACAAAAGAATGAAAAACGATATGCAAAAATTAACTCAAAATGGATCAAAAATCTAAATATAAGAACAAGGAATATAAAACTCCTGGAAGAAAATTTGGGGCAGCATATTCAATATCTTGCATTAAGCAATGGTTTCTTAGGCTTTACACCCTCTCAAAACACAAGCACCAAAAGAAAAAAAATTGATAAATGGGACCTCATCAAAATTTAAAACTTTCATACCTAAAGGACTTTGTCATGAGAGTGAAAAGACAACTTTCTCAATGGGAGAAAATATTTGGAAACCACATATCCAATAAGGTAAGGGTTTAATATCCAGAATATATAAAGAAATCCTAAAATGAACAGTAAAAAGACAAACAACCAATTCGAAAATGAGCAAAAAAGGGAAGTAGATGTGGCTCAACGACTGGTCTCCCATCTACCATATTGGAGGTCCAGGGTTCAGTTCCTAGGGCCCCCTGGTGAAGGCAAGCTGGCCCGCGTGGCAAGCTGGTCTGAGGGAGAGCTGGCCCATGTGGAGAGTTGGTCCACATGGAGTGCTGGCCCGCGCAGGAGTGCTGGCCCAAGTGGAGTGATGACCTGCACAGAGAGCTGGCGCAGCAATATGACACAACAAAAAGGGACACAGAGGAGAGACAATAAGAGACACAGCAGACCAGGGAGCTGAGGTTGGCAAGAGATTGAGTGCCCCTCTCCCACTCCTGAAGGTCCCAGGATCGGTTCCCAGTGCCACCTAAAGAGAAGATAAGCAGACACAGAAGAACACACAGCAAATGGACACAGAGAGCAGGCTACAAAGGCAGGGAGAGAGAAATAAAGAAATATTATTTTTAATGGGCAAAAAAAACTTGAATAGACCTTTCTGCAAAAAGGATTTACAAATGGCTAAAAAAAGCACATGAAAAGAGGCTCAACATCACTTGCTATTTGGGAACAGCAAATCAAAATCACAAGAAGATATCATTTCACACCCACTAAAATGGCTACTTAAAAAAAAAAAAAAAACTGCAAATGTTGGAGAGAATAGATAATATAAATATAGAATTACCACATGACCAGGCAATCCCTCTACTACGTATATACCCAGAAAAATTGAAAGCAGGCACTCAAACACATATTTGCACACTGATGTTCATAGCAGCATTATTCACAATTTCCAAAAGATGGAAGCAAAATCCAAGTGTCCATCAACCAATGAATGGTTAAACAAAATGTGGTATATAAATATGATGGAATATTAATCAGCTATAAAAAGCAATGAAGTAGTTGGGTGCCTCCTCCAAAAAAAAAAAAAAAAAAAAAGGAATGAAGTTCTGATACATGCAACATCGATGAACCTTGAGAACATTATGCTGAGTGAAATAAACCAGACACAAAAGGACAAATATTGTATGATCTCACTGATATGAACTAATTATAATAAGCAAACTCAGAGAGTTAGAATCTAGAATACAGCTTACCAGGGGATGGATTGTGGCTAGAGAATGTGGGGAGTTGATGCTTAATTTGTACAGAATTTCTATTTAGGTTGATTGCAAAGGTTTGCAGATGGATAGTAGTTATGGTGGCACATTATTGTCAGCACTGAATTATATAGGTGAATGTGGTTAAAAGGGGAAACTTTATGTTGAATATGTTACTCAAATAAAAATGACGAGATAAAACAGTACTGTATAACACAGTGAACCCTATTATAGTCAATGGACTATAGTTAATAGTACAAGTATAAGAATGTTCTTTCATGAATTATAACAAATGTATGACATCAATACAAGGTGGTAAATGGGGGAAAATACACTTATGTAAACTATGAATGATTGTTAATAGTAAAATTTTAATAATTTTTCATCAATTGTAACAAAGATAACCACTGTTTAAAAAAAACTAGTACAATTATAAAAAAGTGCTATCATCAATTGTAACAAATGTTCCACACTAAAGCAAGGTGTTGATGATAAGGTGGTGTATAGGAATCCTGTATTTTATGCATTGTTAATTTGTAAACCTACAACTTCTTTAATTAAAAAAAAAAAAAGTTAATTAAAAAAAAAAAAAAAACCATGTAGAAAGAGGCCTAGCCCACAGCCAGCACCAAGTGCTAGACATATAAGGGAGACCATCTTGGACCATCCAGCCCCAGGGGAGCCACTAGAAGCCTGAAGCCACGTGAGTGCCTACAGGCAGACCAGCAGCAGAACTGCCCAGCTTATGCCGGCACAAATTGCCAACTCACAGAATCATAAGCCAATGAGTGACTGCTGTTTTAAGACTCTAAAATTTGTAATAGTATGTTATGAAATAATAGATAACTGATAAAATTATTTACTGTTTAAATAGTTCAGCATTCCATATTTGAATATTTTATTTAAAATTTTACAGCTATGTTCCCAAATTAGATTTGCCCAGCATTTCCTTTATTGTTTAGTTTGATTTTACAATTCATTAGACTCATCAAATCAGTGAGGTAATGTCCAGTTTCTTCTATGCTATGAAGCAGTTTAAATAGCAGAGAATTATCTGTTCCTTAAAGATTTAGAAGAGCTTACCATAAAATATCTGGGCTTGATGGTGTCATTAACTGTAGATATTTTGCTAACTCTTCTGTTTATTCTCAATTTATTCTCTGTCTGTTGGTCTATTCATTTTGGTCATTCATCTTATTAATATACAGTTAACAATGAGATTTTCCATTTTTGACCTGTTGAAATACTGCATGTACTGATACCATTTTTCATTAATATTGATAATTAACAAGGAAAAGTTAAAGCTGTGATATTTCTATTGTTTAACAATTGCTTTAACGCTAACTATAAAAGTTTAAGTCATATGTCAAATAACTTAATTGATAAGAGCTAAAAGTCTGTGGTATGCTATTTTTAAGTCTACCAGTAGGTGGAACTCTAATATTAAATCAAACAAACTTTCTTTTATATTACCTTCTATGTTCCCTGCATTATTCTCATTTTATACGTTCAGAAGAGCAACAAGTTATATTTATTCTAAAATCAAAATTGAAATCAAAGTGACATTTTATAATAATTTCTGAAATTATGCTATCCAGATAGACATTTTTAAAAGTCTTTAGAAAATAAATACCTACCAAAGATTTACCTACATGAATAAAAAGAAAAGAAAACATATCAAAAACTCTATTCACACATTTATATGCATTAAAATGGAAACACTTTAAATATCTAAAATCTTAAAGTAGAAAATGGTTAAATAAATTATGGAACAACCTTTCAGTAAACTATGAAGCCATTAAAAACTTATATATTCAAAGAGGTTTTATGATATGGGAAATACTTAGTGGCAAAAATACAATACAAAATTAATTTTATCTAATTTCAATTAAATGCAGAGGGGGGGAGAGAGAGTGAGAGCAAGAGCAAGAGAGAGAGAGAGAGAGAACCTATAAAGATATCAGCAAGTTGAAACTGATTGCCCCAGGATGGTGATATTACAGATGTTTTGCTTTCTTTTTTCTTTTTTAGTTTAAATATTATTTTAAATTTTATTGTGGTAACATATCTATGGCATAAAATTTACCATTTTTACCATTTTTAAGCATAGACTTCAGTGATATTTATTTACAATGTTGTGCTACCATCACCACCATCCATTACATAAACTTTCTCATCTTCATAAATCATCCTCTTTGCACCTCTTTAATGCCCTCAATTCTCTACAAGGAACCTGATTTGCTGTCATAATCAAAGGAAAAATTTTATTTAGAAGGTGTTTTGTATTCTTTTTACAATCATATCATTAATAATAAATAAATATCAAATTAATGAATGATATAGGCTATGACTTTCCTACTTAAAATCCTGCCCTGGGGATCTGTTTTCTCATGGCAATGTATAAACTCTCTCAAACTGAAACTTCAAGTGGGAAGAAAAAAAGAGAAAAAGGGGAGGGGAAGGAGGATGGGGTTAAAAAAAGGGACAGACATTCTTTGCTGTGGCTGGAGCTTCATTAATGGAAAGATGTCAAGTCATCCCTCCCTCTTTCTTCCTTTAATATGGTCCCCTTGTCCCACAGAATGCATGAGTGGGCTTGTGTGTAGACTCATCCTCCATGGCAGGAGATTTTCCCAGGTTTCTCTGTGTGCAAAGAGAGAAGTATCTGTGACCTGAGTGTCCCGGGCCTGCACGTGGCTCCAGGGGAGACCCTCACACCTTCAAATTACAAAATGGGTCTGTGAGCTGCTACAGCCTTTGAGCAGATGGTAGAGCTGGATTGAAAAGATCAAGATTATCGGGACTATTTTTATCACTTTGACAGACATTTTTGTTAAAGTACCTGTTATTATTTACAAGGTCTTGCTACAGAAATCATGGAAATTTTGTTTTATGTTAGGAATTTATCCTTTGCCCTTTGATGCACACACTCTTGTTTCTTGTCACTTTTTTTAAAGTTTATATATACATATATATATATATATATATATATTTTTTTTTTTTTTTAAAGAAACTTAGATTACATAAATGTTACACAAAAAATATAGGGGATTCCCATATGCCCCGCTCCCTAGCCCTTCCACATTTTCCTACATCAACAACATCCTTCATTAGTGTGGTACATTTGCCACATTCGATGAACACATCTTGGAGCATTGCCACTAAGCAATGATTATACTTTACATTGTAGTATACACTCTCTCCCGCACATTTTTGCAAGTTATTACAAGATATATAATGGCCTGTATCTGTCATAGCACTGTCATTCAGGATAATTCCCAAGTCCCAAAAATGCCCCCAAATTACATCTATTTTTCCTTCTCCCTCCCCTCAGAACCTCCAGTGGCCACTGCCTCCACATCCATGATAAAAGTTCTTCCACTGCTAGGATCGCAACAAGTCTACAGTAGAACAACTGTAAGTCTACTCTAGTCCATCATCCATTCCCCAATCCTGAGGTTTCTGGGATGGTGATGCCCACTCCACCTCTAATTGAGAGGGGGCTTAGATCCCATGGACCAGATGGATGGGACTTTCTTACTTGCAGTTGTGGACTCTCTCTGTTCCTTGAGATGGTTGTTGTCAGTCATCATCTCCTTGTTAGTTGTCCTGGGTGAGTCCAATGAACTGAAGAGTAGGTGTTGCAAATCTGTTGAGATTCAGGGTCCAACTGGCACATGGACAGCCCAAAAATTTAAGTCTCTTGGACATACAGCTATCAACTCCAGTACTAACTATAGGTTCAAATAGAGGGGGCAGCAGAGCTATGTGTAGGGAAAACACAACTGAGTCCAACTCTATCACACTGGGAAACATAAATTCCAAAGTAGGGCCCACTGCCAGGATGCCAAACTCCTGAGCTGTCTGCCCTGCCTATAGTGTCTGGATGTCTCCAGAGCCCTCAGGAATCCCACTGTTTGAGGTAATATTTACTTTGGCAGTCAATGAGTTCCTGCTGAGACATGTATAAGCATAACCTCTGAAATGACCTCCCAAATCACTTTGAAGTCTCTTAGCCATATAAACTCATTTGTCTTTACCCTTTCCCTCTTTTGGTCAAGGTCTTTTTCCAGTTGCATTGCTAGTTGGTTCTTGGTAGTAATCCCTTGGCGCCAGGGAGGTTTATCCCCGGGAGTCATGTCCCATGCTGGGGGGAAGGTAATGTATTTATATGCTGAATTTTGGCTCTTGTCACTTTGAGAGCAGAGATGCACAGAATCTCTGGAGCCTTCTCCCTCGGCTGGCAAGACTAAAATAAGGACATCACAGGCCAGAGCACTGGTTCTGAAAAGTAAAAACCAGAGGGAATGGGAATAAGCAAAAGACTATCACACCACACAGCAACTTCAGTGGGCAGGTGATGAGGGCAAAATCATGATTATCGCCATGATGTTTTAAGTTTTATGTTTTAATCAGTTGTTAAGTATAATTTACATAGAATAAAATTCACCAATTTTAAGTGCACATTTGATGAGTTTTGACAAATGTATATTGATATATAAGTACCACTACAATCATATTTTAGAATAATTTCCATCAGTCCCCAAAAGTTTCCTCATGCCCCCTTGAAGTCAATCCTTTTCCCCTGTATTTTATATTTCAGATCGATGTAATGACGATATATCAAAAAGAGAGAGAGAGACAGACTTATGTTCAACAAGTACAAAGGCATTCATGGAAATAATATGTATTTGAACTTGAGACTGTCCCCAAGATGTGGACCATCAGTTTGTCATACATATGGAGACTAGATGATTTCAAGTTTAGGGAAAGTAGAGAAGAAAGAAAGCAGAAGAAGAAAGTTAAAAATTGGACAATACATCATCCATACCTCTTCAGATAATCTAATAACATTCATACTGGTGAGAATCCATATGCATGTTATGTAGCAAAGCCCTTAATAGATAAATAATACACTGTGTGAGAAAACACATAATGTAAATATAATGGAATTGGAGAGGTCTCTTCTACCACTCTAATAAGTGAATCAGAAAAATCATGTGAGGATTTCTACACCTGTACTCAATGTGGGATTGTCTTAATTCCTAATTTATCTTTTAAATTAAGTGAGTGGACTCCAAAAGAGTGAAACAATAGGTCTATAATCACTGTGCACTATCATTCAGTCAAAGCTAAGCCTTAATGTGCTACATGAAACTCAGTTTAAGAATAACCACAAGGAGGTAGGTATGGCTCCAGTGGTTGGGCTCCTATTTACCATGTGGGAGGCCCTGGGTTTGATTCCCGGGGACTCCTGGTGGGAGCAGGCTTGCCCACCTGGCATGGGGTGCTTATGGCCCATGTCGTGCAGTGAGCTGGCACAGCAAGATGATGCAACAAAAGGAGACAACCAGACATAGAAAAAATGCGCAGCAAATGGACACAGTAAGAACAAGCAGCAAGGGGGGGAATAAATAAAATAAATCTTTAAAAAAAAGAATTGCAAAACATTGAATAAGAGGAAGAAGACTTCATTAGAAGGATGAAACTCGTTGAGGGATTTCCAGAAAATTCATTGTGGAGAATGTAGTGAAAAGTCATGGGAAATCATTTATTCAGATTTTGGGAGGTTGTGAACATCACTAATTTTGTTTCTCTGATGGATAATATTTGAGGGGGTTGGGCAAATGAATGGGTATCTGATGGATGATTTGGGGAATATCAACTGGAAATTTTATAGGTTTGGGGATAAGAAAATCTCTGAAGTCTGTGATTTTGGAGTCTTTCCCACAGAAATAAATGTAGTTCTCTGGTTGCCTTTCCTAGGTCAGTGATTAAATACCTGAAGGGGAGGACCAGATATGGTCACTCTGTTCCTAATATTAGATAAAACAATACTTCATCTCTGTGACTAGAATCTTTATCAGTGGGTGTGAGAATCATGCACTAGTAGTTCACTGTGCTGGACAGAGGTCCAGTTCATTCCCACTTCCCACTGCTAATTTCCCAGTAGGAAGTATCTAGGAAAAATGCACTTCAGTAATCATCTTGTTAAGAAAATACCTAATAGATTCCAAAACCTTCCATACCCATAGGCAATGCCATTATGATGGTTGGCATTTGGAAATCCTGTCCTTGACATTAATTATTAAAACATTAAGTTCCAGTGCATA
Source organism: Tolypeutes matacus (assembly GCA_026826555.1). Taxonomy (NCBI): domain Eukaryota; kingdom Metazoa; phylum Chordata; class Mammalia; order Cingulata; family Chlamyphoridae; genus Tolypeutes; species Tolypeutes matacus. The sequence continues at coordinate 8,514,174 of JAKSZT010053791.1, forward strand.
CAAATATGGAAACTTTACAGCTAAGTTTTTATAAAAAAATCAATTTTAATGATACATATTAGTAAAGAATGCAGTCCATCCAAAGTGTATTGTCAATGATATTTAACTTAATTACATAGCTGTGTATTCATCATTTCAATCATTATTAGAATATTTTCATTATTTCAATAATAAAAAACAAAAACAAACAAAAAGTCATCACCTCTTCATCTCTCTATGATTCCCCTGATGTACATACCTGCTCTTTTTAGCTATTCTTGCATATTTATTTATTTTAAAGAAGTTTGATTGAGATATAGACTCATACCTTACAATGGATGAGTACATAATCAATGGATCTTAGTATAATCAAAATATTGTACCTTCATCACCAAAATAGTTTAGAAAATTTTCATTACTCCATAAAGAAAAAGACATGTAAATGGATGTGGCTCAAGTGATTGGGCTCCAGTCTACCATATAGGAGATCCAAGGTTCAATTCCCAGGGCCTCCTGGTGAAAGGCAAGCTGGCCTGTGTGGTGAGCTGGCCTATGTAGCTTGCTGGCTCACACAGGAGAGCTGACCCATGCAGGAGTGCTGGCCCATACAGAGAGCTGGCCGAGCAAGATGATGCAACAAAAAGAGGCAAAAAGGAGAGACAATAAGAGTCACAGCACACCAGGAAGCTGTGGTGACACAAGAGATTGAACACCTCTCTCCCACTCTGGAAGGTCCCAGGATTGGTTCCTGCTGCTGCCTAAAGAGAAGACAAGCAGACACAGAAGAACATACAGAGAGCAGATAGTAAGTGCAAAACAATGAGGGAGGGTGAAATAAATGAAATAAATCCTTTAAAAACTTCTGTTGGAGGGATCTGAAAATAAAATTTTAAAAAAAGAAGAAGAAAAACTCCACACCTCTTGGCAGTCACCTCGCAATCCATCTATACTGTCACAACCCTACACTACTAATCTAATTTCATCTTTATAAATTGATTTATATTTGCATATGAAACAAATGGAATCATACAACTTTGAATTTAAAAAAAAAAATTGGACAATATAAGAGGAGATAGGATCAGACAGGAAAAGTGAATAAAATTAGACAGGGAAGAATGGAGGTAAGAACAGAAAAAGAGTACAACAGAACATGAATGCATACCTTTAATTTTTTGTTTCTACACTTTCTCTAATAATCTAAATAATCAGGTTCCAATCAGATTGAAAATAGGGTGAGATAACAATAGTATTTGGGGTAGGAAGGAAGAGAAATAAGAGGGGAAATGCAGAAATTCTCAGTTGCTTTCATTTAAACCCTAAGCTAGTCTATTTCCCATCCATATCCAACGGGGCAGGGTTTTGAAATATTGAGTGCTTGCTTTGGAAACCCTTTCACAGTGATTCCTATTCTCTGTTGTGTGTGTGTCCCTGACAAACTTTCAAACGCATACCATTTGAAAAGATGAATCTGCCCCCACTGTGTTTTTCTGTAGACTCAGTGGACCTGGCAACAGCCAGATGCAACTATTTGAGTGTGAAAGACTGCTGCCTGCCCTCCCTCAGACCTGGGCTCCTACATCCTCCAGCGCTATCCTCCTGAATCTCCTTTCTTTAGCACCAAAATGACTCAGACTGTCCTTCCTACCTGAGCATAAATTGCCGCCTACTCCACCCACTCAGGTCTGCTTTTGTTTGACAGACACCACCATCACCATATGCTTGATTATAGCAAAAACTAGTTTTAAAAGTTTCTCAACATGGTTTTGATCCCCTGAAAAAGGCTTAGTGTACATGAGTGCTCACCTCTTCATAGCTTTCTCCCCACTTTTGCTCTCTCATTTCCCTTGTTCTGGCACTTTCATTTTATTTCTAGGCTGCACAAGGATCTCTGACATAGTGTTCCACACTACCCCTTTTCTCACCTTAGACATTTCTCCATGCCCTGGACCTTTCCTGATTCCATTCATCAGCTTGACCCATATCCCATTCCTGGCCCTGCTCTTAGGCTAGAAACTCAGGTGGCTCTTGAGTGCTAAGGTGTTTCTGGAGTACTGTATTGTTCTTCCCAGGAATATTTTAACAGGGACCTCTTTAGAACCCCTTAGATTGTCTTGGCACAGAAATTCTTAAAGCAAAGATTCTCACCAAGGTGATTTTGTCCCCAGGGGACATTTAGCAAGCTCTGGAGATATTTTTGGTTGTCACAATTAGGGCGGTGCTACAGGCATCTAGTAAGTAGAGGTCAATATCCCACAATGCACAGGACAGACCCCCACAGCAAAGAATTATGCAACCCAAACTGTTGATAGTTCTGAGGTTGAGAAACCCTGCCTTAAAGGAAAAAATAGTAGGGATAAAATACTCTGTGGCAGGGAAGCAGATGTGGTTCAAGTGATTGGGCTACCGTCTACCATATGAGAGGTCCAGGGTCCGATTCCCCAGGCCTCCTGGTGAAAAGCAACCTGGCCTGCACAGAGAGCTGGCACAGCAAGATGACGCAACAAAAAGGAGACACGGAGGAGAGACAGTGAGAGATGCAGCAAATCAGGCAGCTGAGATGGCGGAGAAGATTGAGCAGTCTCTCTTCACTCCGGAAGGTCCTGGGATAGGACCCAGAGGGGAAGGAGAAATAAATGAATAAATAAATCTTTAAAAAAAAGACTCTGTGGCAGGCAGACCAAAAGAAATATCTGGAGGCAATTGGGGTATATGGCATTCTTCAAGGCACACTTATCTAGGTGTATTGTATTTCCCTGTAACAATGGCAGCAGCCTAGACTCTACCATTGTTATTTTTTGGTATGAGAAAGTTACTTGATCCTGCCTGTCACAGTCCCACCCTCTCACTGAATGCCGAAGCACGACTGCATTTAAAATTTTTTTTCTTCAGTAACACAGTGCCACAAACCCTTTTGCAGCAATTCATGTTACAGTGCAGGACCATCAACCGCCTCTTGCTCCAGCCTGTTATCAGGCAATTTTCTGAGTTGCTATTTTTCTGAACATGTGATCCAATTCACATTAAGCCCGACTGTGTCATAAGGGATACCGTGATGTGCTTTTATTATATAAACAGAAAAGCCATAATATGCCAATATCCTTAATATATGTGGCCCTAAAACTGGGAAATGATGGAGTTTCCAAATGTATTCACACTAAAACTGAGGCCCGTACATCATTTTTTGACCCTGAGCTGATGGTGCACATTTATGCTTCAAACCTGTAGCAAAAAACCTGACAGCACCATTTGATGTTTACATGAAAATGGACTTCAAAGAGTGCTCTGTGTTCCTGTTCATTTTATGGCCACAGATTTCCAGCAGAACATGATTATACCTCTGATTACCTATGCCTATTGTCATGACAGTTGCATCTAAAGCTTTTTTAGAATTTAATAATTGTCTTTTGTTGACCAGGATAATAGTGCCGAGAGCCTGCAGGACACGTGAAACAGCTGTACACAATACCCGCAAAATAAGTGGCCAGTGGAATTGAAAAACAGACTAAATCCACTGGACTTTTGTAATGAAATAAACTATGAATAGAAGAATAAAATATCATGAATGGCTGGATGTGTATTGTTACTTTGAAGCTTTTCCCAGCTACCACCACCATCAGATCAGAGTGGAAGCTAACACCTACTACTTTAAATAATTATTGGATTATTTTTTCTCGTTACCTATCATTCAGGCTATTCTGAACACCATCCCCACTTGATGTCATAATTAATTCTCTGAGAAACCTTTGGCAAAATAAGTGGTTCCGCTTTTGTAGAAATAGACATGTGAAAATGGGGTACATAAGGCAGTGGAAACAATTTGGTCTCCATTTCATGTGCCAGGAAATGAAGTTGTATTTGAACATGGATCATAGATTCAATAAATCATGCTTCTCACATTTGCTTGGAAATTATTAAATTAATAATATATATATGCATAGAATATTACCACCAAGCATGTTTATTACTATTTCAAATTTGGAGCCCCATTTAAGATTCAATTAATAAATATCACAAACATCAACTGAGATGAACACATGCCAGCAAGTAAACTTAGCTTCTTTTGGTCAGAATGAGTCAGTTTATGCTTGAGAGAACTATTTCTGAAGGAGAGACAGGGAAGAAAACAGAATCATCAGATACCAGTGTTACTGGATAAAATGTTAGCACTGGGAGGGACTTTAGGAACAATATATTTTACCAGCTCATTTTATAGATGAGAAGCCTAAGTCCCAGAGATATTAAGCAATTTTCTTAAGGTCACACAGCTCAAATTTATTAATTATTTGTCCCCCCCATCTCCAGTTAAGTGTTCTTCCTTCTCCAATGTCTCCTTTTCGGATCTTGAAACTCCATCCATCCTGCCTGCCCCCATTTTGAGCACACCATTTTCCTATTCAAAAACCTCAACGAGGGGCAGTAGATGTGGCTCAAGCAGTTGGGTGCCTGCCTCCCACATGGGAGGTCCCTGGTTTGGTTCCCAGTGCCTCCTAAAGAAGAGGAGCAGACACAATAAGCAGAGCCAACAAGCATCTTGGGGGTGTTGCAAAATAAAACCTCAATGGCCCCACATCTTTAACAAGATAATGGATTAACACCTTAAGCTGGCTTTCAAAGCCTCCTTCAGTCTGGCCCTGACATGCACCTCCACACTCATCATCAGCTACTTCACCCTGTGAACTCCTCAGCAGGATATAGGATGCACCATATGTATTTCTTCTGAGCACCTTTGTTCATCCAATATCACCTACATGAAACATGAAAGGCTTGCCCCTCGCCTTTCTGCCTCTCTACCCATCTAAACACTAGATGTCAAATACATGTGCTTGCCTTGCCCCTCTCCGCTCTCCTTTCTACAGAGGAAGAGTCCCCCACAGCTCTCTTCTCACTGAAACTAGACTGGGCTCCAGCATGTGTCTCAGCAAAGACCTCCAGACCACCCTGATAGTTGAAGCCACTCTGATAGTTGTAGTTCCTTGATCTGGATCCTCTCTGGTCTTCCCCACCAAGGTCAAGTCCTCTGTCCCTAGTCAGTCTCTCTGAACACCCAAATCATGAAATACTCTCTGTCTTGTTATTATTGTTATTAATATTGTTATTGTGTGCAATTCTTGTTTAACACTTATTTAAGGTCTATCTTCTTGGTCACAAGCTTCCTGAAGCTAAGAACCATTTATTTTATTTTTCTATAACTACCTAGTAACATGCATATAATACCTGCTTTATCAGTAATAAATAAATGCACTATCAGTAATGTGTTATGTGTGTACATGCATGGATTCAGAATATTAAATTAAGTGCCTGGACCAATTAATGTAGAGCTAGAATGCTAATTTTAAAAATTTAATGTTTATCTGTTATTAGAAATAAAATGAAGATTCTTTACTATTATATGTTCATAATAATCCTGTTATTCTTTATCCTTATTGATTATGAAGTTAGTATGATATTCAAGCAAAAAAGGTTGGGTAAACAAAAATGAACTTTCTTTATACCACTATAATTAACTTAGTTCTCCAGCCCACATTTCCACCTCCTGGTAGCAAAACACATACTGGCCAATTCAAAGTAATCTAGTCTCTCTCAGTTTAATCTCAGCCTCTTAGGTTTCTTCCCACTCCCCATCTAGCCCCTGGCTCCTGCTCCTTCTCTTCTCCTTGTTGGCATCTGGGTTGTGGAACAGATTCCATGAGGCTAGGGAGAAGGGTGTCTGGAACTTGTGCCAGACTCTGTTTAATCTGGCCTCCACTGAGGGTCCTAATTAGATTTGGGCTGCAGCATCTTTGTTCACTGCATTTTTGCTAGTATCCTTAACCCTGACATAACCTTCAATGTCAATCCATGCAGCCTGCTTGCAATTTGTCTCAATCATAAGCTCCCCATTTGCATGTATCAGCTCTCTTAGCCACTTCCACAGCACTCCTTGGGGATAGACAGGGGATACCAGAACATTCCATTGCTTTCCACATGCTACACAAGTATTTGAGGGATTCTGTGAGGTCTCCTCTTGCCCATCTGCTTATATATATTCCCTAACCATCACTACACTTTTCTCTTCTTTTTTTCCAGCCTTTTGTCTTTTTATTCTACTTACCTAGAGATATAATCAACTTTATCTTCCAACTCATTTACTGAAATTTTTACTTCTGTATATTTTTTAACTACCAACAGCTCTTTCTTATTCCCTGAATCTTCCTTTTTAAAAAAAATAGCACCTAGTTCTTGTTTCAGGATGAAATAACATCTCTCTGAGAATATTAAAGTTGGTTTTTTAACTTAACTTTTCTTCTGTTCCCTGTACTAGCTCTTTTTCCTCAGAATTCCTTTTTTTTTCCTTGCTATGTGTTTTTGTCTCTGTCTTACATGTTAGACACTTTCTTCAAATGACTCTGATTCTCATTGCCCATATTTAAGAGAGAGACACTAATAAACTAAATTAAAAGCCCATGTGTGGAGATAGGTCTCATTGAATTGTCTGGGTCATTCTACTGGGGGTTCCCCAGTTATAAGCTTCCAACATTTTGGATTATCCTATCTCAATCTCTTTGCCCTCGTGAGCTTATGCTCTTTTATCCTTTAATGTCACCCCCTCACTCCATAAAAAGTAGGAGGAAAAAAACCTTCCTCCCACCCACTGGAGGAGAAAAGTAGAAACTCTTATTTCTTTTGAGTCCAATAGAATTTGCCCAATTTGAAAATTACAATTTCAGAATTCTAAAAAAACCTCTTCTCTCTCAAGGACCTGACTCTTGCAAAGCAGTAGTGCTTTGGCTTTCCATCTATTATTTCTGCTGTGGGTATTAAAGTCTTTTTGGAACTCAGAGTTAGAAAAGACTACTTTCTTCTGGGCTGAATCTACACTCCATCTGGGACAATGAATGCTACTTTAACAATGGGTGGAAAGTCATAAGATCATAAGAAAACACGCAGAAAAGGGAAATCTCAGTTAAAATTTTCCAAGTAGTATTCCACTAAAAATAAACGCCATTGAGTTGAGTATGATGTTGGCTCCTGTAAATGAGGTCAGAAACATAAGTGGCCAAGTCAGAATGCTAAGCTAAAGTAATGACCAAAAGGAATCAGAGTAGGAAGGACAGGGCTTCCAAGCTGAAGCCAGGTAGAACAACATAGAGCACATGCTTCTGGAGGAAATTACAAGAGAGGTTTTACATATCTGAGCACCTAGAGGTGCTTCCTCCTTCTGGTATCTAGACAGACAAGTTAATCCCAGAAGTCCCAGTGACCATTCAGACACAGATAAATCTGCCAAGAATTTGTCTGGCTCTCTCATATTCACACCAATTGGCTTGGTTATTCTCTGTGGTGCTCCTCCACTTCCACCCCCACCCAATGGAGAAGCACTGGGGTTGGTATTCTCAGGACCACACAATGGAATGTGAACACACCAAGACTTAACAAACATACCTTTACACCAACTGAATACCAATGGGCATGGCTTAGATCTCATTTCGCCAAGAGCAGCCTTTAGCTTCATAATAGGGAAGCTCCACACTAGAACAAGTTCAGCTCAGTTCAACAACACTGTGGTGCAGAACCACGCTGGGCACTCAAATTAGAAAGATGAAGACAACGTTGTGTTTGCCTTTAAAAATGCACATTCTATGAAGAAATTTCCACTTAAAAGAAGAGTTCTACAAAGAGGAATTCTTTTTGGTCCAAAGTAAATGTCTGTATCTTAACAGGGCCTCTCTTAGGGAGTTCAGGGCTCTGGGCAAATATTTTTTGCAGGACCTCTGTCTATATAAACAATTTGTTTTTTAAATATATTACAAAATTCATGGACCCATGTTAGGCCTAGTGATTTATTAAAGAAGACTTAGAATAATGAGTTAAGAAAAGATACCTATGTATTTGTTTATGGTCCAGTTAGTACATGAAGAGTCTTCGTAGTGTCTAATCACCATTTTTTCCTATTCAGGTCCAGGAACCATCTCAACATGTTATTATCAAACACACCATTCCTGGCTTATTTCACACCTCCCACTGAGAAAAAAGGTAACAGTGTTGTTATTACTCATAACAAATAGACTTTTCAGATCCTGTTTGCATTGAAACAATATAGATTTTCTTGTCCCTGCAGTTCTCTAATGCCATTTTTCAATGCTGGTTACATTTTTACTCATGACTCTGCCTCATTTACCAGGCTGCCTATGAAAACTGATTTCCAATGATTCTCTAAAGATTTGTTACTACACTCCTTTGAAGATGGCCACAAATGCAAGTCTTACCCAGAGTATATAGGAAAATCCATCTTCTTGTCATGAAAATTATAATCTACTGAATTTTATAAGATAAATATAAAACAATGACATAGCTTCCAGATGCATTTTCTCTTAACTTTTTATGATCATGGCATTGATTTCTTTCAAATTGTATTCCTGAGTTCCACACACCATCACCAGCTGGGAGGATAGGTGAGTGGCAGAGCAGGAAGAAGGGCTTCATTTGTGCATGGAAATTCTGCCCCTCCTTGGGCAGGCCTTAAGATGGACCTGGGATAACAATATCACCACATCAATCAGAGGCATGAGAGGAACATCAGCTGGAAGCTCCTATTAGAGTTGCAATGGTACAGTCTCAGAAGTTCTGGGAGAAGATAGACTAGGTCACCTCAAGAGAGCTGCCTGACACCAGGCACGAGCCTACAGAGACGATGGAGTCAGCACCTTAGGTGCAGGGGACAATCGGGCACAGAATGCCTGCTGCCACTCTCACAGCCTTACCCTCAGGACATGTAGCCAGAAGGCAGCACTGAGATCAGAACACAGGTAAGAGCTGACGCACAGGCCCACACATGCCCAGCAGTCAGAGCCCTGACCTCCTGCGTCTGTGGGGCACTCTCTGGAGAAAGAAATACCAGGCCAGGCAGTGACAGCAAGAAAACTCATTCACTAGCCAGGCTGCCCTCCTGGAACAAATGTCTGACCACAGGGTCTGGGGATCACTTCAGAGGCATAAGTCCCAGAACGCCTCTAGGCATCTGGTCAATCCCATAAGGAATTAAGTGGGGGAAGTGGGGAGGGTCAGACAGTGTCCCAAAGGGGAGAAATGGGACAAGGCCCATGTGTCTGGTCTGGGCAAGGACACTGCTGACCCTGGCCAGGCCCAGGAACTGGAGGGGGACTTAGAACATTTCCAAGAGGAAGCTTCAAAGCAGGGGAACTTCTGAGATGTAGGGCCCCTGGAAGGGGCCTCACTTGCTTGGGTATAAGGTTGGTCTTGGTATCATTCCAGGGCTTGTCACCCAGAGAAAAGCTGTCTGCTGAAAGATGAAGCTTTGCTCAAAGAACGACAATTTATTTTCATGACACTCCACCTAAGGATGAGGTGACAGTATTGCATCTGCTAATATCTGGGGTCTTAAAAAACGTTTTCCTTCCTTTGAAAATCCCTTCTTTTTTAAGGATGGCCTTAATTATCCCATAAAACTAAAATTGAAAATAAAAAATTGTTGGGGTTACTTTGGAACCAGAAGCCTGGCTTAAAACTCTGGTTGTTTCATATAGGATATGTAGCTTTTAGAAACCCATTTCAAATCGCTGAGTCTGTTTCCTTATCTGTAAAATGGGGATAACATGCCTCCTTGGCGGAGTTGTCACGAGGATTAAATAAATGTCCATGAAAACACCGGATAGAGTTCTCCTGCCACATAGAATTCAGCAACTGTTTTGTTCTGTTTTCTTTTATAAAGGGGGGTTTTTATGAATAAAACAATATGAAGCCAAAATTAATATTCATGTCACATCCAGTTTTGTCCCTAGCATGTGTCCCCATTTGCTTTTCCATGTATTGCTTCCTCACAATACTAATTAGGTCACATCAAATGTGCCATAATTGACCGTGGCACTTGTGCAGGTTTACATTTTCACACACAAAAACTGAAAATAAATTAATAACCAGCAATTTTGACAATTATGGTCAATTAATTTGTCAAAATAACATTTGACATATATGCTTTCTATTTAAAAATAAAAGCTGTTTATTTAAATGCAGATTAGCAACCAACTATGAAGTTCTCATGCTTTTCGTATGAAAAGGAAACTAAAAGTAAAATGTGTATATGCCACAGTGATATTATCTAAGCATTTATACCTCATTTTCTCACAAAAGAAACTCAGTTATCAATGAAGAATCATATTTCTTATTCAAGTATTCATTGTATACTTGAACTGAAATTATTTGTATTATATTTCCCTTTAACAGAAATAAAATACTAGAAAATGCATAAAGGACAGGTAGTGAGATAAAAGCACTTGCAGCAAATATGACATTAAGATATTCATCTTAATTATTCAATTTAATAGGGAAAGTGCCAAAAAACCAATAGAAAAAAATCAACAAAGGATACAGAGAGATAATTAACATAAGCAAATATATAGCTTGCTTAAAAACATATTGAAAACTATTCAACTTAATTAACCATCAAAGAATTATAGATTAACACTGCAAAAACTCTTATTTTTCAGCTTTTGAATCAATAATTTTATTTAAAATTTTTTGGGGTGTAGTGAAACTGGCTGCCTCATATACTACTGCTGCAAATATAAAATAGTACAACCCTTTTGGGAGATGATTTAGGAATATTTATGACCACTTTGAAGGTTTATAGCCTTTGGTGTGGTAATTCCACCTAGGAGTATGTATCCTAACAAAATAATACAAAATATGGAAAAAGCCAGTTACATTAAAATAAGCTTCTTACTATTATTTAAAATAATATAAAATTGGAATGAAACTAAATATTAAATAGTAAGAGAATGCTTATGTATATGATGGTACAACCACTCTGTTGCATGACTACAATTATTAATGCCTCACAAAACGTTGGAAGTAAACTAGAAAGATGATTACCCAAAAAAAGTATGATGAAAAAAACATTAGAGGTGGAGTGGACATCACTATCCCGGAATCCTCAGGATTAGGGAATGAACTATGGACTAGAGTGGACTTACTGGTATTCTACTATAGACATATTGTGATTCTAGCAATGGAAGAAATTACAACATTGATGTGGAGGCAGTGACCACTGGAGGCTCTGGGGGCAGGGAGAGGGAAAAACAGTTGTAATACAAGGGCTTTTTCGGGACTTGGGAATCATCCTGAATGACATTGCATTGACAGATACAGGCCATTTTCTATCATCACATAACATACAGAACTGTATGGGAGAGAGTATAGACTACAATGTGAACTATAGTCCATGCTCAGTGGTAATGCCCCAGGATGCGTTTGTCAATTGCAATGAAATGTGCCACACTAATGAAGGATGTTGATGTGGGAGGGTGTGGGAGATGTGGGGGGGGGGGCATATGGGAATCCTTATATTTTTTGTGTAACATTTATGTAATCTAAGTATCTTTAAAAAAAATTTTTTAATTATTATTAAACAAAATTTTTCATCTGAACAATTAAGATAATTAAGTACATTTCTCACAGATTAAGATTAATGTAGATGTATGAGAAGTGCTTCTCTCAGGTGATATGCACAGATGATGATGATGATGATACAGGGGAGTAAGGAATTAATAAATGCTGGAGACAGAAAAATCTTCACAGGAGAAAGAACATTAGAGCCATACCTTGAACCATAACTAGGATTTTGAGGACTAGAGAAAGCTTATGCATGAGCAGAGGAAGGAAAAGTCTAACATAGTCAATATATTCAAGGTATACTGAGTATATCAATATAATTAGATCTTAAAGATAGAGGGAACAGCGCAGGTATCTAGAATGGCTAGGGAAGAAAAGAAAATGTACAACAAGATGGGTGAGAGCTACAGAAAACTAGAGAGCACACGTCCCAGCAGTCAGGCTAGTTTCAGCTCCAGTAATTATGCAGGAATGTGGACCCAGTATTTCTAGATCTTTGCATTCTTTCAGGAGAAGATAGTGCATTCATTTGGCACGGGGTGGGGGCGAGGGTTGGAGGTGTCAAGAAGAAGCTGGAAAGAACACTTGGTAGTCATACTACGAAAGGTTAGAAATATCTTCACAATTGTACTTAATCCTAGAGGCCAGTAATCTCCAAATATTTTTAACTGCACACTCCATCATAAAAATCTTAAATATAGGTATGTGTATTCATGTATTAATTATTTACATTTGTATGTAATAATATATTATGTACATTATAAAACAAAAGTGAAAACTAAATACTTAAAGGGTTAGATAAAAAAGAACTAAATTATATTCTGGCCATGGCACAGAAAAGAGGAACCAAGAAGAGCTAAGCAGGCTTACCAAGTTAAGGGAATGGAGTTGGGAATCTGGAAAGAGGAAGGTAGCTAAAGTTCATAGCACAGAGTACTAAGGAAGAGAGAGATACACAGGGAGAGAACTCCAAAGACTGCAGAAGGGCATCCTCAATATTTAACAGATTAATGATGAGCACATGCATATGAAGACACTATCCAAGTCTGGGGAAAGAATCACCCTAAAGGATTATAATACCCTGCACTCACACAGGACCAGGAGAAGTACCTGTTCTTAGCATCAAAATGGAAAAACATGGTAATTCACTGGATATTGGAAAGAACACACAGAAAAGTAGAGTACTCAGGAGGGTCTTGTCTCAGTAATGGGGCAAAATTATTCCTAGACTAAATGCTTTTCTGTTCCCATCAAGCAAATCTTAAAAGCAAGACCCAAAAGGATCAAATGTTTCAAAGAAAATTAACTGTATCCCAGAGCAAAAATCAAGAATATTTATGGGAACAAATAATATTTAGCACCCAACATTGTAAATCCACAGGGAATGGCACCCATTAAAAATGTCCATATATGTGGTTCCAGGAAGATGGCAGACTAGACAGACATCCAGAAAAGTAGCTAGAGGATAGGCTGAAACAGCCTGGAAAAAGATCTTCTAGGGTTAGGACACCAGGTGAAGGCTGGACAATGCCCAGATGAGAAAGGGACAAAGGAGGGGAATTGCAACCACAGAACTATGAGTTTGAAACCAGTGGCTGCTACTGCTGTCATCTTCCCCCACACTAAAGACATTTTAGAATTCTCAGGACTCTGCACCTGCAGCTACAAAGGGGGCTCCAGGAATCACCATCCCAGGAAAGGGGAGATAGAGGGACATAGCCTAAGGCTAACTCAGCTTTTGACTGATAAATTTAGTCTGCTGTGTCCCAGGAGCCCTTCCAGGCCGGGTGGGGTTGCACCATTGTTTGCCTTGGGAGCCAGCAGGCAGCTAATGATATACAACCTTCCCAATTTCCTTCTCTACTAACCAGGAGTGATCATTGAGAACTCAGAGGGGAGTGGAAATATTTCCTAGCCAGGAAAAGGGAGGGGGTTGCCAGAGAAGGCTGGAGAACTGCCTCTGAGAAAGTTTGAATTACAAGGCTCTTAATCCCCAGGCAGTAAGCTCTATCACATTGATCCAGTCTGCATTGCAACAAATACACTCTGTCTGACCAGGCACTGAACTAAGAGCTGCCAAAGAGTGACATCTGCTGGCAGACCAAGGAAGTGCACATGAGAAAATAAAAAATAAGTAAGAGAGGTTTTTCTGGCCTTTATAGCTTCCCTCCCCAAGGCCCTAGAAAGTGGGTCTGCAACCAATTACTGGGTACAGAGTCCAGTTTTGAGCAACTAGCAGGGAAAATCCTAACAATCCGGGTAAAAAGACAGACAAAAATATGATATGACATATGAAAACCAAAGAATAAAATGGTGGAAGTAAATAATACATTTACAGTAATATCATTGAATGTGAATGGATTAAACTCCCCAATCAAAATATACAGGCTGACAGAATGGATTTAAAAAACATGAGCCATTCATATGCTGCTTATAAGAAACTCACCTAAGATCCAGGGATACAAAGTGGCTGAAAGTGAAAGGTTGGAAAAAGATACTCCATGCAAATAATAACCAAAAAAGAACAGGGATAGCTATACTAATATCAGACAAAACAGAATTTAAATGCAAAAAAAAAAGTTATAAGAGATACAGAAAGCCATTGTATATTAATAAAACCAGGAAGTTGTAACAGTCAAAAATATCTATGCACCTAACCATGGTGCTCCAAAATACATGAGACAAACTCTGGAAAAACTGAAGGGAGAAATATTATAGAGGTGTAGATATCTCTACAATAATCATTGGAGACTTCAACACCCCACTCACATCATTAGACAGAACAACTAGATAGAAGATCAAAAAGGAAACAGAGAACTTGAACAATATGATAAATGAGTTAGACCTAACAGACATATACAGAACATTGCATCCAAACTCAACAGGTTATACAATCTTGTCAATAAATATAAAAAGATTGAAATTATACAAAGCACCTTCTCAGATCATAATGGAATGAAATTGGAAATCAATAATGGACAGGAAAAAAGTAAAATAGCAAATGTGTGGAGGCTGCAAAACACACTCCTAAATAATCAGTGGGTCAAAGAAGAAACTGCAAGTAAAATCAGAAAATATAATGAGACAAATGAAAAAGAGAACACAACTTATCAAAACTTATGGGATACAGTGAAGGCAGTCTTAATAGGGAAATTTATAGCCCTAAATGCCTATTTAAAAAGAAGAAAGAAAAACGAATAAAAAGATCAAAAAAAGAAAAAAAATTTTAAAAGAAAGATCTAAACTCAAAGATTTAACTGAACAACTACAGAAACCAAAAAAAGAAGAGCAAACCAATCCCAAAGCAAGCAGAAAGAAAGAAATAATAAAGATCAGAGCAGAAATAAATGAAAATGAGAACAAAAAATAGAGAAGATCAACAAAACCAAAAGCTGCTTTTTTGAGAAAGTAATAAAATTGACAAACCCCTAGCTAGACTAACAAAAGAAAAAAAGAGAAGATGCAAATAAATACAAACAGAAATGAAAAGGGGAAACTTATAATGGATCCCACAGAAATAAAAAGGATCATAAGAGGATACTATGAGAAACTGTATGCCATAAACTAGACAACCTAAATGAAATGGACAATTTCCTAGAAATACACAAACAACCTACAATGACACTACAAGAAATACAAGAACTTAACCAACCAATCACATGTAAAGAGACTGAATCTGTCATCAAAAATCTCCCAGCAAAGAAAAGTCCAGGACCAGATGGATTCACAGGTGAATTTTACCAGGCATTTCAAAAAGAATTAACACCAATCCTGTTTAAACTCTTCCAAAAAATTGAAGAGGAGGGAAAATTGCCTAACACATTTTATGAAGCCAACATCACCCTAATACCAAAGCCAGACAAAGATACTACAAGAAAAGAAAATTACAGACCAATCTCTTTAATGACATAGATGCAAAAATTTTCAACAAAATACTTGCAAATTGAATCCAACAGCATGTCAAAAAACTTCTACATCACAACCAAGTGGGATTTATTCCTGTATGCAAGGCTATTTCAACATAAGAAAATCAATCAACATAATACATCACATTAACAAATTGAAGGAAACAACCCACATGATCATTTCAATCGATGCAGAAAAGGCACTAGACAAAATCCAGCATCCTTTTTTGATTAAAAAAAAAAAAAAAAAAACACTTCAAAAGATAGGAATAGAAGGAAAATTCCTCAATATGATAAAAAGGTATATATGAAAAACCCACAGCCAACATCAAACTCAATGGGAAAAGGTTTAAAGCTTTCCCTCTATGATCCAGAACAAGACAAGGATGCCCATGTCACCATTGTTATTCAATATTGTATTAGAAGTTCTAGCTAAGGCAATTAGACAAGGGGAAAAAAAAACTTAAAGACATCCAAACAGGAAAAGAGGAAGGAAAACTCTCACTATTTGCAGATGACATGATCCTGTATTTAGAACAGTTTGAAGTATCCATGACAAAGCTGCTTGAGCTAATAAATGAGTTCAGCAAAGTGGCAGAATACAAGATCAACAAGTAAAAATCAGTAATGTTTTTGTACACTACTACTGAACAATCTGAGGAGGAAATCAGGGGGAAAATTCCATTTACAATAGCAACAAAAAGACTCAAATACCTAGAACTTAATTTAACCAAAGAAGTACAGGACCTATAAACAGAAAACTACAAAACAATGCTAAAAGAAATTTTTTTTTTCTGGTCACTGTTTCTCAGATTTTGGAGATTTTGTTTTGTTTTTGTTGTTTTTTACAAACTCAAATTAAACATGAGAAAATTCTACTTCAAAAAAATTTAACCGTTCAAGAAAAGCATCAGTTGCACTCTAGGCATTTAAAAACCTATCTCACAATTTAAATTTCAGTGGTAAAAACAGTAGGTTTTAGAATTGTTTTGTGATCATATAGCAAAAGGAAAAGAAAACTCTTAACACCTTTTATTCATTTTTTAACCACACCAGCAAGAATCAAAACTCTCAATTTTTCCAAAGGCAATTCTCCACACCAGAAGTAGGCATGACTCAAAGAAGAAACAATTTGGGTTTTTCCTGCCTTCAAAATGTTTATCAAAGACCTAAACAAATGGAAAGACATTCCATGTTCATGGATTGGAAGAATAAATATCATGAAGATGTCAATCTTACCCAAACTGATTTATAGATTCAATGCAATACTAATTAAAATTCCAACAGCCTAGTTTAAAGAATTAGAAAAGGCAATCACCAAATTTATTTGGAAATGAAAGTGCACCCAAATAGCCAAAAGCATTCTAAAAAAGAAGAGTGACATGGGAGGAATTTCATTGCCTGACCTTGAAGCATATTACAAAGCTACAGTGGTCAATAAGCATGGTACTGGCATAAAGATAAACACATAAATTGGTGGAATAGAATTGAGAATCCAGAAATAAACCCTCACCTATGTGGTCTACTGGATTTTGACAAACCAACCAAGTCCATGTTAACAGGACAAAACAGTCTTTTCAACAAATGGTGCTGGGAGAACTGGATATCTATAACCCAAAAAGAATGAAAGAGGATCCCTATATCACATCGTACAAGAATCAACTCAAAATGGATCAAAGACCTTAGTGTAAAAGCCAGGGCCATAAAACTACTAGAAGAAAATGTAGGGAAACATCTTTAAGACCTTGTAGTAGGTGGTGGTTTCTTGAACCTTACACCCAAAGCACATGCAACAAAAGGAAAAATAGATAAATGGGACCTCCTCAAAATTAAACACTTTTGCACCTCCCAGGACTTTTTCAAAAGGGTGAAAAGGCAGAAGACTCAATGGGAGAAAATATTTGGAAATCACATGTCAGATAAGGGTTTAATATCCAGTATATGTAAAGAGGTGTTACAACTCAACAATAAAAAGACAAACAACCCAATTAAGAAATGAGCAAAAGACTTGAATAGACACTCATCCAAAGAAGAAATGCAAATGGTAAAAAACCACATCAAAAAATGCTCAGCATCACTAATGATTAGGGAAATGCAAATCAAAACTACAATGAGTACATTTCACATCTATCAGAATGGCCACTATTAAAAAAACAGTGAACTACAAGTGTTGGAGAGGATGTAGAGAGATAGGAACATTTATTCACTGTTAGTGGAAATGCAGAATGGTACAGCCACTGTGGAGAACTGTTTGGCAGATTCCAAAGAAGCTGAATATACACTTGTAACATGACCCTGCATTACCACTTATGGGTATACCCAGAAGAACTAACAGCGGTGACACGAAGAGACATCTGCACACCAATGTTCATAGCAGCATTATTCATGTTTGCCAAAAGTTGGAAACAACCCAGGTGTCTATCAACTGAAGAATGGATAAACAAAGCATGGTGTAGTCACACGATGGAATATTATGCAGCTGTAAGACGAAATGAAGTCGTAACACATATGACAACATGGATGAACCTGGAAGACATTATGTTGAGTGAAGCAAGTCAGACACAAAAGGACAAATACTGTATGATTGCATGACTATGTTCCAAATATATTGTGTGACATATTGTATGATTCAAAAAAAAATTTATATGTCCAGAACATTTAATTGAGAAATGTATGTTTTTATTCAACTCTATTTTCTTTTTATTTAATTATTGTTTATATTTTAAATTATTAAATGTACAAAATAAACTTAAAAAAAAGATTTTTTTAAAGATATCACAAACTGAAAAAAAAATTTGCCATGTATGCAAACAAGGAGAAAATCGATTAATCAAAACCAACCACAAGAAGAGTTTCCTTTAGGTAGCTAGCTGCTGCCCCTTTTACTGGGCCCTGAAAAAATACATGTGGTGCAGACCAATTCCCAAGTGAGCCAGTGGAGGAAATGACACTTCTACTCCTACTGGGAGTTGTCAGCCTAATTACAATGTAAAAATTATAATAAGCTCTGTAAGATTTTTATGACAATGAATTCTATAGAAAGCCCATCAAAATGCATAATTATGAAGAATACTATTTGAGATAAGGATTTATATGCTCATGTGGCTCAGTCAATTGTCTAGTTTCCTTTCCTGCAACCTAGTTTTTCTGTTTTTTATAACTCCCTCATAATTCTGTTTGAACCCTAGCCATTTTTTTCTGAACTCATTCTCTTTCTTGAAGTACCTTATCAATTGCAGTTAATAGCCACCAACTCACCCTTTCAACATTTTGCTTTACAATCTTCTCCCCCATCGACAAGTTTATTAAGCATATGTTATTCCCTCTAGACAATTGAAAATAATGTTTTCACCAAATATCTCACTACTACAGAGCATAGGTCACCACGTTCTCTTCCTTCTATAGGTTGCCTCACTATCAACTACCTGGTCTCAAAATCAATACCACATATTTTAGGCTTTTATTTCAGCAGCATTCCACTTTTACATATCAATTTCTGAACCAATCAACCATTTTTGCATTATATAACTCAGTGGAAAAACTAATAAGCTTTCTTTCTCCCAAGTCAATATATCTAGGCTAGGTTTAATAAGGCTCTCTGTTTCAAATTGCTGGAGTAGCTGGATTTAGTTCTTGACTCATGTTTGACCTCTGATCTGTTTCAAGTGCATTCATGTTGGGACCCAGAATGAAGAGGTCAGCAACTACTCAAAAGAAGCTTTTCTCTTAGTGATGATGGAGACACAAGAGGGCATTCATAACAGTCCAAGCACACTACAAGTCCTTGCTTCCATCATATCCTTTAACATTCCATTGGCCAAAGGAAGTTGCATGGCTCAGCCCCAAGTTAACGGATGAAAAAGTATAGTCTCCATAAAGATGTAGTGGAGAAGGGGTGAATATTTTGAAACAATAATCTAATCAATCACAGACTCCTCCCATTATGTAGAGATCCACAATTTATTATCACTCGACTAGCACCACTATCTTGGGACCTAGATATGCCTTACACACTGTTGTGATATCTGATGGAATATTTATTCTGAGCAACAAATACATTTTTACAGCAAAATAAGAGCATTAAGCCAATGGAATTCACTGTTCTTACTATGAATCCTATTACCCATAATAAATTGGCCTGATAGAAAATTGAATGTTCTATTGAATACTCAGTTACAGTAACAGCTGGAAGACAACACCCTGAGAAACTGGTTATATACATTAAACCATGATCAATATGTGGTACTCTTTCTCCCATAAGTAGAATATACAATCTAGGAATCAAAGGGAGGAAGTGGGAGTCATTTCTCTATTTCAGCTAAAAAGCTGCGATTTTAGGCTTTGCTGGTTTAGAGGTCTTACTTCCTAAGGAAGAAATGCTTCCATCAGGGATCACAACAATGGTCCATTGAATTAGAAGCTGAGACTGTCA
This sequence comes from Tolypeutes matacus, assembly GCA_026826555.1. NCBI lineage: Eukaryota > Metazoa > Chordata > Mammalia > Cingulata > Chlamyphoridae > Tolypeutes > Tolypeutes matacus. Next base: position 8,533,878 of record JAKSZT010053791.1, read on the forward strand.
CCTGGCCATTTGGGGATCCTCATGACTTTAAACCAAAAGGGAAATAAAAATTGGGGGGAAAGGGGGATACTGTACTGGCAAGGGTGATTGATCCTGATTATCAAGGTAAATTGAGTTGTTTCTGTCTAATGGGGGCAGAAAAGACTATTCCTAGAACCAGATTTTTCTGAGATGACTCTTATTATCTCCATGTCTAATAGTAAAAATGAATGAAAGACCATTGCTACCTAACAAAGGCAGAACTGTTAAGGACTCGTCATGTTCATGAATGAAGGATTGGGTCTCTGCACAGGGAAAGAACCCTAATCAACTGGGCAGCAAAGGGAACATGGACCGAGTGGTGAAAGAAAGAAGCTACAAATATCAACCATAACCTAACCAGTTACAAAAATAAAGGATTCATCTGCTATCCATATTTTCTTCCATGCTTGTCTTGTATAGATTTGCATATACTGACTAATTTTTCTCCTTCTCCTTTTCCCTATGATATTATATTGGGGTGTTGGTGGTAGTTAACTTTATCATTTCATCTTTGGATTACAAAATATATAGGTGAGATGAATAAGGTAACTGAACAGACTTTGGGATGCCCCTTTGGGGGGTGAGCTAAGAGCATCTGCATTTGTCCAAAGGAAAGTTGCATAGTAGTGGTGGAAACATGAAAGAGTTGTTAGTATCATTGAATAGAAGTTATAATGTCAGGAGAATTTTGGGTACAGATGTTGAGTGGCCAAAGAGGTGGACTATGTACCATACCCATCCTTCCATACTCTGTTCTATACTGCTGGGTCCATGATTCTGCAAACTACATTCCCCTGACCCTCTTGCCAGCTGGAGTTCTTTGGAGTCAATAAGAGTCATTGGAAAGATATCAGAAGGAAAGAAAGGAGACTTCCTACTTCTAATTCCAACAGCAGTATCAGTTGCTGGCAGTAGTTGACAGTTACCAATACCTCTTTGGTGAGACAACTGGGACCTTTACGTCTTTGGTGTATGTGAGCCCAGCTATAACAGCATCTTCACGAATAGAGCAGAAGTCCAGGTCCAAGGGCTCCAACCCAAGAGCCTTAGTAGCTTCTAATCTCTGGGCCTCACCCTCTCTTCCTTTTGGTTCTTTCAGGCTCCTCTTCTTTCTTTACCTCTCCAGATCTTACTATAACTTTCAAAACAATTCCTTCCATTAAATTCCCTCTGAAATATACTCAGTGTTTTGTTTTTCAAAACCACCCTCCCTGAACTCATTTTTCCCAACCAGTGAAGACACCAGTGTGAATCTGTAAGTGAAGCATTCCTAAAGCTTAATGTTTTTCTTATTTTTAAAGTTAAAAATAAATATAAATAGAAGTTCTGATGCTTATTTTCATATTTCACTTTAGAGACTGACTTAGGGGCTTGTTGAAATTTTTAAAAGCATGGAGGTGGCTTGATCAGATTTGCTCAACTTTAATAGCAGTGTATAGGATGATTAGATCAGGAAGGGACTGATGAATGGGGTGAATTTTCCCTTGACAACAAAGTAGAAAACTTCTGCAACAGCCCAGATAAGAGATGATGAGTGTCAGAATGCAGGTAATAGCAAAGGATATAGATAGATGTGGTCATATTTGAGAAGTAAAAAAGAGAGAAGAGGGAGAGATTAAAGATGTTTCCAAGCTTTTTAAAAATGTCTGACTAGTTGGACAAAAATTCCCTAAATTGAAATAGTATTGAAATGGGAATAGATGTTTTGGGGGAATAAGAAAAACAAAAAGTATAATCATTTAATTATACATTTGATTCCCACATGCAAAATACACTCAATACATGCCTTTCCCCCTTCATCACAAGACTCTAAAATATCATCCAAATCACAGCTCAGACTTAAAATCCAGAATTTCATGGTCTGCTCAATGTCAGATGCAGTTCCTCTTGATTCCTGAGAGTTATGAACTAAAAAGAAAAGTTATCAGTAGCACCCATACCACATACACAATGGAGGAACAGGGAGAGGATTACTGCAATAAACAGTCCCATTTGGAAAGGAGAAAAATGAAAAGCGCATAGTGGAACCTCAACTGTTTGAAGTCCCTTACAGCATGTGAGTGCCAATATCCAATACTACATTTTCCTACTCTGATCTAGCCCCTGCCTTCCTCTGCTATCTCCCTCTACTGTCTTCTCCCAACTCACCATCCTCCAGTCAGTTTGGTCTTCTGTTCTGTTCCTTAAACACCCCCAAGTCATTTTTACCTCAAGGGGTGTGGTGGTTTGGTGTCATGTACTCCAGAAAAACATGTTCTTAAACTTAATCCATTCCTGTGAGTGTTTATAAGTAGGATTTTTGATAAGGTTACTTCAGCTAAAGTGTGGCCCAACTCACCCTGGATGGCTCTTAATCCTATTCCTGGAGTCCTTTATAAGCAGAAAGAAATTCAGACAGAGAGAAAATCACAGAAGGAGCAGCCAGAAGTTGAAAGTCAACAGAACTCAGAGAAGGGGGCGGCCAGGAGAAGCAACCATGTGCATTACCATGTGACAGAAGAGCCAGGACCAAGGATCACAGGCAGCCTGTCCCAGAATGCCAGTCTTTGGGAAGAAAGCATTGCCTTGATGATGCCTTGATTTGGATTTCTCCTAGACTCAAAACTATGAGCCAATAAATTCCCATTGTTTAAGCCAACTCCTTGTGTAGGTATTTGCTTTAGCAACAATAAAACTAAAACAGGGCTATTGTACTAGCTGTTACCCAAAACTGGGACAGTCTTCCCTCCAAAATTTGCCTGGCTAGCACCGCCTCTTCCTCCTTCTTCTTCTTCCTTCTCTTTCTCTTCCTCTTCTTCTTCTTCTTCTTCTTTTTTTTTTTTTTTTTAGTTTTTGGTAATACTGTTTTAATGCTAGTAACATCACTTTTCAGTGTTTGGTTTTGTTACCTTCTCACATATTAACAAATGACCATGTTAAGAAATTTTTCAGCACTTCATCTCCCACTCAACACCTTCAAAGCCCAAGTAAGTTTGTAAAATGTGATTATGTAAAAATAGAAATTTTTTATTTTTATTGTCTGTAAATTTTTATGCCTTTTTTTTTTTTAATTTATAGGTCCTGTAGGTCCTGGCAAGCCCTCCCTTTCTAAAGTAGCTACCATGTTGGGCATATCTGGAAGGTGAGAAATCCGCTACTTAACTACCAAATTTCAAATAAAGATTTTACAAAGTGTACTTTGCTACAGTAAACAGCTCTTGGATTGTGTGTAAATAATTGTAAATAGAGTTTATTTCATTCTTGATCTGTTGTAGTCTTGAATAGTCATGAGAGAGAAATTGGATATGGATAATCCAGTTCATGATTTCCCAAAGAATGTTCTCTGAGCCAGTGGGATTAGAAATCCCAGCGATCCTTCCAGCTAGCTCCTTTTGTAATTCAGCTTGAATACCATCTCCTCAAAGAGGCTCATCCTGACCCCCAGTTAAATTGGTCACTGTCTACATATAATTTTCCTATGTTTTATCTATAGTAATTATCACCAGCATTTATTTCTTATATGCTTGTCTTTCTCACTGTTCCCTTTCTTACTGTTCCCTTCTACTAAGATCTATGAAAGGAAAAACTATGCATATCTTCTGCTATATCCTAGTGAGTAGATCAGTGATGAAATGTTCTATTTATTAAATAAATGAATGATGAATGAATAGTCAATTAAAAATGTGTAAGAGTTTGATTCATATATATATATATATATATATATATATATATGAAGGCTACCATCATATAACTGAATAATGGATATGAATTAGAGTGATCAAGAAAAAAAGTATAAATTGAGAGTAAATGGCAGGATAAAACTCTTTGAAATACCAACATTTAAGAGGCAGGGAGAAGAAAAAGAGCCAGTGAAGGAACTTGGGAAAAAATAATCAGAATGTTAAGAAGAACCACTGAAGGTTTGTGATCCAGAAACCAAAGAAGTGTTATAAGACTCAAGGGTGACCAAAACTGTCAAATGTTATGGAACAAATAGGATAAAGCTTGAGCAGAGACCCCTGGATTTGGCAACTGGATAGACACTGACAAACTTCAATGGATGGTGAAACAAAAACCAAAACCCCATGATCCAGAAGAGAATTGAAGTGAGGAAGTGGGCAATAAGTATACTCTTTAATGACATTAAGTTGTTGGATGTAGGCATGGACCCAGTTGAAAGTCAAGATGTTTAAAAGCCTGAAGGGTAATCTAGTTGAGTGGGAAAGGTAGGTCCTTTGCCAACAAGAAAGAAAAAACAAATCCAAGACTTGGCCAAAACAGAATTCCAGTTATTTGGGAAGAGGGGTACACCAAAAAATATGTTGTTACTTGTTTTCAGTGCTATATTCAATGCTACATGATTTCAAGCTACTCATTTTCTTCTGTAAGATATGCAGGGCATACCCTGATCTTACAATGGCAGGCAATCACAAAATTTTGGTGAGCTCTTGCAGAATTGCTTGACAAACATGAAGTAGCTTAATTAGACACTCTTTTGCCTCCCTCATTGGAATATTGTGAGTGTCAATTGAGATCAAGTATATGAAAGTACATTGCCTACTGGAAAGAAAATACAAAGTGTCATAAGATTCTACTTGGTTCAGTGATTAGTTCAGAGAATGATAAGCCTGGGTCCATGCCCTTCTTTGGTGAATAAAGACTTGTTTGGCTACCAGAAGCCTGGCATATAGAGCAGAAATAAAGGCACTGCATTTCTTGCTGTCAGTGCCCTAAAAATAAGTCATGGTTTCCTGTGAAGAACAGGAGATGCAGTGCCTGCCAGGACTAGCTCATTCACTGCCTCCATTGAGATTCCAAGAGAGTTGCTTTATCCACCACAGGTCAGAAAAAGACAGCCAGAAAAGATGTCCGGGAAAAATTCACCCATGCATCCATTAGTTAATTCAATAGACTTTTCTGAGTACAATTATAAGGCCTTCATCTAGGCAAATTTTTACGGTAGGAAGAATGTGAATTTGGTCAGGTCAGACAGATCAAGTTCAAATTGTCTGCACCACTGATCAGCTATTCAATCTTCAACAAATCGCTTCATTTCATCATTCCTCTGTTTTGTCAGCTATAAAATGGGGCTAAGAGTACTTAGCACACAGGATTGTTTTCAGAATTAAATGAGGTAATACACACAAGTTCCCAGCACAGTGCTGGCTCAGAGCAGAAGTCTTTCCTTTCTAGACAATGTGGGAGATGAGAACAGGAAACAGCATGAGAAAGTCTGTGCACGCAATTAGGAGAGGATATTAGAGGGCCCTAACAGAAATAAAGATCAAGCACTGCGGAAATGCACCACACCCATGGTCATGAGCGAGGTGGTGCTCAAGACAGGCATTAAAGTATAAAAATGGACTTGAAAGCTGAAAAGGGCCTACTTGTGAGGGGAATTCAAACTCTTAGACTTACGTGCTCTGTGTGGCCTTCATGCAGAGACCAGATGTGTGGAAGTGGGTGCAAAGGTCACTGAGAAGCTTAGAAAAGGAGAAGGTAAAGTGAGTCCTTTCATGATATCTCGGGGAAAATGGCACCCAGACATTGTAGCAAAATTAATTGTGAAAAAAAGGCAACTTCAGCCTTGGTTTTAACCATCTTTCTTTTCTTTTCTTTTTTCTTTTCTTTTTCATGGATTAGTGGCAGAAGTATTATATTATTTGGTAAAGTATAAAACTATTATACTTTACTATTTGAGCCAAAGTGAAAATGAGAACTACCATGAATGTTAGCATGTTTTTCAAATTCCATATGGAACTGGATATATTGTGCTCCAAAGGAATTCTGAAATGAGGTCAACTTCTGGCAGGTCCACAGCTAACTCTATTAAGCCACTGTTCTGTGATCAGCTCCATATGTGTCACCCTTCTGCTGGGTAGTTTTGTGCTCAGTCTAAAAATGTTATGAAAGTAGTAAAATTTTAACATATCATCAAAAGTCATACAATATTATAAATATCAAGCTGTAAATGCATAATTAGTTCAAATCTGAGAACAGCTTATCACCTTACTTAGAATTTATCATAAAATTATTTCAGTTCCCTCAATAAAGAAATAATATAGGGGAAAAAAAGCTATCTTTTCAATGCTTGAGAATTGATTGTATCCTAGATCAAGAAAAAAATAGAAATAGCTATAAAAGATATTTTGTAGTCAATTGGGGAAATTTAAATATGAAATGTATAGTAGATTAGTTCACAGAATTATTGTTCATTGCTTAAGTAAAATAATGGTTTTAAAGGTATTCAGGAGAAGTTCCTTATTTTTAGAAGATGCAGTTGTCATGATGTCTGCAACTAACTTTTAAATAGTTTAGCAAAAAAAAATTAAATATATGTAGACAGCAACAAGGAGATAGAACTGAAATAAAGAATGCTCAAATGTGGCAAATGTTAGCAAATGTTGAGTTTAGGTGAATACAGGTATCCATTCTACTATTCTTTCAACCTTTCTTTATATTTGAAATTTTCAAAATAAAAATTTTCTAGCCTTTACCAAATCTAATTTTAACTCAAAATTGAATGACAGAACTACAAGAAATCTCCTGTTTAAATGGTAAACAGAAGAGAGTCGTGAAAATTCATTGCATGCTTCCTAAATAAATAACAGGCATGCCTGGTGAAAAATATCTCAAGTTCAAAATTTTGTACCGTTTGTTTTCCCTATGCTGCACTGGAACTACATGCCTGCACACATTCATTGATGCCATTTGATAATGAATCCCAAGTTTGATGTACCCATCAATCTCTGTGCCACTTGCCCAATTTTGTGCATTGACATTTTAGTTTTTGTTTTGCTATGAAGCCGCCACATGCCAGAGTATGCTACAAGCATTAATCCATTAGAGATCAAGTTTTCTATAAGAAACCAATATTATCCACATATAGATTATCTTTAATAAAGAGCCAAATTCACCATCCTTTCAGTGATAAATTAGAAAGCAGGGATCAAATTTTAGAAGTCTGCTTACTATAGAAAAGGAATTTCAATTAGGGGAGCAAACACACATTATAATAAAATAGTCTTTTGAGGTGAGAATATAAGGGCCATAAAAGATTAATGTTTCATGATAGTATTCCAAAATTTTCCACATTCAGTTTGAAATGAATAAATGACAACAGTATCACATAAATTATCAGGCTATTGTGCAATTTTGTTTAAAATATCTGCATAGACAATGAGTGGGAAAATGTGTCATAGGCTGTGTTTAAGATATAAATTATTAAAAACAAAGTAATAATGTGGTCATCTGTAAATTAATATGCACAACTTTTATTAAATTTTCAAAGGTAATGTGTATAGATAAGGCAGAACAGCGGAATACACGAAAATGTTACACAGTTTCTACAATTTTGTTCAGAAAAATACCCAGTCTAGCTAGGACTCCTTTTGTGGAATTCTTGGAAATGGAAAACATGACTGGTAACCCGACTGCCTTCTGTTTGCATCTGTGAACATGATTCCTCTCCACTCACTCAGGATCTCTTTTGCCTAGAAAATGTCAGTGTCTTGAGAGTGCATACTTAACATTTCATTAATATTTGATTAAGTGAGAAAAATCATAATGGTAAGTGCCCCAATATAAAAATGATCTGGCTCAAGAAGTTGTGAATTCCCTTTCGCGGGCAGTGTTCAAGCTAAGACCAGACAAAATTGTGGTGGAGATATAAGCACTAGATGGGGGATTGAATTAGGTCCCTTAGAATTCTAATCTGTTGCTCAACAAGTCTTATAGGTTTAAAAATATAAAGAGGTGGATATTTGTGATTTTGAAAATTGATATATATTTTTCATTTTTAGGAAATGCAAAAATTACCTCAATTTTCTAACTTTTGTTTTTCCTTTCTGGAAAAATGATAAGTCTTAAAATGGTCTTTCTTGTAAGCCCTTGATATTAATTCTACACATTACAGAATAAATATGATATTTTCTTATTTCACAATGATAGCATATACAAATATGCATTGATACACTGTAGAGCAATCCTCTGCAGATACTGATCTGTATAGATTTACGGGGGAATGAGATAAATGATCAGCTATCACAGAAGGAGCAAGTGAAAGCTGCTTCCTCTACTGGTTTTGGAAAGTGACTATTATTGCACCAACTGAGCTTGAAAGAAGAACTAGAATTAATATATCGTGTTTCCTTGCAAATATTTTAAGCCAATTTCTGATATACTATTTAAATACTTATTTCCAAACCTGTTTTGTTTGACTATATAGCATCAGCATAGCAAATGCTTACCTTTGCATTTTCCAAATTAAAGGCTTCACATACAAAAACAGTAAGTCCCTATGGACAGTAAGGATTTGTGTCTACCCTAGAAGAGTGTTAATAAAAAGAAGTGTGATCACCTGGATTCTGACTCCTAAGATCTCAGCTACTTGAAAATAATTATGATGGAAATTTCCACCTTCCACCATATCTGTCTACAATCAAGTAAACTATAAGCACATAGTCCAGATAGGTTGTTGACATATGAGGATAATTAAAGTGATCATCAGAATATTTAATCATGTTTCCAGCTGACCTTTGAATGTAGGCAACTTCTCCAGCAATTTTTCCTCCACATGAATAACGATCTGAGGATTTATTTAACATTTCATTTTGTAAGTTGTCAATTTTCTATATCTTTCTGGTTTTTTTCTAGAATCATTGCACATACCAAAGTCAAAACTGCTAAATTAATTCTAATTTGCCTTTCTTTAATATCTGATATTACCATGAAAAGTTTTTAACTTGCTGACTTTTTAAGAAAATGATCAAAAACAACTTAGTTTGGATTTCTGTTTACTAGTTACAGGCAGTTTCATTTTAACACTTATCAATTATTGATATTTTTATCTCAAATATAATTTTCATGAATATTTGTATTATAATATCCCACATTTTATATCAAACTACTATACTATATTTCAATACAAAGACCTTCTAGAGATCTCTTACTTTTAATTAGGTATAAGCATTTTAACTTCATGAAATTTCCATAGCACTTATTTTTATGTAAACAAAAAAACAATGTTAATTCCACATCTCTTTCATACACATTATTTCCCTAAGAATTCTTATGGCACAAAATATTTTAGAATGACAGTTGGAAATATTCTTCACTTTCCTCAATAGTGGGAAAGCTCAGTCCATTGAAAGAGGATTTGAGTTTGAAAAGGCCGTACATCTTTTTTTTTTTTTAACTAGTTTTATTGATACTTATTAATAAAGCATACAATCTATTCAACGTGTATAATTCAATGGTATTTGGCAAAATCACACAGTTGTACATTCATCAATTCAGTCACCACTAGAGTATTTTCATTATTCCAATTTTTTTTTTACCATAAGTTTAATAAGAATTAGTAAATGACCATATCCTATACAGGCAATTAGGTGTGTGAATAGAAAGCTGTTGGCAGGAGTACAAATTTGCCATCATTTTGGTAAGGCTAATTGGTGGTATTTACAAATATGTAAAATCTACTTCATGAATTGCAATCAAATAATTTATTTAAGAAACATATTTTCATATGTGAACAAAAATGGTGGTACAATAATAGTATTCAAAATATTCTTGAAACTTAAGAAGGTTGTTCTTGAGAACTGTCTATTGGTTACTCTATTTCATATAAAACTTATATTGAAAGAAGAGGTTGAAATTCAAGCAGACTTGTTTTGCACATACTTGTCAAGTTTCACGTGATTCAATCTGGTTGATAATATTTAGATTAATGATACATATTAAATCTCACACTGAAGCCCAATACACATCCAACCCAGGCAACAGATGTGAAAATGTATATGCAAAGCAACGTCTGGAGATAAGTGCCTCCTGGATCACCCACTATATGTGCTTTTTTTTCACCAACATTAGATTTTTATTCTTTACCTTTCTAATAGGTGATCATTAAATGTAATATTTTATTAGCAATTTTTTTGCTATTTATAATGCCTTCTTTTTTTATTCCAATATTAATAATAATAATAAACCAAAAAAACACCAGACAAATAACTGTACCCCTTAATAATTTGGTTGTCTTTGACAACCAAATTTGATGGAATGCATTTTCAAACCAAACTAAGAAATAATAATTTTTCTATTAAAATAAAGTATATTTGATTTTTGTGTGCTTCCTAAAAAATTTTAAGACACTTCCAGAAATGTTTTCAGATATTTGCATTCTTAGGGTAAGTTTTTAAATTCCTGCAGCGACCACCTAGAAAAGCAAAATTCATCTGAGGTTTTGTTCAAATGATTCTTTACTTTCTATCTCAAACAGATGTATAAAGTGTACTTTTTTATATATTAGGAAAGGAAGAGGAGAAAAACACTTAACGGAGTTTTCTATAATTATGACCTTTTCTTCCTAAATATTGAAATACTTTTTCTCAGTTAAGATGAGCTACTTAAGAGATAAGATTAAGACAGTTGGACTAGGTCAGGGTTTCTCAACCTCAACACTATTGACATTTGGGGCCTAAACCCCTTTGTTGTGGGAGCTGTCTGGGTATTGCAGGTTATCAGCAGCACCCCGATCTTTTACCCACTAGATGACAGGAGAACCACCACCCCAGATGTGAAAATCAAGTGTCTCCAGATATTGTCAAATGCCCCCTAGGGGGCAGAATGGTCTCTGCGTGAGAAATACTTGATTTCTTCCAACCCCTAGAGTCTATGATTGATGAAACATAATAAAATGCATGTAGAGAACATTGTTATACAGTCTAAAGTTCCAAAATTAAATAAATAAGCTTAAATAATTAAGATCATTTTAATCTTTTATGGTTGTACACATCTTAAAAGATAATATGATGAACATGTTTAAATTTTGTCATAAGGTACAGCCTAGTAACAGACTGAAAATATTAAGGTGCATATTAAGATACACACATATACCAATATGTGTGTGTGTATATATATACATATATAATCATGCTTGTATAGATCTGTAAATCTGCACGTGCTCTTAGCAAAGAATGCCTTAAAACAGCATGACCATTTAATTCCTATTCAATAGCCCTCACTCTTAAGAATGATATGCAGGAGCAGATGTGGCTCGAGCAGTTGAGTGCTGGCCTCCCACATGGGAGATCCCAGGTTGCGTTCCTGGTGCCTCCTGGAAAAGAAGAAAACAACAAGCAAAACAAACAATAGAGCCAGCTCAGGGAAGCTGATGTGGCTCAGTGATTGAGTGCTGGCTTCCCACATACAAGGTTCCCGGTTCAATCCCTGGCCCGCAGTACCTATATTAAAAAAAAAAAAAGAAGAAGAATTATATGCACTTTGTTATGATTAATACATAAATTTTTAAAGTGACTTCTCATGAAGGAAATGAGGTAAAATAAATATGGTGGTCATTTATAAGAATCCTCCTGTGATTATGAAACTCACCAGTTTGTGCCTTATGTTACTTGCTTTCTCTGCCACATCCAAATTTCTGTAGAAGAGTTGTCTTCTTATTATATCCTCCATCATAGTTACTCTATAAGGAACTCATTTGACTAAACAGATACACTTCCCAAACTTTAAAATTTCAGTTACCACTTTTTTTCTAAACATCACATACTTAACATAAAATTCATTCAATTGTGGCAAATTGACATTAAGGTTCTATTAAATACCCAACTCTAATGATATTTTGGTGAAGTAAAACAATAAAAATAGAATCACTACAAGCAGTAATATCTAACATTTTCTTTCCTTCTTTTTTGTCTTCAAATCAACTTACCTCATTTTTCATACAGCCAGTATAATATGCCCATAGATTACCTTGCAGGACATTTCTACTGAACTAAGACCAATCACAAGGCTTAGGTTAGATCTACTGATTATTCAGAAAACATAACTACTAAAAATGTGGCTCAAGCGGTTGAGTGCCCCACCTCCCACATGGGAAGTCCACAGTTCTGTTCCTGGTGCCTCCTGAAAAAACAAACAACAAGCAAAACAAACCAACCAACTCAGGGAAGCCAATGTGGCTCAATGTTGAGCACTGGCTTCCCACATACGAGGTCCCAGGTTCAATCCCCAGCCTCCAGTACCTCAAAAAATAAAAATAAAAATTAAAATTAAAAAAAACACACCCTTACCACAAACAAAGATTCCCAGTGGTTAGAATTCCCTGTACATTGGAGAACACTTAAAGCATTAACTAAGAATATGATATTATGGATTGTGACTGTCCCTAAATAAACCTGAAAGCTTGTCATAAAGTTGAAATGATATCTTGGTAAATTGATAAAATTAATATATTATTTTAAGTCACAGTTGTTTAACCATAAAAGGGCTCATGGGTATGCTGTTTTTCTTTTAATTAAAAGTCTCCTCACAGTTATTGGTGTGTGAGCATATTTACACAGAGAATTATTTAAATAAAGAGCAATGCATTCAAATAGTCAAATATGATTGTTTAAAGATACTATACATTCATTCATTATGAAAGTATTCTAATATAAAATCAAAAGTAAAGCATGCCATTGGTAATTATTAGTGGCTTCTCTGTCAGTCAAATCAACTAAAAGACCAATTATTCTGAGGATACCCAGCATGGAAAGCTGGTTAAAATAGAGCTCATTGTTAGCATTATGTCATTTTGAGATATTTATGGTTCCTTTTTATATTAAATTAATCCCCCAGTGAGAACATTTGGCATATAACCTGATATGCTATAAGTTATCCCCAAATTTAAAATCATTAACATTTGAAAAGGAATATAACATTACCTTTAAAATGCAATAAAAAATATTAAATAAAAATTTCAGATTGCTAAAATTAGTTTCTTTTTCTCCAGTTTCATCCCCAATATAACTTGAGAAACTCAATGTCAAAGGATAAGTTTCCTTTCAATACCCATATCCATGGTTGACTTCACCACACAGAAGTGAGCTTGAATATATAAGATATTTTCTAATACCTTGGAGAAATACTAAAAAAAAAAAAAAAAAAAATTAGGAAACATTTTCAGATTTGGGGACACACTACACCACCACATACAGAAAGCCTAAGATAAGTGTCAGGAGTAGAAAATCCCATAAATGTATCCAAAATTAAATAATATATTGGCAAATTCTAGTCTTCCTTCATCTCAGAATTAAAATTGTACAATAGCCCTGGTATCTAAAATTCCTTCCCTAAGATCTGCCAGTATTCAACTCCAGGTTATTTCAAATATTAGCTCAGTGAAACATTTCTTTGGACGGTGACTCCCTCCCCTTTGCTACCTGGGGCCCCCTGTCCATAATTTCACCCTGGCACTTCTCACCCGGAGTAACCACGCGCCTTCCTGTCTGTCCCCCCGCGGACTTTGGCTAATTCATTGCTCTTTCCTCAGTACCTAGTTCTTAATACGTGTGTGTAGGAGTCAATCAAATGAATGGATACCAAGTGTGATATTCAATGTTTCTCAAATCTAGCTGCACATTAGAATCACCTGAAGAGCTTTTACAACCTATATGCCCAGGAGAACGGATGTAGTTCAAGCTGTTGAGCACCTTCTTCCCACGTACCACGTCCCAGATTCAATCCCCCATACCTCCTAAAAAACAAAAACAAATGAAAAAACCAACTCGGGGAAGCAGATGTAGCTCTGTGGCTGAGCACCGGCATACCAGGCATAGGAGGTCCGGGGTTCAATCCCCAGCCCCGGTACCAAAAAATAATAGATAAACAGATAAATAAATAAATAAAGCATGTAATCCCAGACCCGAATCCCTGGGGGTGGGGGGGCTCTGGGATCTGCATTGATTTAAAATCTTTACAGGTGATTCCACCATGCAGCCTGAGTTGAGAACCACCCTTAAGTGCATAGAGAATGTGAAGGTTTCCTCCCCAACCAATTCTGTTTATTGAATGAGAAGGAATGGGGGAGGAGATTTTACAATCTTTTCCTACCAGTTCCCCAAAACTGTGTGCCAAAAACTACTTGTTCCTCAAAATAAGGGGTCCAGGGTTAAATACGTTTCAGAAAACCTGGATACCTTGCCCAGAATCAAAATGCACAATAGAACATTAAAGACTAAGAAACCCTGCAATCAAAAAACCTGCTTAACTTGTTTTCAAGACTTATTTGAGCACATCCTCATGAAAGAACACTTCCTCCTCAAAAAGATTTCTATTCTCAAAAATGAAGTGTGGCACAGAACATGCATCTCAACCTTTGAATGTCCACAGCATCTTTTTTTATTAGAGAAGTTGTAGGTTTACAGAAAAATCATGCAGAAAATACAGAGTTCCCATATACCTCCCCCACCTCCAGTATTAACACTTTGCATTGGCATGGTACATTTGTTACAACTGATGAAAGAATATAATTATATTATTAACTATGGCCCATGGTTTACATGAGGGCTCGCTATTTGTGCTGTACAATCCTATGATTTTTTTTATTTTTATTCTAGCAACATATATACAACCTAAAATTTCCCCCTTTTAACCACATTCAAATATATAATTCAGTGCTTAATTATGCTCACAATGTTTTGAGAATTAGAATTCCTGGCAGCAAGCTTGAAGGGAATAAATGACTCAAAAGAGCAATAAACAGCATAGTGGGGATTACAACCCATCACACTGCAGCATAACAATACCTTATAGTGTCTAAACATGCATTCATAGTCATTGCAGTATTTATTTTATCGCCTTTGGATGAGGTTGCTTTTGTGGTGGAGCTACCTACTGCTCCAACGTGACTCACATATGTTCACAAGGCGAAGTTCTTCCATTTCCAATGGACACGTCTGTCTTTGGGGATGACTTGAATTAAACAATGCCTCTTACTCACAGCAAGTTGCACACCACACTATATCCTGTTTCCACTCAATGTTTCTTCTGATGTGAATCACAATAACAGCTTCATCTACATACTCAGTTGCAGAAACTATAAATTCCTTATGTTGGTTTGGAACTACACACCTGTGCTGTGAGACACAGCTTGAGAATCTCAAGCAGAGGAGGCTGGATCTGCTTTAGATATGGCTATATCCGCCCCCACCTGTAAATATATAAAACACACTTTAGGTGTCTTTTGAGAAATACAGGTCTTGTATCCATCTGTGCTATCCCTAAGCCAGCACTTTTGTAAGGAGTGGTTCAGCAACAATTTGCTTGATTCTATGCAATCTATTTCACCAAAGGAAACAGCTTTTATATCCTAAAACCAGAAGCAATGTAGATATGAAAAGGAACCCTATTTTTATAGGTTTATAGATATTTTATTTCCTTTGATACTGAAAGGATACAGAGAGTTTTATGATTTTATTTGGACAAGGCAGAGATTAGATGAAAACCAATGGGCAGAATGATATTATTATAAAATCTATGCAGGGCTAAATTCTGCAGTGTATTTGAGAGGCACATAATTGGGTTCTTTAATCCAGACTGCAACTCATTGTATTCTTTCTTTCACAGTGAATTGCATGTTAGAATAGCCCAAAAGGGGGAGGGGGCATCATGGTTTTCTCTAACCAGTATTTTGAAACCTGCTTGATAGTGAAGTGTGGTCATTTAATAGAGGTGAAATTTTAACATTACAACATAAAGAGTCCTGACTTATACTTTCATTGATTAGCAAATCTAAATCTCACAGAACACACTTTGAAAAGCAATCCCAAAACTACTCGATAATTTGAAATCTGTGACTCCCACTGCCATAGGTAATGATGATATTCATAATGTATTAAGTATTGAACATTTATATTAGGTCATTTTAATAATAAATTATGCCATGAAGTCTGGTTGTGAATAAAATTCAGCTACCAGTTTTTTATTTTTGGGTTTTTTGTTTTATTGGATAGATCGAGATTAATAAATGGGTTTTACAACTATAACTGGATCACTGGTTTGGCCAGTCAAGTTAGCAAGAAGGAAAAAAAGAAAAAGTGCATAAACTCACGCACAAAAAAAACCCAAACTTGAGCTAATTAATTATTTAACTAATGTAACTATTAGAGCTATTTTTTTCACTTATCTTCAACACATCGAGGTTGATGTATTTTTAAATATGTATTAGTTCAATGCTGTTTATATTTATAATGTGAACACTTCTTTTTTAAAATGTTATGCAAAACAATTAAAATACAATTCATACATTGATTGATTGTAAAAAGATAGACAATATAAGAAAATGCAATCAGTACATTTCATTGTATTTGAAGAACCAAAAACTCAGTCACTTTTTACCATGAGTGTGAGTCTAGTCATAAAGTTTTTAGATCTCCACTCAATTAAAAAGAGATCCACAATATTAGAAAGTCAACGAAACGCAGGCTTGGGGCCTTTGTATCTTAGCGTGTATACAAGGCCACTTGAGGGCTTCATATCTTAAATATTGAGACATGAACCTGAGGCTGTTATTCTCAGATGTTAAACAATATGAAAGTCAACCACTGGGTCTGTTCCCTTAAACAATGGGTTTGTTCTTCACAAGCAATAGTGCTATTTTAAGAAATATTAAGCTATATTGCTTCTTTGTATGGGAGTTGTAAGGGGAAAACAGATACAATAATTTCCTAGGAATATTTTATACTTCTCCCCAAAAAAAACTGGTGGACATAAATTTTTTAAAGAAAAATACGGAAGTGAATTCATCAGGTAAATATTCTTTAAACCCACTTACTCACTTGCGGTATAAACATTACTCTAGTAAACTAGATCTAATTGACTGAAGTAGGTGCAAAGAGAAGTATGCCTCATCGTGACCATACTGAAGGGCATTTTTCTTACAGCAAAGTACAAATTAAGCCTTTCATAAAATAACCTTAACAAATTTCAATTACATAGTTTCAAAGTCCATCATCTGATAAAAGAAAATATATTTTTCTTCCTTAAGGTGGTACACATTTCACCCTGGGAAGTGTCAACAATTTCTGGCTCCAGATACTAAGTCACACTCTGGCTTGCTCCCCAAAAGGCCATGTCATTCTTATACAACTTAATCAGTAGCTACACAGAGGAAAGCAACACTACGATCTTTCTGATCATTTTAATGAGGACCCCTGGCTATTCAGTCATTGAGATATAATTGACTTGCTCTCCTCTTATTTTCATAATAGACACTCCAACCTAGACCATGTTTATTTGGCTATAAGAAATGTCAAGAAGAATTGGAACTTTTCTAAGTGTCCCCATTAAAAGTGAAAACATGACACCCTATCTTTGACATGAGCTGCAATCATTTTGTATTGGTCTCTTTGTTCACCACAAGATGCAAATGTTCTAATCGCCCTTCTCACCAAACTACAAGATCAAGAAAATAAGTATACCAAAAAAAAATTTTTTATCTGTATCTTTTTCTTACAATTTACTCTTATTTGTCCCATGTTTTAGGAAACAAGCAATAGGAATAATGAGTATAACTGCCACTGTCACATTCAGTAATGTTACAAAGTTGCACTTGTGTCTTTCTTCTTAATCTATTTTTATAAAATGCAAAATTTTTCCTCAAGAAATTACATAGTCTGTTTAAGGGTTAATAAATGTCATTTGCCAAAAAAGTGTGTACTGTGAGATTTGGTTTTGCAAAATTAATTACTGTAATCTTTGAAATCGTGAGCCCTGAAACTTATTATTTTATATTCTGCAGCTTTCAAATTTATATTAATTGAAAACCAACCAAAAACCATTTGGTACTGTGAAACTTTAATTACAATGTAAATGTGAGTCCAGTGTGGAAAAATCAATAATTTCATAAGCTCATGTAAAGGAGACTGAGCATCTTACTCTCAGATATTTTCTTAACATGGAATCTTCAGATTTGAGATGTCATTGATTAGATTGAATAATAATAATTCCACCATTAAAGTAATCTCTCCTAAGTCGAATAGTTTCATGAAAAAGATTACATATTTTATCATCCAAAATTTAAATAGTTTTGTTATTAGCTATATGAACATGCAATTATATGAGAGAATTGAAATACATTTGTGATTTCATTAGAAACACTTTCTGTGAAAATAATGTAATATCTACGTAGACATAAGCATGGCAATGCAGCCATACACGTGAATATTTTCACAAACTTTAAATAATGACCATATCTACTCTCACCTATATAATCACAACATAATTTTAAGTTTATGGGTCTGTAATACTTTAATATCTTACTCAATTTATCATTAGCATATGTTTAAAGTTATAGGATTGATATTAATATTGCAAAAGTATAGTGAATTTATGAAAATTATTCTAATTTCATGAAGAATGTATAAAGGTAAATATTAATGCATATGTTTCAGTTTTATTCAAAATCTAGTTGATACCCTCTCAAAAATTTCCTGTCTTGCAATTTCTCCTTTTTTTTCCTTTAAAATTCATAAATTTCTTCAGAGAATTTATCTGATTTCAACAAACACTCATGGCACTTATTAAGGGCAAAATTTTTAGAAAATACCCGAGTTCATATTCCTAATGCTCTGACCAAATTATAACCAATCACCACCAGTGTGGCCTAATAGATGGATGCAAAATACGTAAGGGAAAAAAGCCAACAGACGAGCCCTAAAATCTACCGAACAGCCTTGCAGCATAAAGCATGGTCCACTGACAGTGAGAAAAGAATAGGAAGGATGTTATACTTTAACAGCATCTATTCAGAAAACTGATTCATTTGAATCACTGATTAATTGGTTAGCCATAAAGTCCCCAAGGTTCAAGTACAGGTACTTGTGCTACAGCTAGCTGTAATTGAAAGGACTTGTTACTAGATGGCAGTGTGGGTTGCATAGCCAAATGCTTAAAAATTTACTTAACTCAGGGCATTAAATGACCGGACTCCTTGTTATCATTAAAACTAGATCTTTTGTGAATAAAAAACACATAACAAAAAGATAAGAAAAAGAGTATGTAAAATAGAAAGATTTTAAACCAAAAAGGAAAAAAAAATACTGTAAGGACATTTGCTGTACTATTTAACTCTAGTCTCAGCTGGAGGGTGCTTACCATACCCTGGGAAACATGACTAAAACGAATATTTCTAGTCACCGCCCCCATCCCTGAGATTCTTAATCAGAAGGTCTAGAATGGAACGGAAGCTGCATTTTTAAGAAATATCTAAGGTGATTTTAATACAAATAGTCCATTAGAAACACTGCTCTAATACTTGAATCCCCAAAGAAGTGGTGCATTTGGATCATGAGTTCAAGTCTAGTCATTTGTGAGACCACAACCTCCAGCCCCAATTCCTTCCTGCACTCTCTGTGCATTTGAAATTTTGTATTGAAATGTTAGCACACTAAAAAAAATCAGGGCAAGAGTAGAAACTCTGCCTGGTCTTGGTTACAACCTATTTTATTCAAAGACTGGTCCCTTTAAGAATAGATGGCCTGGCAGGAAGCCCTAGACTCTCAACAATGAACTGTTTGTTGAAGAAGTTGGCTACACAATTCACTTCTGAAGCAAGAACACCTGCAATAAACCACTTCTTGTCATCCACCCACCAACCTGAATTTTGAATCAGATCTCTAAACTTTCACCTCCATATTTCTTGGACTCCTCTACATGGTAGGTGTCTACTCAAAGCCATCCCCTCTTACATGTCTTCTCTCATCTAGCCCTGTCCAGCATCCACCTGCCCTGTTTCTGTTCAGTGCCTAACACATCTCACCTCCATCCTCCAGTTCTCCAGTGAAGACCTAATTTCTCATCACTTCCCAGTTGAGAACTGCCTTGATCTATCCGTGGGTATCAGTGGCTGTCAACTGTGGTGCTCACCTGTTCATGCCTAATCTAAAGAGGATAGAGTAAGTGGCAGTTTCAAAGCATTGGCCTTGGAGTCAATGGTGAATAAAAGTGATTATAACTGACATTTCCGTTTTATTTCTGATTATTAATGGGAATAGGCTCAGTTATTTTACCAATTAATATGCTTTTTTATTGATTTGGGGTCATTAGTCTCCATGTTTCAGTAATTTTAGTAGTTACTAGGAGTAACTACAAATTTTATCATATATGTTTAGGATAACTGCTTCTCTCCTTTGATTTGTTGGTATGAAGACTTCAATTATTAGATTTCTGATATTAATTTCTGAAGTAAACTCTACTTGTTCTGTGGTTGTTGTTTTTTGTGGGGTGGGGAGTTCTTTTTATAAGATATAGTACTAAGTTTATGCTGGCTCCATTAAAGGAGTGAGGCAATTTCCATCATTTTATAATTGTGGATTAGTTTAATACAGGAGCCAACTGATCTTTGAAAGTTAGCTAGTACTTAGCAATAAAACTATATGGACATGGTGCTTTTTAAATGTTAGATCCTTAATTTTTTTTTTAATCTCTCCTATAGTGATTGGCTATCAAAACTTTATACCAATTTGGGGGTTAAAATTGGTGTTTTCCTGGAAAATCATTCATTTCCTCTAATTACTTTAAATTAATTTTTTAGAGTTATACGTAACATCCCCTTAAGATCTTTCATTCTCTGGACAGTTGTGATTGTATCTATAATATTTTTTGATGTTTGACTGCTGATAGCCTTCAAGCCCTACCACTCTCCTTTCCCCTCCTATCCTACTTCTGGCCAAACTGATAAGAAAGCTCAGGTACTCCCTCTTTGAAAGTCCTCTGGCAGGACTTTCAAACTATACAAGCCTTAACCTGCACATGGGAAACCTTCCTCAGCCCCATCCCCTTACCACAATAAACCCCTGTCTCCTTTCTCTGCTCTCTCAAGCTGGTTTTGAACCTACTTGGGAACTTGCCCTGCTCTCCCCAGAAAGTTCCATTATGTAAATAATAAGTGGGTGCATGTGTGTATCATCAGTCTTGATATTCAAAACAAATTCGGGAAGTGGCTGTGGCTCAAGCAATTGAGCTCCCATTTACCATATGGAGGACCCAGGTTCGATCCCCGGGACCTCCTGGTTTAAAAAAAAAAAATTAGAAAAAGGGTGTCCACGACCTGCGTGGATGGGAGAGGCTCAGGCCCCCGTGCGGCAAAGGGATGCACCAAAAAGACAATTATGCAACAAAATAGAAAAACAAACAAACAAACAAATTTGAAGAGGGAAGTCCATTCCACCCCTGTGGGTGACTACATGAATTGGCTCTGTGAGGAGGGTGCTTAGTGGTAGCCACAACCACCAGGGGGTCTTTCCTCCCTTGCTTTGGCTTGCTAACTGCTTGCTGCATTTGCTGAGTCATACTGAGGCTCTGTTATAGATTTAACCAACCTAAGTTGCAAGTTTCTATAATTGGCATTTAGGGACAGAAGCATAAGGTTAGAAATCTCATTAAAGTGGCCTTAGGTTATGTGTTCCAACCTGGATCTATCTGTGTTTCTTAGATTGAATGATGTGCCTCTATTCCAGCATAAGCCATGGCTGACACTAGACTCAGGGAAACAGCTCTTCTCCTGTGATCGCTGGTTGTGTGTCTCAACCAGGCATTGCCCATTGTTCTTTAGAGGGTTACAGTGAATGACTGATACCCTGTGCAATATCCATGCCCACTGAGTGGCCCCTCTCATGGAGGAAGAACAGCCAGCACGTGGCATGCTGAGGGTATACTCCTAAAGTAGGACCCCACAAAATATCTTCACCCTTGCTTCAGCCTATGCCTATGTTGCCTAAAAAGATCCTGATCTTCCTGGTTACAGAGAAAAATACCAATGGCCACCCTCATGGCACAGTCTCAGGGTTAATTCAAACCCGATGTAAATCCAGGATCTTTAAATTCAGAAAAGCACCCATGGTCGTGAGGAGGCCCCTAACTCACAATTTTAGACTTTTGAAGGAAGAAACTTAAAAATGTAATCAGAGTAGAGATGGACCACCCTGCCCCCCAAAAAAAACAAAAAACAAACAAACAAAAATAGAAGGGAACAAAAAAATTTCAAACAGAGGTCTACAATCCACAATTTGATCCACTTGGAAATCCAAAATTTATTAAAATAATTTATACCACAAAAAGATAAAAGGGCACAGATTGGTTTTTGTGCCCCTACAACATAGGTTCTGAAATTAACTTTAACATCTGCTGAAATGTACCAATTGGCAAAACTTCATGACCCTAATCAGCAATGGGGCTCGAATTGTAGTTACACCTGGGGATCCTACTAAATTAAAACAAGGTAGCCAACTAGCAATGCAGCTGGAAAAAAACTCAAATAAAAGGGGGAAAAGGTAAAGACAAATGAGTTTATATGGCTAAGAGACTTCAAAGTGAATCAGGAAGTCATCCCAGATGTAATGCTTATGCACATCTCAGCAGGATCTCATAACTGCCAAAGTGGATACTACCCCAAATAGAAGGGCTCCTGAGGGCTCTGGAGATACCCAGGTCCTATGGTCAGGGCAGATAGCTCTGGAGTTTGGTGTCTTGCCAGTGGGCCCTACTTTGGAGTTTGTGCTCCTGAGAGTGACAGAGTTGGACTAGTTATGACTTCCCAACACATGGCTCATCTGTCCCTTCTATTTGAACCTATAGCTGGTGCTGGAGTTGGTAGGTGTACGTCCAGGAAACTTAAATCTTTGGGTTATCCATGTGCTAGCTGGGCCCTGAGCCTCAGCAGAGTTGCAACACCTACTCTTCAGTTCATTGGACTCACCCAGGACAACTAACAAGGAGGTGAGGATGGACAACCACCATACCAAGGAAACAAGAGAGCCTACAACTGCAAACAAGAGAGTCTAATCCATTGACTGTATGGGATTGAAGCCCCCTCTCAATTAGAGGTGGAGTGGACATTATCATCCAGAATCCTCAGGATTGTGGAATGAATTATGGACTAGAGTGGATTTACTGGTATTCTACTATAGATATATTGTGATTCTAGCAATGGAACAAATTACAACATTGATGTGGAGGCAGTGGCCACTGGAGGCTCTTGAAGCTCTGAAGGCAAGGAGAGGGAAAACAGGTGTAATACGGGGGCATTTTTGGAACTTGGGAATCGTCCTGAATGACATTGCAATGACAGATATAGGCCATTATATATCTTCCCATAACATACAGAATTGTGTGGGAGAGAGTGTAAACTACAAAGTAAACTATAATCCATGCTCAGTAGCAATGCCCCAAAATGCATTTATCAGTTGCAATGAATGTACCACACTAATGAAGGATGTTGTTTATGTGGGAAAATGTGGGAGGTATAGGGAGCGGGGCATACAGGAGTCTCTATATTTTTAATGTAACATTTATGTAATCTAAGTTTCTTGTAAAAAATTTAAAAATATATTTAAAAAAAAACAAGGTAGCCCCTATAATCTTATGGGAGTTATTGAACATAAAATAGAAGACATACATGTTTGCTTCACCCTAACCATCAGGACTTGCCTAAATTCCACAAAGTCGTATTACCCATTACCCTAATATATCCCATAATGTACATGGATGCTCTGACCAAATGAGTAAAAATTAAAATTAAATTAAGTCTTTGGCTGTTATAATCAGCTCAACAAAAAGGGACCCTATGGGCCTCCCCCAATTTAAAATAGTTAATGTGGCCCAATGTAAATTAAAACAGAGCCTTCAAGAATTGAAACCCTTTATATAAGGCCTGTTTAGAGAAAGGATGATTATCCTTACTGCTTCTTATTTAACAGCCCAATTTCACCTGTTCTTAAGATTGGAAGAAATGAATGGCACCTCAAGCTGGATTACCACAACGTTATTGCCGTGATCCCACCCATTAAGTCATCATACCCAATACTATTGAAATTACTGACTACAGCCAATAAGCAATGGTAAATATTTCTGTTCAGTGTCTGTATTAGTCAGCCAAAAGGGATGCTGATGCAAAGTACCAGAAATCTGTTGGCTTTTATAAAAGGTATTTATTTGGGGTAGAAGCTTATAGTTACAAGGCCCTAAAGAGTCCAACTCAAGTTACCATAAGAGGTACTTTCTCACCCAAAGTCTGTGGCCATATATTGATGCAAGATGGTGGGTGATGTCTATGAGGGTTCAGCCTTCCTTCTTCCTCCTAAGGCTCCATGGTCCCAGCTTCTGATCTCAGCTGTAGGCTGACATAAGTCTCGTCTCTCTCCCCAGGGCTCATTTCCTTCTGGGCTCAGCTGCTCTGTTCTCTTCACAAGGTCATCTGAAAACTGTCAGGCAAATGGTTCAACTCTCCCCAGGGCCCCAGCATCAAAACAAAGTTCTCTCCTCTGCCGTGTCTTTTTCTGTGTGTCTACTTATCTGTAAGAGTCTGTTTTATCAGCCAACCAAGGGGGCAGGGACTCAAACCTGCATGCCCTAATCTTAACATAATTTAATCAAAGACATCTCAGCTGGATCTAATACAATCAAAGGAACAGACCAGTTTACAAACAATCAATTATTTTTTTTGGAATTCATAAATAATATCAAACTGCCACAGTGCTATTTCAACAGCTTCACAGATCAGTTTGCCTTCACCTCCAAAAGTATACAATATACCTTTACAAGGCTACTCATGGGGTACCTCAGCAGCCTTACTATTGCACACAATCTTTGCAAGCAAGGTCTTAACTGCATCCACCTTTCTCCAGAAGCATAGATATGACATTACATTGATGGCATCCTCCTCTAATGACATTCACCTGACACACTCATTCAGGCACTCCTACTAATGTTCCCAGAGATTCCTTCATTGTAGAGGTTTTAGCAAACTCCTCTCATGCCTCCTGGAGTCTCTAGATTATCCATAAATTATCCATAGATCACTGATATAAGAAACTGCCCTCCTTGGCCCTACACTATAATGCTCTTCCCTTTCCTCAGTCCCTTGCCAGATGGCACAGAATTAGAGAAAGTCAGCCTCTCCTGGACACCTTGGCTACCTGGAGATTCCTTGGAATCAACTGAGTGAACAGCAAAGGGAGTCCATACACTTTATGGCTGGTACTGTCACCACCATTTGTGCTGGAGCTCACTGGATAGTTGCTGCTTTTCATCTCTTAATAGGATAAGCCATCCCTGATCAAGGACAGCACCCAAGGATCAGCACAATTGTCAGAACTTCAGGCAGTCATCTTAGCACCAGATGTTCTGGCCAAAATCAGCCCCATCTGCATATTTTCAGAGTCTTTGGCCATTGCCAATGGTCTGGTCACCTGGTGTAGCCAATGGCAGCAACAACAATTCCTTGCCCAAGGTTGCCCTCTTTGGGGTAAAGAGCTCTAGAATGTCTTGCCTCACCAATACCTACAATATAAATCAAGGTCACACATGTCTCTATATATTCTAGACCCAGAATACAAGGCCTTACCAAACTTTCCTTCAATGTTCCAGATATTATTGAATGTTGCCAAGGCGTTCAATTTACTGTTTAAAATATATAATGTGGGGCTCCTGAACAAGGCATTCAATAGACCCTTCATCTCCCTTACCAGTCTCAGACAACAAGCCTCACAGAGGGCCATAATGGCTTACTTAAGACCAAATTCAATTAAATGGAACATGGCATATTTCAGTCATCAGTTAAACATCTGGGGTGAATTGTAGTAAAGACTCTTTCTCCACTTTTGATGTTTGGTGACAGATTTCAATTCCCACCACTCCATTTCCCTCTACTACCATATGGGCAAGCTGATAAGAAAGCACTGGTGCATCCTTCTTTGGTGCCAGCAGGAAGCTCAAACCATGCAAGTTCCAACCTTAACCCAGATGAGTCCTCAAGCCAGACTCATCCCTCACAACCATAAAACCCTAATCCAGTCATCTTTCTGTGCTCTCAAGCCTCATTATGTGAGTAATAAATCTTTTCAGATCTTCTTGGTACACGTGTGGCATCAACAGTCTCAACATCCAAACCAAATTTGGGGTGAAGGGGAACGATCCTACTTCTTCAGGGCAACCACAACAGTATCTCACCCTCATTCCTTCTAGAATTAATAGAACAACCTCATAAAGTAGCTGAAAATAAGACAAATTTAAAAATCAGTTGTTTTTCCCTACACACCAACAATATCTATTCATAAACAAAAACGAATGGATAGAGAAGTGGATATGGCTCAGACAACTGAGCTCCCACCTATCACGTGGAAGGTCTGTGTTTTGGTTTCCCGGTGCCTCCTAAAGAAGACAGCAAGCTGGCATGGCAGGCGGGTGCGGCAAGCTGATACAACAAGATGATGCAACAAGAGACACAAGAAGAAAAAACATAATGATAGACACAACAAAAAAAAGTTGGGAGCAGAGGTTCCCGGTGCCTCCTAAAGAAAAACGAGCAAGGCTGTGAGCTGACACGACAGACACAGCAAGCTGACACAACAAGATGATGCAACAAAAGATACAAGAAGAAAAAAATCATAATAAGAGACACAACAAAGCAGAGAACGGAGGTGGCTTAAGCAATTAGGCACCTCTCTCCCACATCAGAGGTCCCGGGTTCAGTTCTTGGTGCCTCCCAAAGATACAGCAAGTGCAAACAACGAGGGGGTGGGAAGAAATAATTTAAGAAAGGATGGAAAAAAAAATCTCATTTTTTTTATGCTCGCAATAGCAAAAAACAATGTACAAGCTTATGAATAAATTTAACAAGAAAAATGCATGTCTAAGAGAAAGAAAATTATAGAGTTTATCAAAGAATATAAAACTAATCTTGAATAAATGACATTTATTCTTGGATAGGAAGATTTAATATTATAGAAATAGCAACCCTCAAATTATAATATAAATATAATCCAATTCTAATAGAAATATCACCATATTATTTCATAAGCTGGACAAAATTATTTTTAAGTTTACATGAAAAAATAAATGAGAACTGCCAAAATATTTTTGAAAAGGAACAGTAAAAGAGTACTTATCTTATCAGATAGTTAGGCTGATTATAAAGTTATCATAATTGAAATAGTATTATATTGGCAAAAGAACATACATATGGATTAGTGGAATAGATGGAAGAGTCAGAAATAGCTGTAGGCATTTATAAGACTTAATATATAGCAAGGTAATCTTTTCATTGATTGGAGGAAAATTGCTTTGTTTATTGTGCCTTTTCCCATGTCATAGCCCCCACGGCACACATAGAGAATTATAATACTAGCATTCCCACTGGGATAAACTGTGGGGGATACTTGCAATCAGAGGCAATATAACTAATGTGCTGCAGCACACTGGCTGGGAAGCTCTGAGTAATGAAAGGGGAAGCATCCTAGGCTCTTTAACTAACAGAAAGCAAAACTAGGACTTTATTGCAATGCTATCTACAAGAATAGAAGAGCCACTAAATGTTAGTCTACATAACGGAATACTATGCAACACTTAAAATGATATTATAAAATGTTTAATGCCATGTAATTCATAATTAGGTGAAAAGAGAAGGTTACAAAACAGAATGTCCAATATGATGTGTGTGTCTGTGTATGTGGACAGGCAGAGTGGTTGCCTACAGACGATGAACTTAAAGGAAAGTTTTCTTTCTTTCTATTTTGTTATCTATATTTTCTAAATTTTTATTCAATAAACATGTACTGTATAAAGAAAAATCAACGATAACAACAGCATTTTTTAAATGCTGTCCATCCCTGCAGGCACAAATGAAGCCACAAGTGATCCACTCCTCTTTTTCTGTTCTGACTCCCCATTGCATGTTATTCTAACTCTTGTAAAGCACTTCCCATCCTGCTTCATATATGCTTCTATTTGATTTTACTTCCTCATTAAATGGAAAAGCCTCTGAATTCTGAGACTGAGTTTTAATTATCTGTATACTTCCACAACCACAGAGCATAGCATCTTACAATATGAGAGAAGATAAATTATTGCTGAAAAACAATGAATGAATACTAAAGATTAAATGGGGGCTAGACATTTTTTAAAAGGAAAATCCATTGGTTAGTTTCTATAATATTGTGGGTGCTTGACATCCTAAAATGTTCCATGAAGCTCAGCATTTCTTGAGAGAACACAGTTAGGCATATCTGAACTAGGGGGCATCTAGATCGCCAACGGACAGAGGAAAGGGAAGGAGGCTCTGGTGACAGGGTGTTTACTGTCAGGGTCTTAACGAGCCTCCCAGCCTAACCCACTACAACTCCTATTTCCAGAGAGGTGAACCATAGACTCTGGCCTCCCCTTGCCTCAGGTATTTCTAGAACCATCCCACTGATAAACCTACGGGCCTGAGATGCAACTTCTATGCATGGATAGCAATCATCCATACTCTAGATTCATGGCAAGCTATGGTCAACCCAGGGGGAAAAAGCTCCACAATGAGTGCCTTATGACCAAGCACTTTGACTCCCAAAAGATCGTTCATTTCTCTTCTCTGTTCCCAGCTCAAATAAGAAATACGTTGCTCTTCCTGATTTTTTTCCCCAGCATTTCTTTTTCTCTATTTCAGGCATCCTTGTAAATTAAGACTCCAGTTCTAAGGGCAGGCATTTGGACCTTTCTGGCAGGGACTTCTGCCCTGAGCAAGCACACTTGATGATTATACAGTGCATGGTCCCTTCTTTTTCATGACCATCTGTTAGACTGGCTCTCTGCCCACTCACAAGCTCATTGAACTGTATCACTAGGACACAGGTGCCAGGCTATGATGGGTTTAAATAAGCAGCCCATGTAATAAAGCAAAATGTCCTTCTCCCTTCAGGAAGAGCCTTCCCCATGACAGCCTTAAAGCAGTGCTACTACATGGCTTCTGAAGCTTGATTAAGACCAGGGTCTCTCATGAGGTTGCAGCCAGGCACTGGCTGTGGCTGGGGTTATCTCAGGGGCTTCTTCACTCAGATATCTGGACTGGAAGACTAGAACAGATGTGAGCTGGAGCTGCTATGGCACTCAGGCATCTCCTTGTGTCTCTATATGGCCTCTCCACATGGACTCTCCAACATGGGACTTCAGCTAGACTTCTTATATGGTGGCTCTAAAGCAGCATGTCCTAAGAGAGAAAGCCAGGCAGAAGTTGCGTGGCCTCTAATGACTCAACCTTGGAAATCACATAGTGTCAATCCTGCAGTATTACTTCCTCTATTGGTAGAGGCAGTTGCAAAGGTCTACCCTCCCTCTCCGTGGGAAAAATGCCAACATCACATTATAAGAATAGCATAGGGGAATAGATATATTTTTTTTCCAGCTTAGGAAAACACAATCTGCCAAACAATATAAGATTGCTATAAGGATTAAATGAGATCATATACATTCATTTTATAATCTTCAGATTGTTCATATGCCAGTTGTGTCCTGAATCCCAGCAGAGTTGAGGCCACCTCCTACTCTCCAGTTCTTTGGACTTGTCCTGGACAACCAACAAAACGATGGTGATAGTCAAGTCCATTCCCAAAAAACAAGGAGTGTCTACAATTGCAAGCAAAACAATTCCTTCCATCTGCCCCATAATATCTAAGTCCCCTCTCGACTAGAAGCAGTCAGAGTGGACATCATCCCAACTCCGTCAAGATTAAGGAATGAACAAACATAAGGGGGGAATATAACCACAGACCAAAGTAGATTTATTGTTATTGTAGTTATTGTTTTAACGGAAGAACATGTAACATTGATATAAAGATAGTAGTTGCCAGGGATTCAGAAGGGAGGGGAAAGGATGAATAGGTGGAACACAGGGCATTTTGAGGGCAGTGAAATGTATAATGCAATGATGGATACATGACATTATACATTTTTCAAAGCCTATAAAACTGTACAGCACAAAGCGTAAACCATAATGTAAACTATAGACTTTGGTTAGTAGCAATGCTTCAATATTGGTACATCAAGTGTAACAAATGTACCACATTAATGTAAGATGTTAATAATAGGAGAAACTATGTGGGAGGTGGGGGGCTTATGGGAATTCCCTATACTTTCGGTGTAAATTTTCTGTAAATCTAAAACTTCTCTAAAAATAGCTTATTATTACTAAACAAAAAAGTCAGTTGACTTCTTCTTGCCTAATTAAATGTGCAATAGTTTAGAAGTAGTTATTTATAGACAGATCCCAAATTTCAACTTTTTTGACTTACAAATGCCTTTACATTGGAAGAGTGGCAACAAGAGGAAAGAGGGCAAAGAAAGAAAGCGAAATATTCCTCAATAACCCCTGGGTAGGTGGCTGAGAAAAGGAGGGTTTCCAGAGTTCAGGGCTTAGAGTCTCATCTAAAGTAAATCCTAGAGAAGGGAAAGGAGTGAATAAGGCTCTGTGATGTGAGGGTCTCAGGCAGTGCGCCTAGCTAAAAGAAACTGGGCTCTAATCCCTACCTGAGACCCAGTGTCACATAGCACTCTCATGCGTGGGATGAGGCTCTGCTGGGATGCACCTGCCTGAGGCTGGTCAAAGCCTTCCCCGAGCTGGGGAAGGGGAGGCAGAAAAGTATTCAATACAGTTATAAAAATTCCTTTCATTCTAATCATTGTATTGTGTTTTGGCCCTGACCAAAAAGAAAAAGAGTTAACCTTGTACTTTTGAAGAGGAATTTAATATATAAAATCATTGCATACAGACTATTTCTGGAAAGGTACTCAAGAAAAGTAACACTAGTTGCTTCCATGGAGGGCAACTAGAAGTCAGGGAATTTTCATTGTATGCCTTTTTGTACCTTGAATTTTGAGCCACATAAATGTATTACCCATTATAAATAAAATTAATTTTAAAGAAAAAAATGTAAAACACATAGAATTAAAACATCATACTTCAGAAATTTTGCAAAATATTAAGAGGAAGAAAAATACAGGCTTTTGACTAAAGATGGAATTTCAATACTTATCTTACCTCCACTCTAGTTGAAACCCCATTAAAATGAGCCTATTGGGATTTTTTTTTTTTTTTTTTTTAGCATAAACCCACAAAGACAACAAAAGAGAGTAAAACATCAACAAAATTTTGGAAGCGGGAAAGTAGATGGATGAATGAACTGGCCTAGCAGACTGGAGAAAGCTGAAACCTAAGTTAGCAGTGGAGAAACCAAGATCAAACTGATTTGCACTATAGAACTCCAGACATAACCAAGAATTAGAGGGGCAGGTGCCCATGAGAGTACAGTGAAGAGGGGCTAAAATTAGCATTAAGTTTAAAGGCAGTTTAGGAAGAAGCTAAACCTAGGATTCGCCTCTCACTTCATGCCCCCTCTCGCCCTCATAAAAGAATGAAGAAGATAAACTGGAGAGACTCTGCTGAGGTACACAGGACAGAGTTGAGGATGGAAGTATCTATTGAAAGCTTATGTACTGAAATATTCTTTTCTCTCTAGAGTTGGATTTCTTCGAGTCTGTCTACCAAACCCTTTTACCTGCTCAGCTCCCAGAATGTGGACAAGAAGGTTTATATCTTTTAAGCAGGAGACTGGAGGGTTCTTCTCCCAAGAATCTGACCTAAAGGACCTAAAGATACAAACAGTTAAAGATTCATCCAGAAGTTAAGCCCACAGATTCACAGTCCTGTCTCCCACTTATACAGAAACTTCAATAAATTTTGTGGTTTCCCAGTTTGAAATATGAGATGACTGCTAAGAGTCACCTGACACTGAGAAAAGCCAAACCAAAAGAAAAGAAGATACAGAGACAATGCTAAATATTTGAAAATATTATCATATTTTTCACATATTGTGCATAAATTTTATATCATGTCTTTTACTTAAATTATTTTGAGAATTTTATTTTCACATTCTTCTAATTATTACTTTAATAATAATTTCATCAATTGATAATATAAATCAAATGATAATCAGGTGATAATTACAAATTGCTTAGGATAGATTTTCAATTTTCACATGAGTAAAAATAATTGAGTATTTTTATGGTTGTTATGCAATATTTTGGACTACATTTCTGGAGGGAGACCAGTTAATATCTAGATTACAGGGAGGCGGCTGTGGCTCAATCAGTGGGGCTCCCGTTTACCATGTGGGAGGCCCCGGGTTCGGTTCCCGGGGCCTCCTGGTGGGGGCGGGCCCGCCCGCGCGGCGTGGTTGGCTGGCCCGGCGAGCGCGGGCAGCAGGGGGGGGATGAATGAATAAATAAATAAAATCTTTAAAAAAATAAAATAAAATAAAAATAGATTACAACGTTAGCATTTCTTTAGCTGATAGAACATGATGTGTATTCAAATTTTAATCATTTTTAGTTCACAAACTATATTCAAATTTTAATCATTCTAGTTAAAATGTTCAAGAACACAACCAACCTTTTAGAAATTTCCCCACAAAAATATTTCATTGGCCATGAAATTTAACCAGAGAAATGAAGTCAAACTCATTATATTTTTGCAGTTGTTACGGGACTAACAGATAGTATGCTTTACAAAAGAATAAGTTAACAAAATTTTAATGCATTAGAATCGTTCTATTTTTACTTAAGTTGTAACCCACTTATTTCCTAAAAATGCAACAAAAGGATTCGTCATTCTCCGTGTATATTTCTCCAGTTTCTTAGCAAAAGTCCCTGTGATGCTTGTCTGTTAAGCTGCTTTCTGCATGGCAAGAAATGAGTCTGCCCTTGACCTGGGCAGATGTAGAGATGGTGACGTTTGAGAGATAGCACAGGGATCCACCTTTCCCCCAAAAGTCTCCACACACAGGCTCCCCCTAACATTTGTTGGGCCCAGGGCAAGAGTATACAAATAAAGACCCACATTCCACTCCTCCAAATATTTAAAACTTATAAGTCGAGCTAACACATTATAAAATGAAAAGTGTTCTATTTTCCTACCTAGTTACATGTAACATCAAAAACAACCTGGAAAAAAAATAAAAAATAAATAAAAAACAGCCTGGAAGGCCAGGTTTAGAATTTCCAGACTCCTCAGAATTCAGCACCAGAATTTGGTGGTATAGGGGTAGCCACCCACAGCCCACACCCTCCTTCTTCTCATACCCAGCAGGCCTCACACACACATTGTTTACCCAGATGGCATGTCCAGGCTCTGTCCTCCACCCCAAACAGTACTCCAGCCCCTCCTCAGATGTCCAGCCTTGAGACAATGAACCCAGAGTGACTAGACTCACCCTAAATGCAGGTCAAGCTGCTGGGGCAGGAAATTCCTGAAGGATCCAGGTTCTGGGTGAGTTCATCTCCTTGATCCCAAGGACTTCTCATCGAGGGGGAGGCACAAAGCCAGAAGAGGTCCAGACCAGTCCAGAGTAGGGACCCTCTCACTGTGGTATGAGTATAGCACTGCCCACAAATATGCAATTCTTATCCTTAGAGACATTTTTCTCGATTCAAATGTTATTCTCAGAAAGCCATGTGGCCAGGATCTTTGCCCTCTGTCATTAGCATTTCTCAACTATAAGCATATTCTTTAGGATCAATTTATGATTGCTTACTTGTCATGCAGGAAAGCAAGAAGTGGCCTAAAGCATTATCTCATTTTGTCTCTTAGAAATAAAATGCAAATTATGAAAAATGAATTAAATGATTTTTAAATCCAAACCACAAGAATTAACAATAGTCATAAAAACTGTTTCATCTATTTTGTTGCTTTAAGATAATTAGACTTCTTTATTCAAGCAAATATATAATGCTTCTCTTGAGCCAAAAGTAATATTAGATTATTTATTGATTTGTCAATAAATCATCTTTTTGTCATATAATTAATTTAAAGTAAATTATTCATGTGCTACCACATATAAAGAAGAATGATATCAAAATCTTCCTTTATAGTAAAGTTATAGGATTGAATTGATTGAACTTGTAACTGAGGGTTAAGAATTAACAAAAGAAGAAAAAAATCAAAAAGAAAACAAAGAAAAAGAATTAACAAAAGATTATGATTACTGAAACATTATATAGATGCTTTTTAAATTAGCCAAAAGGGTTAATATCTGAAATGACTGAAACTGGCTAGACCGCCTTTCCCCTTTGTATGTGGCCATTTCTGACTAAAACCTGCCATTGTAATGATTATTCCAGGTGGATCTTACCCTTGTACATGGCCACTTGAACCTGCTATTTTAATTATTACTCCAGACAGATCTTAACCTTTGTATATGAACATTTCTATTGAAAGGGTGACACTCCACCTTCCTCTGTTTGCTATCCATGTGAAAAACCTTGTAGCTGACCTTATTTTCAGTATCCCCTTTCTTCCTGGTGCCTTGATCTCTGACAATGGCTATGACTTTGTGGGTCTGTACCCACCCCCACCCTGTTATAGCACTTTAATGTTTATTAATGAAAGAACCTGTGCAATCTCCACCCCCAATTTCTCATTAGCAACTTGATGTTATAAAATACTAGAATTTCTGCAGATCCAGGAGGCAGTTTGGGGCCAGAAGGCCACTGTGCTCCTTTGCTTGGTAAGTAGTAAAACTCTTCCTCTCTTTGAAACTCTGGTGTCTCAGGTATTGGCTTTAAAGACACATCAGGAGAAAAGAATCCACTTTTGCTCAGTATCAAACTTTATAATCTAATCTTAAATAATATACGTTTCTAAATTAAGACATTCTACTTAAAATTATTTCTATAGAATATCCATGCAAAATTTTTTGAAGTTCTTAAGAGGAGTTATCAGATTACAAGTGAAAGATAATCCAAAAATGGCAGATTAGAAAGACACAGAACTCTCTTCTCTCCCAGAAAAATAGCTAGAAGACAGGCAGAAATGGCCTGGGGAAAAAAAATTGTCCTAGGGTTTAAGACACCAGGGGAAGTCTGGACACCACCCAGAAAAGAAAGGGGCACAAGAAAAAAATCTCCATGGAAAGACTGTGAGTAGAAGCTGCAGCTGCAGCCACCAGCTCCCTCTCCTCACCCCATGAGCAGACAATTCTGAATTCTCTGACCTCAGACCGGAGGCTACAGAAAGAGGTGGCCACAGGGATCCACCTCCCCAGGAAATGGGAGAGACAGGGATGCAGTCTAAGGCTGAAAAAGCTTTTGGCCAACAAATTTGGTCTGCTGTGTCCCACAGCCTTCCAGGCTGGGAGGGACTGTACCATTGTTTGCCTTGGGAGCCTGCACAGGACTGAAGAGATCCTCCCCTCTCAATCACTCTCCCTACTGACCAGGACTGGTTGTTGAGGACACAGAGGGGAGTGGAATTATTTCCTACCCAGGAAAAGAGAGGGAGCTGACAGCAAAGGTTGGAAAACAGCCACTGAGAAAGTTTGAATTGCAAGGCTCTTAGCCTCCAGGCCAGATCCTCTGTCACATTGTTGCAGTCAGTGATGCTGCAAACACACTCTGACCTGGCTTTGAACTAAGAGGTCAGTCAAAGAGCACCATCTTCTGGCAGACCTAGGAAGTGCATGTGTGGAAATTAAGAGTAAATAAGAGAGGCTTTTTCCAGCCTTTCCTCCCCAAGGCTCTTGGAAGCAGGTCTGCAACCCAGTACTGGGTCCATGGCCCGGATTTGAACAACTAACAGGGACAATCCTAAAGACCTAGAACAGTTTGAACCAAGCATCAAAGAATGGCAGTAACACACAGCCTCCCACAACTAAATCCCTACAAAAAAGAGAAATTGAGCATCTGAGTAAACTCACCATCATAACCATGATGCCTAGACATTAGCAAAAAAATTATAAGGCATACTAAGAAAATGGAAGAAATGGCCCAAGCGTAGGAATCTATCAAAGCCCCAGATTAGACACAGGATTTGAGACAACTAATCAATGAGATTCATACAAATCTCCAACATCGGATAAATGAGTTGAAAGACAATATAGCTAAAGAGATAAAGGACATCAAGAATTCACTGAGCAAGCACAAAGAAGAATTTGAAAACCTGAATAAAAAAATAACAGAGCTCATGGGAATGAAAGACACAATAAGTGAGATCAAAAACACATTAGAAACATGGGTGAACCTGGAGGATATCATGTTAAATGAAGCAGGCCAGACAAAAAAGGACAAATACTGTATGATTGCATTTCTATGAACCAAATATATTGTGTAACATATTGTTTGATTCAAAAAAAATTTATATGTATCCAATACACTTAATTGAGAAATGGATGTTTTTATTAAAAATAAAAATAAAAACATTAGAGCCATATAATAGCAGACTTGAACTGAAAGAAGAAAGAATAAGTGATACAGAAGACAGAACAACTGAAATTGTAGAAAGAGAGGAACAGAGAGTTGAATGATAGCACAAACACAACAACATACATGTCATGGGAGTTCCAGAAGAAGAAGAGAAGAGAAGAGGGGCAGAAATAGTTTTTGAGGAAATAATGACTGAAAATTTCCCAACTCTCATGAAAGAAATGAATTTACATGTCCAAGAAGCACAGAATACCCTAATCAGAATAAATCTGAATAGACCTACTCCAAGACACATACTACTCAGAATGTCAAATGTCAAAGATAAAGAGAAGATTCTGAGAGCAAACAGAGAAGCAACCATCACATACAAGGGATACCCAGCAAGACAGTGCAGACTTATTATCAGAAATCATGGAGGTAAGAAGTTAGTGGTATGATATAATTAGGATACTGAAAAGAAAAATTGCCAGCCGAGAATTCTTTATCCAGCAAAATTGTCCTTCAAATATGGAGATGAGTTTAAAATCTTCACAAATAAACAGAAACTAAGAGATTTTGTAAAAAAAGAATCTGCCTTTGCAGTAAGTATTAAAAGGAGCTTTACAGCCTGAAATAAAAAGACAGGAGAGAGGAGTTTGGAGGAGAGTGTAGAAGGCAAGAATAGCAGAAAGGATAACCAAAACAGTAAAAAGATAGAATAAAATAAGATTTGACACATAAAAGTCAAAGAATAAAATGGTAGAAGTAAATAATGCATTTATAGTAATATCATTGAATGTGAATAGATTAAGCTCCCCAATCAAAAAATATAGGCTGACAGAATGGATTAAAAAAACATGAGCCATCTATATGCTGCCTACAAAGACTCACCTTAGACCCAGGGATACAAACCTGCTGAAAATGGAAGGTTAGAAACAGTACAAACAATAACCAAAAAAGAGCAGGGACAGCTATACTAATATCAGACAAAACAGACTTTAAATGCTAAAACATTGTAAGAGATACAGAATACCATTGTGTACTAATAAAAGGGACAATCGACCAGGAAGGAGTAACAGTCATAAATATCTATGCACCTAACCAGAGTGCCGCAAAATACCTGAGGCAAACTCTGGCAACACTGAACGGAGAAATATCATCTCTACAATAATGGTTGGAGATTTCAACACACCGTTCACATCATTAGATAGACCAGCTAAACAGAAGATCAACAGGGAAACAGAGACCTTTACAATATGATAAACGAGCCACACCTAACAGACATGTACAGAACACTGCACCCATACTCAGCGGGTTATACATTCTTCTCAAGTGCCCATGGATCTTTCTCCAGGGTAGGCCACATGTTAGTTAATAGGCAGGTCTCAATAAACACAAAAAGGTTGAAATTTTACAAAGCACCTTCTCAGATCATAATGGAATGAAATTGGAAATCAATAATATATGGGAAAGGAGAAAATTCACATATGTGTGGGGACTGAACAACACACTCTTAAACAATTAGTGAGTCAAAGAAGAAATTGTAAGTGAAAGTCAGTAACTATATTAAGATGAATGAAAACAAGAACACAACTTATCAAAACTTATCGGATAAAGTGAAGGCAGTGATAAGAGGGAAATTTATAACCCTAAACTCCTATATTAAAAAAGAAGAAAGAGCTAAAATTAAAGATCTAACTGAACAACAGGAAAAACAAGAAAAAGAACAGCAAACTATTCCCAAAGCAAGCAAAAGGAAAGAAATAACAAAAATTAAAGCAGAAATAAATGAAATTGAGAACAGATTATGAGTGACAAAGAAAGGGATTCATAACTCAAAAATATTCAGGTAGTGGGAGCAGTTGTAGTTCAGTGGTTGAGTGCCTGCTTCCCACGTACAAGGTCCCGAGTTCAATCCCCAGTACCTCCTTAAAAATAATAATAATAAATATATATATATATACACACACACACAGGATACATATATATGTGTGTATATATATATATATATACAGGAAGCAGTAGTTACGGAGTTTATGTCAGGGTTTCCATAAACCCCATCACAATCTGCTGGGTTATAGCCTGAAATTCCCTTAAAAATGATGAAGTCTGTCCATCTACCAAAATTGTCACTCTAGAGATTAATAGGAAGTGTGGAGTCAAACAGAATTGGGTTCTGATTAAACTCTTAAGTTTCGGTTTCTACATTTATAAAATGAAAATAATAGTGTCTCCTTCAAAAGATTGTTGTGGAGCAGATGTAGCTCAAGTGATTGAGTGCCTGCTTCCCATGTATGCAGTCCCAGGTTCGATCACCTGTACCTCCTAAAAAATAATAGTAATAATTTTTTTAAAGATTGTTATACAGATTAAATGAGATGATGAATGGAAGTGGTTAGCCCAGTGAATAGGCATAAAGTCAGCATTCAATAACTTACAGATGTATGTGCATATAACATTTATATCTGTAGATATGTATCTCCATAATGCAAATTCTCACCAAGATCTAACTCACTGATAGCAACTTTACTGAGAAGAAAGGGAGGCAGAAAGGTAAGAGGAGGATTTTAATCACAAGAAGGAAAAGGCACAAAAAGCAGATGCTGAGAGCACTAAAGACAAAAGAAGACAAAAGCATATTTTTGCCTAAACTATTAGGATTAGCAAAATATCTGCAAATAAATGAAATACACTTGCTTCTCTCCGAACCAGCATATATCAGAGACCTGGCACCTGCAAAGCAGTCTCTTAACAAGACATAAGAAGGAAAGACTGTCAGTACTGACTTCCAGAAAATTGCTGCCGTAAACCTAACACTAAATACAGTCACAGGGTCACAGAATGGTGCAACGGAAAAGGACCTAAAAGGCCACTTAACCAGCCCCAACATTTTACTCAAGGCAAAATAAAGAGCCTAAGTGACCTGTCTAAGGTCACACCCAATTAGAGGCACAGGCCAAAATTGAACCAGGTGCCCTTTCTGGTTTGCAAAAAGCAGCCTTTGTGTGTATGTGGTAGGGGAGAATGGGACAGCCTTTGGAGAATATGAAAGGTTTCTACCACTGCAAACAGTGTGCAGTTGAGTGGCAATCAGGTCGAAGGTTGACAAGGAAGCAACGCTTTCCCCTAAGGACAGATAACATGCAGCATTCTTCTCCTACAGGAGACAGCTGGAGTGAGACAACCCTGTGGTCAAAATGACCGCTGTTTGGGGGTACATTTTCCATATACTCTTCAGAATGGAAATCAACCCAGATCCTTTCCTCGGAATAGTTAAGCACGGTATCATCACTCAAACGGAGCAGAGCAGCTTGCAGAATAGCTGCAATGAGTTGGTTCCCTAGTAAATGGATTGAATATTATCGCTCTACTTCATACCCTCAATGGAACTCCATCCCATGAATGGAATGGTATATTATAACTGGCATAAAATAGGCCACCACTTTAGTTACAACACAGGATTGTGCAAATAAACAAGCATTAATCATGCACATTATGTAGCGCATAATGCTTCAGAAAGCCTTTGCAAGCAGCTCCAAATGAACTAGACCAAATTATACCATCTGACAGCTGTTCCGTGACCTGTGGGAAATGAGTTGGTGGTCTCAGTCCAGTTCCTAGTGGACAGGTGTCCAAAGCACAAAAACTACCCTCACAATTGGGCCTAATTAGCAACCTGGTTGTTGCAGCCACAGCAAAACCTGGAGTCCATGTCACCGCTGTGCTGCTGGAGGCTTGTCTCGCCATCAGGTGGCCATGCACTGAAGGCTTAGTGCAGAAATGCTCGTGACAGTGCCTGCACAGAATGTTGTTGCTTCAGGGGAAACACAGAACTGTGTCCAGGGCCAGCTCTCTGCCTCTCGCTTGACACCCTCAAGCCAAAGATGTTAGAAAAAGGGCTGTGGTCCTGTGCACTGTCTGTGGGGGGTTTGTTTTGTTTTGTTAGTGTTCTTTTATTAGAAAAGTTACAGGTTTACAAGACAATCATACATAAATTTCAGAGTTCCCATATACCACCCTATTAATAACACCTTACATTAGTGTGATACATTTGTTACAATTCATGAAAGATTTTTTTTATAATTGTACTATTAACTACAGCCCATGGTTTACATTAGGGTTCACTGTCTGTGTTGTACAGTCCTGTGGCTTTTTTTTAATTTTTATTCCAGTAACATATATACAACCTAAAATTTCCCCCTTTTAACCACATTCAAATACATAATTCAGTGCTCTTAATTCCATTTACAATGTTATGCTATCACCACCATCCATTACCAAAACTTTTCCATCAATCCAAATAGAAACTGTAAAATTTAAGCATTAACTCCTCATTCCCTACCCCCACCCTGGCTCCTGGTAACCTATATTCTAGTTCCTAACTCTACGAATTTTCTTATTCTAATTATTTCATATCAGTGAGATCATACTTTATTTGTCCTTTTGTGTCTGGTTTATGTCACTCAACATGATGTCTTCAAGATTAATCCATGCTGTAGCATGTACCAGAACTTCATTCCTTTTTGCAGTTGTATAATAGGCCGTTGTATGTAGATACTGCTTTCAATTCTTTTGGGTATATACTTAGAGGTGGGATGGCTGGGTCATACAGTAATTCTATACTTAACTTTCTGAAGAACCACCAGAATATCTTCCACAGCAGCTATACAATTTTACATTCCCACCAATAATGGATGAGTGTTCCTATATCTCCACATCTTCTCCAACATTTGTAATTTTCTGTTGTTGTTTTTTTTAATAGTAGCCTTTCTAGTGGGTGTGGAAAAGTAACTCATTGTGGTTTTTATTTACATTTCCCTAATGGCTAATGATGTTGAGCATTTTTGGTCATTTGTATATCTTCTTTGCAGAAATGTCTATTTAAGTCTTTGTTCCTTTTTAAATTGGGCAGTTTGTTGTTTTGGTGTTTAGTTGTAGGATTTCTTTACACATTCTGCATATTAAACCCTATTGGATACATGATTTCCAAATATTTTCTCCCATTGTGTAAGGTGTCTTTTTACTTTTGTGATAAAGTCTTAAGAAGAACAAACGTTTTTTTATTTTGATGTGGTCCTGTTTATCTATTTTGTTGGTTGTTAGTCATGCTTTGGGTGTAAAGTTTAAGAAAACATTGTCTACCACAAGGTACTAAAGATGCTTCTCTATGTTTTCTTCTAGGAGTTTTATAGTTCTGCCTTCAATATTTAGATCTTTGATCCATTTTGAGTTGAATTTTGTATATGATATGAGGTAGGGGTCCACCTTCATTCTTTTACAAATGCAGATCCAGTTTTCCCAACACCATTCATTGAAGATATTATTCTTTCCCAATTGAGTGGTCTTTGCCCCCTTGCCAAAAATCAGGGGGCCATAATGTGAGACTTTATTTCTGACTCTCAGTTCAATTCATTGGTCTATATGTCTGTCCTTATGCCAGCACCATGCTGTTTTTTATTACTGTGGCTTTGTAATAAGTTTTCACATCAGAAAGTGTGAGTCCTCCAATTTCATTCCTCATTTTTAAGATGGCTTTGGCTATTTGGGGACCCTCATCCTTCCATATAAGTTTGACAATTCACTTTTTCATTTCTGCCAAGAAGGCTGTTAGAAATTTTTGTTTGTTTGTTTGTTTGTTTGTTTGGCAAGAGAGTAAAAAGTTTATTAAGAAACAAGAAAAGAAAAAAAGTACACAACTCCACACTTGGGTGTGGGAGTGCTACAGGGTGAGATGTGCTGTTAGAATTTTTTATTGGAATAGACTGTCCTTCCATTTATTTAGGTCTTCTTTGATTTCTTTTAGCAATGTTTTGTAGTTTTCTGTGTACAAGTCTTTTACACTCTTGCTGAGATTTATTACTAGATATTTGATTCTTTTAGCTGTGATTGTAAATGGAATTTTTTTTCTGTATTTTCTCTTCAGATTGTTTATACTCATATATAGAAACACTACTGATTTTTGCATGTTGATCCTGTATCCTCTCACTTTGCTAAATTTATTTATTA
The DNA here is from genome assembly GCA_026826555.1 of Tolypeutes matacus. Classification (NCBI taxonomy): domain Eukaryota; kingdom Metazoa; phylum Chordata; class Mammalia; order Cingulata; family Chlamyphoridae; genus Tolypeutes; species Tolypeutes matacus. The sequence continues at coordinate 8,575,704 of JAKSZT010053791.1, forward strand.
TCTCTAGTAGCTCTGTTGTAGATCTTTCAGGATTTTTTGTATGCAGTTCATGTCAACCTCACATAAGGAAAATTTCACTTCCTTTCTAATTTGGATGACTTTTATTTCTTTCTCTAGTCTAATTGCTCTAGCTAGAACTTCAGAACAATGTTGAATAACAGTGGTTGCAGAAGGCATCTTTGTCTTGTTCCTGATCTTAGAAAGTTTTCAGTCTTTCACCATTAAGTATGATGTTAGGTGTGGGTTTTTCATATATCCTTATATCATGTTGAGGAAGTTTCCTTCTATTCCTAGTCTTCTTTATCAAGAAATGGTGTGGGATTTTGTCAAATGCCTTTTCTGTGTACGTTGAGATGACCATGTGAATTATCTGTTAGTGTGGAATATTCTTATGTTGAACCACTCATGCATATATAGGATAAATCCCACATGATCATGGTGTATAATTTTTTTAATGTGCTGTTGGATTCAGTTTGCTAGTAGTTTATTGAGGATTTTTGCATCTATAGTCAAAAGGATATTGGTCTGTAATTTTCCTTCCTTGTGGAATCTTTATTTGGTTTTGGTATAAGGGTGATATTGCTCTGAGAGAATGAGTTAGGGTGTGTTTCCACCCTTTTATGTTTTTGGAAGAATTTGAGCAGGATTGGTGTTCATTGTTCTTGGAATGTTTGGTAAAATACACCAGTGAAGCCACCTGGTTCTGGGCTTTCCTTTCTTGGGAGGTTTTTTATTATTAATTCAATCTTTTTACTAGTTACTGGTTTATTGAGATCATCTATTTCTTCTTGAGCCTGTGTAGGTAGTTGGTGTGTTTCTAGGAATTTGTCCATTTCCTCTAGGTTATTTAATTTGTTTTATATAGTTGCTCATAGTACCTTCTTATAGTCCTTTTTTTTTTTTTTAAAGATTTTATTTATTCATTCATTTATCCCCCCCTTGCTGCTCATGCTCGCTGGGTCAGCCAACCACGCCCGTGCGGGCGGGCCTGCCTTCACCAGGAGGCCCCGGGAACCGAACCCGGGGCCTCCCACATGGTAAACGGGAGCCCCACTGATTGAGCCACAGCCGCTTCCCTCTTATAGTCCTTTTTACTTCTGTGGAGTTAGTAGTAAGTTCCTCCTTTTCATTTCTGATTTTAGTTATTTGCTTCCATTCTCTTTTTTTTTTTTTTCCTTTGTCAGTATAGTTAAAGATTTGTAGATTATATTTGTCTTTTCAAAGAACAAACTTTTGGTTTTGTTGATTTCCTCTATTGTTTTTTATTCTCTATTTCATTTATCTCCATTCTAATCTTTGTTATTCCCCTCCTCCTTGCTTTGGGTTTAACTTGCTCTTCTTTTTCTAGACCATCCATTTGTGTGTGTGTGTATGTGTGTGTGTGAGTGTGTGTGGCTTTTTTTTTTTTAGGAGGTACCAGGGATTGAACCCAGGACCTCATACACAGGAAGCAGGTGCTCAACCACTGAGCTACATCTGCTCCCCAATGAGAGTTTGTTTGTTTGTTTTTTAGGAGGTACCAGGGATCAAACCTGGGACCTGGTAGATTGGAAGCAGGTCCTCAACCACTTAAGCTACATTTGTTCCCCTAGACCATCCAGTTTTGAGGTTAGAGCTCTGATTTGAGATCTTTCTTCTTTTTTAATATAGACGTTTACAGCTATAAATCTCCCTCTCAGCACTACCTTTGCTGCATCACATAAATTTTGGTATGTTGTGTTTTTATTTTCATTCTCCTCAAGATATTTATAATTTTTGTGCCTTCTTATTGAATTGACCCTTTGATCAGTATGTAATGACCTTCTTTGTCCTTTGTAAGAGTTTTTTACTTAAAGTCTTTTTTATCTGATATTTAAAGCTACCCCAGTTCTCTTTTGGTGACTACTTGCATGGAATAATTTTTGTATCCTTTGACTTTCAAGTTACTTATGTCTTTGAATAAGGTGAGCCTCTTGTAAATAGCATATAGTTGGGTCATGCTTTTTTATCCATTCTACCAATCCCTGCCTTTTGACTGGATTTTTAATCCACTTACATTTAAAATAACTACTGTTAGTGCAAGTTTTTCTTCTGCTATTTTGCTATTTTGTCTTTGCAAGTATTATACCTTTTGGGCCCTAAATTCTTTCGTTAATGCCTGCTTCTATTTTATTTGATTTTTTTGTATTGGACCATTTTGAGTCCCTTCTCATTTCTTTTTTAATATATTTTTCAGATATTTTCTTTGTGGTTACCATGCTAAAATTTAACATTCTAAATTATAACAATCATATTTGATTTGACATCAACTTAACTTCAGTAACATATGCATACAGTTTCTATATTCTCCTGTCCACCCACCTTTTGTTGTACTTGTCATAAATTATATCTTTGTACACTGTATGAACAAAACCATAGATTTATGTATTTACATTTTAGCACCTGTGAGAAGTTAAAAAGTAGAGTTACCTGCCAAAAAGTGTAATACAATGGTACTGGCCCACATGGTTACCTGTCAGAGATCTTTATTTCTTTATGCCACTTTGATATGCTGTCTAATGTCTTTTTCTTTCTGTGTGAAGAACTCCTTTTAACATTGCTTGTAGGGCAGCTCTAATTGTAATAAACTCTTCAATTTCTGTTTACCAAAGTCTTGGTTGGCAATTTTTTTTTTCAGCACTTTAAATATTTTGTACCACTGTCTTCTTGCCTCCATGGTTTCTGATGAGAAATTGCCACACAATCTTTTTGGGATTCTCTTGTACATAACTGATTGCTTTTCTCTTGCAGCTTCAAAATTCTCTCCTTGTCTTTGGCATTGTACAATTTGATTACTATGTGTCTGGGTATGGTAATCTTTGAATTTATCCTGTTCGGGATTCATTAGATTCTTGAATGTACATATTCATATCTTTCAATATATTTGGGAAGTTTTCTGTCATTATTTCTTTGGATATTCCTTCTGCCCCTATCTCTTTTTCTTCTTCAGGGATTCCCATATGTGCATATTGGTATGCTTGATGGACTCTGTTCATTCCTTTTTTTTTTTTTTTTAAGCTTTTTTTCTTTTTATTCTTCAGCCTAAATCATTTCTATTGTCTTGTCTTTAAGATCACTTATCTTGGGGGCGGATGTGGCTCAAATGGTTGGGCGTCCGTCTGCCATATGGAGGGACCTGGGTTCGATCCCCGGAACCTCCCGGTAAAATATTATATATATAGAAGGCGCATGGGCTGCCAGGCTCTGTGTGCTGCTGAGCTGTCAGGCCCCTGGAGCCACGCAGCAGGATGATGACGTAACAGGGGAGAGACAAGACGAGATGCTCCGAAAGCTCCAGAAGCCAGGAGCTGAGGTGGCGCAGGCAGCAGAACACCTCTCTCCTACATCGGAGGTCTCCAGGATTGAATCCTGGTGAAGACTGGAGGAGGAGGAGGAGAAGAGATGGCAGGAAGCAGACACGGAGAATTGCCCAGCAAATGGACACAAAACAGCAAATGGGGAAGGGGGGCTTTAAAATGGATAAAGTAAATAAATAAAATCTTTAAAAAAATAAAAAAGATCACTTATCTTTCTTCTGCCCCTTCTGTTGAGATCATCTAGGGAATTTTTATTTCGGTTATTGTGGTCTTCAACTCCAGTATTTCTATTTGTTTCCTGTTGAGGATCTCAAAGATATTCCCATATTGTTCATTCACTGTGTTCACAATATCATTTATTCTTTCTCTGAGTTTTCCTTTATCTCCTTGAACATATCAAAGATCACATAAAAGTCCTTAACAAAATATCAGTAAATTTTATCCAGCCACACATATAAAGGATAATATATGATTAACATGTGCAGTTTATCTCAGGTCTGCAAAGTTAGCTGAACATTAGAAAGTCAATCATTGTAATTCACCATATCAAAAGTCTAATAATTAAAATCATATGGTATTCTCAATTGATAAAGAAAACTATTTAACAAAATTAAACATCATTTTATGGTTAAAAAAAAAATCTCTAAGCAAACTGGAAACAGAAAGAACCTTCCTCGATCTGATAAATGGCACTTTCAAAAACTTACAGTTAACGTCATATTTAATGGTAAAAAAAAAGAAATTGAATGGATTCTCACTAGGATCAGGAACAAGGTACATATTTCTGCTCTCACTACTCTCATTCAACATTGTACTAGAGTTTTTAGACAGTACAATAAATAAATTTTTAAAAGTAATTTGCATACAGATTGGAAAAGAAGAAGTAAAATGGTCTTTATTCACAGACATCATGATTGCATTAAAAAATCCCAAAGCATTTACAGAAAGTATTAGAATTAATACAACAGTTTAGCAAAGTTGCAAGATACAAGATCAATATTTAAAGATCAGTTGCATTTCTATATACTAGCAATGAAATAGTGAATCAAAGTTTTAAGTGTTCTTTTATATGGCAGCAAAAATAGTGGAATTAATTACTTTCACAATGTTCATGCAATTGTACACATAGAAATGGCTAAAATGTCTATTTTTGTGTTAGAGGTATGTCACTAAAATTGTGAAAATCATGGACTGCTTAAAGGTTAATCCAACAAAAATATGTACAGAATTTATTCTGAAAACTACAAAACATTGATGGAGAAATTAACAAAGACATAAATAAAAGAAGGGATATACTGTGTTCATGCATCAAAAGATGCAATATTATTAAGATGTCAGGTCTCCCAATTTTGATCTATAAATTCAATGCAGTCTCCATCAAAATCCCAGTGGATTTTTTATAGAAATTTACAAGCTGATTCTAGACAAAGGCACTAGAATAACCAAAACAATTTTGAAAAATAAGAACTAAGTTGTAGGACTCACGCTACCTGTTCTTAAGTGTCTCAGTAATCAAGATAATGTGACACTGGCAAAATGGAAAACAATAGAAAGTCCTGAAATAGGCCCATATATATATGTCCAATTGATTTCAACAAAATTTTCAAGGTAATTCAATGGGGATGGATAATTTTTCAACATACAATGCTGGAAAAATTAACTGGATTTCATTGTAATTCACTATATCAAAAAAAAAAAAAAAAAACTCTTCCTTACTTCACATCTTATACAAAAGTGGATCACAGACCTAAATGTAAAACATAAAACTATAAAGTTTCTAGAAAAAGGCATAGGAAAAAAATCTTTGTGACTTTGGGTTAAGCAAAGATTTCTTACATATGACACCAAAAGCAGAATCCATAAGAGAAAAATTTATCAACTGGATTTCAACAAAATTAAAAACTTTTGCTCTTTGAAAGACACTATTAATGCAAGGCAAAAAAAGAGCCATGAAGTGGAAGAAAATATTTGCAAAACACCTCTCCACTAAAGGACTTGTGCCCAAAAACATATAAAGAATTCTTACAATTCAATCATATAAAAATTTAAAAGTTTACTTTTAAAAAATGGACAAAATATTTAACCAGACACTTCACCAAAGAGATACAAATGGCAAAAAAGTACATGGGGAAAATGCTCAATATAATTTTTCATTCAAGAAACTCAAATTAAAATCACAATGAGATAGCACTTCATACCTTTAGAATACCTAAAATCTAATTAAAGTAAAACAAACAATACAGAGTGCTGGCAAGGATGTAGAGGAACTGGAAATCTCATACATTGCTGCTGAGAAAACAAAATGGTACAGCCACTTTAAGAAATAGTTTGTGTTTCCTGAAAAGTTAAACATACACTTGACTTATGACCAATAGTCATATGTACCCTAGGTATGTACCCAAAATAAATGAAACATATGTCTGTACTAACACCATTATACAAGCCTCTATAAGAGCTTTACTCATAATTGCCAAAACCTGGAAATAATCCAAGTACCTATCTACTACAGAGTGTATAAACAAGTTGTGCTATACCCATGTAATGGAATAGTGACCAACAGTAAAAGAGAATGAACCACTGATACATGAATGACTCTCAAAAGCATTATGCTAAGTGAAAGAAGCCAGACTCAAAAGGGAATTAATATACTATTTGCTTCCATTTATATATGGCATTCTGGATAAGGTTGCCAGAGCCTGGGAGAAGAGGAAGAGGACTAACTACAAAAGGACAGAAAGAAACTTTTTTGGAATATAGAAATATCCTATATCTTGACTGTGTCGTTGTATAGTCATACAACTATATATGTTTGTCAAAACTCATTGAATTGTATATCTATGGATGTCTTTTACTCTATGAAAATTACACTTCAAAAAACTTGACTTCTTAAAAAAATGTCAATAGATACATATGCATGTTTTTACATTTACATAATAAAACAGTTAAAATGACATTGCACTGGCATGCAGTTCTCTTCAGTTTCTATTTCTAACAAGCCATATGTTTAGAACTCGAATGCAAGAAAGAAATGCAAAAAAACTCACAGACTGGGAGAAAATGTTTGCAAAACACATTCTGATAAAGGACTTATGCCCAGAATATGTAAAGAATTTTTATAACTCAATTATAAAAATATATATTGTATAAATACAAAGATAAATATATGATATATAATATACATATTCGATTTATAGATCAAGATATATAAATAAATATCTTATATTTTGGAAATTTTGCCCAACAGAAGTTGTCTGGAGCAAGAAAACTGTCAGAAAGCTTTTGCTATATTGCAAAGATTATAGTTTCAATGTCTTCTTTTACGAATAATAATTCATGATATCCCAAGCTTACTCTGTCCTTATTCAAGAGCTAAGATTACAATTATTAAATAAATTAAATATTATTAAATTAAATAACATTACAAAATTCACTGGGGCCCCAATTCATCTTGGGCTAAGGCAGCAATTAGGGAAAATCAGAATCCAAACCTCATTCATTCTTATCTGCCCCCAACTTTCCACACCTACTATAATGCCTTGTATACAGGAGCTACTTGATGATAATTTGTGCTTTTTTTAAGCCATCCAAATTTATTTGTAAGAGGTAAGTCTGAGAAATTATACACTGTTACTGATGTGCAGAATGATCCGTTATAAACATGTGCCTGGACTGAAACACACCCTCTTTCTTAAAGACATATGTGGTATCTCTAATTTTATCTTAGTATAAAAACCACATAACTGTCTGTGTAACTAAGTTATGTCCTTTCATCATCTTATTGAACAGTCAGAAGGATGACCAGGGCCATCACATACAGCTGTGTTGGATGCATCCTGAACAGGTGCATGCAGTGCAGGAGGTACAGATATGGCTTGAAATCCAGCCTTTACTCTGCTTGCAAGGCCAGTGGGAAGTGGCACCTTTTTCTAATGGTTCTTCTACATAGAGTCCTTTTTAAAATTTGTGATCTCAGACTACACACCTTTTTAAGACACACAAAGATACTATGAAACCTAGAAGTGGCCCTAAGAATCACTACCCTTTCTTTTTTAAAAAAAATCTCAGAATTAGGCATTAAATACTTCAAGTTTTCTCCATTCTTTAAATAAATCATATATAGAATATCTCCGACAAATATAGATAGAAGGGAACATTAATTTTGCATAAGTGAGAAGACTTTGACTTGATTTTGAAATTTGTTTCATCACTAGATTTCCACATAATCTATATCATTCCAAACATTAGCTAACAGACGAACAAAGCCCTCTACATACAAAATTCACTCCTTTCTCCTTACAGGAAAACTGATGTAAGATTTTCCCAACTTCCTTAAGAATGGCCAAATTTTCTCTCAACTACAAAAAGCTGATCATTGTATGTACAGCAAAAAAAGTATGAAAATCGTAGCAAAACAAAATTGTGTTGAGAATTTGTAGCCAATGGCAATGACAGTACATTAGGCTTAGGGACACCAGAAAAAAGTACCATAAATATATCCCACCACTTTCATCCTGCCTTCAGCAACCATAACAATAACTTCTAAAATCTTTTCTTCTTGATGCATCTGTAAACAATTAGCAACTCTTTGTTAAACTCTAATTGCTCTTCCTACACAGCTGTGCCACTGTAGAGCTCAAGAAAGAGGGCCCAAGTGTTAAGACAGTTATTAATAAAATAATGCCATAACAAACTGAAAGGGCCTGTGGAGTTCAAGAAAACAAGTCTCTCCCACATCCTTTCAGAAAACCAAATCATAGACCATATATTAAAATGTTGAGTTCCTCCATCCTTTTCTCTTAAATATAAATCCAAAATGGGAAACACAAGAACATAGAGATTAAGAACATAGTTCCTTGAGCTAGACTGCATGGGACAGAGATAGGAATAGTTCATACTATTGTATGGATCACGTTGCTTAATATCTATAAAGAGCTTAGGAAAGTGCCTCACATATCTTAAGTGCTCAATATATATTAGTGTCTTAGTTTCCTTGGCTGCACAAGTAAATACCATACAAAGGGATGACTTCAACAATGGAAATTTAATGGCTCACAGTTTTGAGGTTAGGAAAAAAGGCCAATTCAAGGCATCATGAAGACAATGCTTTCTCCCTGAAGACTGTGTCATTCTGGGGTTGACTGCTGGCAGTCCTTGGTCCTTAGCTTGTCATATGGTAAGGCAGATGGCTGAGTTTCCTGGTCTCTCTCTCTCTTCCTGGTTTCATTGATGTTCAGCTTCTGGCTGCTGCCTCAGTGGCTTTCTCTCTTTCAGTCTGAAATTCATTCCAATTATAAAGGACTCCAGTAATAGGATTAAGACCATCTTGATTGAGGTGGACCATACCTTAACTGAAGTAACTCATCCAAAGGTCCTATTTACAGTGGGTTCACACTCAAAGGAATGGATTAAGTTTAAGAAAATAGGGGGGCGGATGTGGCTCAAATGGTTGGGCGTCCGTGGCTCAAATGGTTGGGCATCCATCTGCCATATGGAGGGACCTGGGTTCAATCCCTGGGACCTCCCGGTAAAATAAAATATATATATATATAGAAGGTGCATGGGCTGCCAGGCTCTGTGTGCCGGTGAGCCACCAGGCCCCGGGAGCCATGCAGCAAGATGATGACATAACAGGAAAGAGATGCAGGGGAGAGACAAGATGAGATGTTCTGAAAGCTCTGAAAGCCAGGAACCGAGGTGGTGCAGGTGGCAGAACACCTCTCTCCTACATCAGAGGTCTCCAGGATCAAATCCTGGTGAAGACTGGAGGAGGAGGATGAGAAGAGATGGCAGGAAACAGACACAGAATTGCCCAGTGAATGGACACAAAACAGCAAATGAGGAAGGGGGGGTTTAAAATGGATAAAGTAAATAAATAAATCTTTTTTAAAAAAAAAAGTTTAAGAAAATATATTTTTGGTGTACACAGAGCTCCAAACCACCACAATTAGATATTATTTTTATTTATTGCTGTATACTTTCCCTTTACCATGTTTTTTAAAATTATTTTTGCTTGCTTGCTTCTCAAAATTTTGTTTTTCAAAAATTTAAGCTCACACTTGCAATCCACCCACATCCACATTGACTAGAAAAGCTACAGACTAGTAATCAAGTCTGCACAGACTATCCATTAGTGCTTCAGCATCACCATGTTAAAGCAAAGGAAAAGACATTTCTTCTGGGAAACAGTGGCAAAGACTGGAGACTACCAATGGAAGGCTCAACATCAGTTCTAAACCTTATAGTTGTTCACCCTTCAAAGTGAAACAATACAGAATGACAATATTTCCATCCCTTTCTACTTGAGAAACTACAGTAACTGTTTGCCCCAGAAGTATCTTGACATGTTGGAAGTTTTCGGCTGCAGGAAGTGAAATGTTCTACAGTGGAGGACTGAGATTGCTACAAATTTGATTCAATATATAAGACAAATATTCTTCAAGAAAAAGAAGTCTGAGATGAAATAGTCTCATATATTTTAACCCACATTTGGTCTCTACCTGCATGTCCCCATAACCATACAGTTTATTCAGCAAATCTAGTGACCAACAGTCATTAGATTTCTGCTTTCATTGATGTTATCAGGGTAGTTTCCACACTGAGTCAGTTAAGACACTTTGGGGTTCCAATAATTGAACCCCTGACCAAGAGTGGGTTAACAATAAAAACGTTTCCTTATTCACAAAAATGCCGTAAGTGTGTGGCTTACTCCTATTCACTTTCTGCCATCCTCATCAGGTTGGCATTTATATCCTCATGCTTGTTGCCTCATGGTCATAAGATGACTGCCTCAGTTCCAGATCATGAGCCCAGGTAGCATATTCCAAATTAGGCGGAGAGGGAAGGGGCCTCCCCTTGGACTTCTCTCTATCTTTTTCAGAAGCACCTCACATCCCAGGCCAGCAGACTTGGACTTATGTCTCATTGGCCAGGAGTGGATCACATGACCACTCCCACCTGTAAAGAAATATGGGAAAGTAAATATCTAGTATTCCCAGCCTTTATCATGGGAGAATGGAAAGGAGGGAAGGGAATGGCTATTGAATAGACAACACGAACATCTGCCCCATGTGCCTATAATGGTCTTTCCCTAATTTTCTTTCTGGAAAACTCTTATCATCCTTTAAGACACAGCTCATCTGTCACTTCCTTGGTAAGCCTCCCCTCACTCGACCCTAGACAGCGTTGGATGTTCATTCTTTAGTGATCTGACAGCATCTTGCACATGTATACATGAATTTGTCTCACATTGCGTTGTGATTATCATTAATATCTGTTTTCTCCACTACAGAGCAAAATTCTGGAATGGGAAATGTTTATCTTAACCTCTATATCCCAAATGCCTTTGGCAGTATTGTTGAAAAATGATTATACACAATTATTTAAGCTACCATGATGAAACTATTCCTGAATGATCACACATAGTGTATGCTGGATAAAGCAGTGCATAAAATCACCAAATAATTCCCTGAAAGAAACCTAAGGTAAAGGCAAATGGATTCCACTGATCATCACCTAGGTGATTAGAATCACTCATTTTCAGTGAGATTTTGCCTGGAATAACAGAAGAAAGGGAAGAAAATCCAGTATCAGTCAAGGCCCTACCCCCAGAACAGAGCTTTCCACAACTTCAGAATGTGGACTGCATGGCTCTCATAATGGCTTCATGATCCAAGCTTCTGTTCCCAATGTCTTAGAGAAAGAATATCAAACGCTCTCCTAGAGGCCTAAAACAATGACCAACCCAGTAGCACGAAGCACCCAGGACTCCTTCCAGGACCAGAGCAGGAAATACACAAGATAAACCTGGAACACCTGTCCTACCAGACAGAGCAGAAGCTTTTGAAGACTATCCAGGTCATGTCGAAAGAACTCAGGACTCAGCTTCAAGAGACTCCCTAGGCAAAGATGGGACAACTGGAAAGCCAGTTAAGATAATAATATATGTTTTGGACCACAAATTCCGAATGATACTTTAAATTGTTCACCTTTAGAGGATGCTAGGACACCATTCATTATTTTGAAAATTGATTGGAAAAGAATCAGGTATTTATTCTGCCTTTCTTAGACTAACTGTACCCCTAAGTAGCAAATCTTATAAGATGAGAAGTTTCTCTGTATAGAAATATAGTTGATAAAGACTGATAGAATATCATCATTTTGCAATAACTAATGAATTAATGGATCAAGGACTTAATTATTCAAAGCTGCTGACATTACAAAAAGAAAAATAGCCAAACATCATGTGTATCCCAATGGAAGAACTTGAAAAAAAAAATTATCTTGAATCTGATCAAGCCTGTAGATCCAATTACAAATTTTATAGAAAACATAAAAGGGAAAGGACATGCTAATTGATACCTTAGAAACACAATCGGCAAACTTTAACCTTTGGAAAACTTCAGGACAAATGACCCAGATACTTCAAACAATAAATTGCAGGGATTTAAAAAAAGAGGGGGAGAGATAGAAGGGCAAACCTGTAGATTAAAAATAACTTAAGAAAAAAAATTACTTAAGAGACATACCCACCAATTGCAATGTGTGGACCTTATTTGGATCCTAATTCAAAGACACAAACTTTTTTTTAAAAAATTGTGGCATTTATAAAACAACTGAAATTTCTGATGCTAGCTAGATATTCTATTATATTAAGGAATTATTATTTTTAATGTTAGATGTTGATAGTGGTATTTAGGTTTTTTTTTTTTTTAAGTTCTTGTCTCTAAGAGATACATAGTGAGATACTTACAGATGAGGTGGTGTCATGCCTTGGATTTGCTTTAGTGTGATTTGGGGGAGGAAATGCTGGGATGGCTAGAGCAGGAATGTCTGTGAATTGTGTGTTTTGGGGGCTGGGTGGTGGTACATGGGAATTCATTACACAGTTCTTTCTATATATGTCTGGCATTTCCATAATGAAATATTTTTAAAGGTTTTTCTAGCTCAAGACACTAGTAACTTTAAAAACAATTTTACTAGCTGCCCCTGACCCACTAAAGTAGTAGAAATAAATGCCCTAAAGACAAGATTGAGCAAGACAAGATGTTAAGCAGTATTTGGCAGGCAACTTATAAGGAGCAACTTCTTTTCAAAGGTAGGTATCTTAGTTTACCAGGGTTGCTGTAACAAAGTACTACAGACTAGTTGGCTTGAACAACAGAAATTTTTTGTCTCATAGTTTTGGAGGCTAGAAGCCCAAAATCCAGGTGTTGGCAGGACCACGCTTTCTCTGAAGCTGGTCGGGGCTTGCTGACAATCCATAACTCAATCTCTGCCTCAGTCACACAGCCATCTCTCTCGTCTGTCTCCTACTCCTGACCGTGTCCAAATTTCCCCTGCTTATAAGACTCCAGGCATATTGGATTAAGGCCTGACTCAGTTTGGCCTCGCCTTAACTAATGCATCCTCAAAGATCCTATTTACAAATGGGTTCACATTCAGAGGACCGGGACTTAGGGCTTGTACATGTCTTTGTAAAGGACATGATTCAATCTATTACAATGGGTAAAAATCAACATAAACTGCCATACTTATCAATTCCACATCATTACCTAACATTCAGGGAATTTGTCTGACTAGTCAACCTCCCTCCACAGAGCTAACAAAATCCAGGCAATTGGGTCAAGGGTTATGGGGGCACTTGGATTTGTACTAGAATTCTTCTCTGGCCAACATATTCTAGATCTCAGAAAAAGTCAAACCAAGCCTAAAAGATATTCTGCATAGAGAAGAATAATTCTTATACAGAAGGATTTTTTTTTAAAGTTTACAAATTGGGGTGCTCAATTTCCCATCCAAACCCAAAGAACCTGCTATGCCTTGGACAATCACTGTTTTTTTTACTTTGCTTGAGGTACCTTACTCATGCAAAAAATGGATGTGTGCAGAGAAAACATGTCTTTGTCTGCATACAAGTCTGCAAACAGACAACATGAACTCTTCTGTGTACCATCTGCATTAACAGGGAGAGACACAGGAAATGTCCTGCCATGAGCAGCAATAGAGCGTACCCTCCAGCCCCCAACAACCCCCAAATGGCCACCACACGTTCTCTCTACCTGGATTCTCTGCCAACATCATATTCAAGGATTCAGCCAGAACAAGCAGGACATTCTGTTCACAGGTGGTTTGGTTTCTCTAGTTCCAATTTTTCTAGGCATCTAAACAAATCACAGCACTCTTTCTTTCCTCTCTTGCCCCTCCCTCTCCCATCAGTTGGCCAATGAGATACAAAATTGTGGTTGTTTAATTGGCCATCGTTTTGCCATCTTAAATGAGGTTACATTTCCAAGTACCACCACCTCGTATCATTTATGAAAACTTTCTTTACTGAGTCTCTTATACTCAAATGAATTGAGTAAGTTGGCAACATTTTTGGCTCCAAACCAGACCACTGAAGCCTGTCGGACCCACCTGCACTGTGCTTTACCTTCTTACAACAGCTGAAATGTAGGAAGTGTTTTTTTCCAAAACAGCTCTGCATAAGTTTGCACGTTTATGTAAAGACTTGCACAAGTTTGTACATTTTTTGCTACAACCCCTGCTTCTAGACACATTAATTTCTATATTTCTTTTCATTATCACTTGTAGGTACAAAAAGATCCTAGGGCCTTAATTTGTTAAACTGCCATAACAAATTACGTAAATTACATATTCCCCCTTCTTAAAACCAGTCGGTCTCCCACAACAACAAACCTCAATATTCTGTACTCCTGATTTCCCCCAAACTCTAGGCCAAAGTAATCCCACCAAGTAATACCATTTAAAAGCCAATAGGAAAAAAAAAAAAAAAAAAAAAAGCCAATAGGGGAGCAGATGTGGCTCAAACAGTTGAGCACCCACCTCCCACAGGGGAGGTCCCAGGTTCAGTTCCCGGTGCCTCCTAAAGAAAACAAACAATGAGCAGACAACAAGCAAAAACAATGAGCAGACAACGAGCAAGACAACGAGCAAAAAACAAAATGAGCAAACAACAAGCAAAAAAAAACAATGAGCAGACAACGAGCAAGACAACAAGCAGACAACGAGCAAAAAATGAGCAGACAACAAGCAGAAAAACTGAGCAGACGAGCAAAAAACAAAATGAGCAGACAATGAGCAAAAAAAAACAACAAGCAAACAGTTGAGGGAGCCAAGTCGGGGGGGGTGGGAGCCAATAGTGCAAGACCACAGAAAAAGGGCTAGAGCAAAGGCACAGGAAAAGGAAAAGAACTGAAGACTGCAATATCAGAAAAAGACATAGGAGTATAGAGTGGTATAAATGGAGGAAGCAGAGCAGGCGTTGGGTAGGGAAGACTCGGAGCAATGAGCTGGACACACTCCTCTGTGAAGATATCTTTCTCCCCAGCTTCTCCAACCACACTTTGCTATAGAGACCTCTCATGCTGTCCATATCATGAGCTACAAAGTCTTGGAAATCAGGAATTCAGCTTAGTTTGGGGCAACTGTCATCTAGAGAGAAGGAAACTGTGGGAAACCCTTATAAACCCTCTTCCTGGGTACAACAGAAGTGTGGAAAGAAACTGCACTTTGGAATCAGGCAAGTTTAGCTCCCAATCAGACTCTGCAATTTGTTATCTTAGTGGTTTGGGGCAAATTATTTAACTTCCCTGAACCTCTATGTCTTTAAAATTGGGGAAAATGCCCACTAATGACTATTTAGAGTATTAAATGAGATGCTGTAGAAAAAGAGCCTGCCACGTGATATGGTCTCAGTTAACATTATTTTCCCCTGCTTAAAAACTCCTCAAAGCCAAGACAAAAAGGGAATCATTAACCATGACATCTCATTCATTATGTAACAGGAAGTATATAAACATCTCAGAAAAGACAAACTTTTCCTTAGTCCTAAAGCAATGCAAGAAATAATTACATAAAAATTTACTATTCATATAGTTCTCCCATCTACCACATTCCAAAGGCAGATTTTCACTCATCATTTTTTGTGCTTTCTTTGGGTTCTAAGTGCTAACACTCTCAGGGAAGTATAAAGCACATGAGCCAAAATACAGCCCAGCTCCCTACTTTCTTGCAGTAAGATCCCATGTGGCTCCTGTGCCAGTTTATACAGCTATTCTATGGGCTCTGCATACTGATCAACCAAGGTTCTGAACCCTAACTGCTCTATTCCCACCCTACATCAAGTAAGTAAATCAGAATCTCAGGGAATAGGGCTTGGGCAATCAATAATTCTGATGTGCCACTAGAGTTAAGAACATCTGGTTTACAATATCAGCAGAAAGGTGGTTGTAAAGATCCCTGGAAGCAAAGAAGACTGTGCTACCATCTGACACTGGGGCTGCCAAGGAAATGGGTTCTAAAAATGGAACCAAGTTCATGGCAGGAAAGGTCTTAGAAGTACTTGAGCAAAGGAGATTTACTGAGAAATTATAGCTGGCCTGCATAAACACCATCCTAATTTAATAACAGATACTCTGTTGTGCCTCCCTGTAATGAATAAAGGAAAAAGGTAAAATAATTTAGCTAATGAAAAAAATGGAAACAACCTAAATGTCTTTCAATAGAGGAATGGCTAAATAGATTAAGGTATTTTCTTACTGTGGATCGCATATAACAGTTAAAAATAAATGAATGTGTATTTAACATGGATAGATCTTGAAAACACAAGTTGAGGGAAAACAACTAACTGTTGAATAATGCATATGGTCTAGTACCACTTAAATAAAATTTTAAACACAAAACAATATTCTTTTTATAGATATATAATTCATGTAATAAAAGTATAAAAATATAGACCAGACATGTAAAAAACATATAACCTCTGGGGCAGAAGAAGACTAGAACGATATAACTAACTAATACATAAACATAAATTGGATCCCTGTTCAAGAAAAAAAATAATAGTCATAAAAGACATTCTTGGAACAACTGGGAAAATTTGAATATGGATTGGATACTACATGACGGATTATTGTTAATTTTTTAAAGATGATGATGTTATTGTGTTATTTATAGGAAAAACCCTGAAGAGATGCATAATAAAGTTAATGAGGTCCATAACTTACTTTCAAATGGGATAGCAAAATATATGTGTTGTGTACAAATACACACATAAACCAGCCCAACAGATGAAGTCACCTTAGGGCTTGGTAAACAAAAAAGAGTAGAGAAGACCCTACCTGGCAGCCTGAGATAGCTACAGCAATGGCTGTTTCTAGAACTGCAGATGAAGGTTGATGTTTCCAGAGCCAATATCCCCAGTAAGAGAGAGGAGGCCAGAATCCCCAGGCTAGTTTCTCTCATCTAGTCCATGCATGAATGACTTCTACTACCTGCAGGACCAATCTGTCCTCCCAGCACACTTTTCTTTCTGCCATTATTGCCCTGATTAACAGCATAAAGCAATTGTCTGCTTATTTGTGTCTATCGCCCTGCAGTTATGAGCTTCACAAGGACAGGAACCACGTCTCTCTTTTGCTGTTGTCCTTGAGCATCTAATACAATGCCAGGCATATATCAAGTTCTTAATAAATATGTGTTTAATTAATCCATTATGGTCATCTTCCAAGAAGAAGATGCTCCATCTCTCCTCCTCATCCACCCAGCCATGCCACAAAGCACAATAGACCCCACAAACATACCTCTTAAAGTTCATTTATGATCAACAAGCATTTGTTGAAGTTCTGTGGTCATTGGAGTCACAGTTGAAGCTGCCATAATCCCAGTCCCTGTCCAACAGTTACTTTAAATGTGTTTATTCACACCCATAGAAAATGCTTACATGGTATGCTTCGGTTACCCTAAACATTCTTTACTTTCCTTCTCATCAAAAAGCATTTCTCTCTGAAGCTCTAAGACAGTGCTGGGCAGACACTCATTGTTTATTTATAAAGGTAAGCAAATAAATTAAATTCAGGAACTCTTTTTTCCATGTCAGTTATAGACTCAGTAGCCAGAAATTTCCCACATGGAATGACATCATATTTGGTGTTGATAGCTTCATTATTGTATGCACAGAAATGTACTTGCTGCATATACTCCCAACTGAAGTACGTCTATTTCATTCAAAAGGTCACCTGGAATACTTACAATCGGGTAACCATGAGATTTCTTCCCTTTTGGTGACTAAGAGAGTGTCCAGGAAGACCAGCCTGGGTGACTAGGAAGGTTTACCAGAGATGAGATGCTGGCTATGAGGGGAAACCTGGGAGAAGAAGTGGAGAAATAGGACAATCATGAAATTCCTCTAAAAGATTAGCAGGTACAAAAATATGAGTGCTTGTAGTTTATCAAGTAAATATGACCCCCACTAAATATGGAAAGACAAAGGACAGAGAGGAAACAAGAGAAGTTAGTGAAGAAAGAAGAAACAGAACTACATGATAAACAAAGTGAGACGATAAGAAATACTTCAGGAGTATGTCAGTCAGTTGATAAGCCAGACTTTTCTACCTTGCTGAGACAGAGTAACCCCTCTTTTATGCAATCAATGTGTGAGCAGAATTTTTATTAATTGAATTATTCTGTAATGTTTGAGAGGAGCTTACTATTTTAAGGAGTCCTTCTGGAAAACTATAATTTTTTTAATGAACAATCACTCAGTAATTTATCTTTTGGGCTGACACAGATTTTCATCAACTAATTTTGCTGGAAATTGCTATAATTTCACTGTTCTCTTTGAATCTTTAACCAAAATGTCAAAATTTTATTCTCAGAAATCCTGAAATTTTATTTTGGTTATTTGGCATAGGAAAGTGACATTATTTAGTCCATTCCTTATATCAATAAATTGCAAACAAATCCCCTTAAAAGTGAGAAAGATGTAATGCTTTTTTTTTTTTTTTTCATTTAAAAACATAAATACTTTACAATTAACATAAAAAACTGTATACAACCTATGATTTCCAAAAAATCTTCATAGAAATACTTTTCCGGTATATTTACTAGCCCCCTCCGCTGAAAATACTTTAAATCTTTTATTTCAAATATTTTCAATTAATAGTATGTTCTACTTTCCTTGAGAAATAACTTCTGAAATGGAAATTTATTACATCACCTGGATTAAAACAACAAAATATTTTTTTAAAAAACAGACTTTGAACATAGGCTAAAACAGCAGTAATCTTTTTTGCCCCCCGCCACACACACAAACACACACACAAAAAAAAAAAAACCTCATGATCTCGGCCTTAGGAAGGTTGCTCTGTGGCAACCTGTGGCCCACCCACAAACTTTAATCAGTTTGAGAGATCATGATACAGAGCCTCTTCAAACTGGATAGAAGTGGTAGCTCTCGGTGGAGAAATGGAGCAAGCTTTTGTACCAGGTAATTTAAGGAGCAGCAACAGGCTAATATGTAGACAAGAGCGAGTGTAGCATGTGGTGTGGTTCCCAGCAGAGCAGCAGGCCTCTAATGAGGCCCAGTATTGGATAGCAGCTGGTAAACTCCGGGCTCAAAATAGGAGGCTCCGAGGGCCTTTATTTGCTAACAAAAGACTGCAAATTGCTCAAAGGCCTGAGTAGGCAATGAGAACATGTTCATATGGTGAGCCAGTATATAAATTTCAGAGCAAATATTACAATATATAAATTTACATTGCAATGAGAATCAGAAGGGTTCCATGATCCTAGACATTTTGGTAAAAATAGGTAAGAAAATTGGCAATTAAATTTTGTATAAGAAAACTGCCACCTGCTTTTCTGTCCGTTCTGGGGCTCCCAGAATACAAAGCATACAGTGTGTGTTATAACTATTTGTGCAACCATGCTGTATACTCTGACTGTAACACCACAAAACTCACAGTTCAAGCCTGATGTGTTTTATAGAGTATTATAAAATTAATATAATTTATGCATGATGAAATGACTTCCTAATTACCCGATAATGAATTAATAAAGTGACAAATCATATAAACCACAAGAAAAAATTCAAGCCTCTTTCAATAAAAGCAGGCAACCAAGATGGATCCAGATCTCAGGGTATGATCTTAAATAGGTTCTGTGGATCTTTACATATTTTCTGCATTCTCTACAGTTTGTTTTTTAAGAGCAAGCATTAACAACTTCAGTAATTGTACTGACACACCAGGGATCCCCCAAGGAAAACCATCTATATGAATATTAAATATAATATTATGGTTAAAGAGTGAACTTTTTCCATTTATCATTTCCTAGCACTCCTCTGAGCCCTCTCAGATGTTTGTTTCAATAATTCTGTATCTCTTGAGAAAACAGTTTGAAATTATAAAGAAAAAGTATCAGTAAAAGTAGTAATTATTCCATGTATGCTCTTTTTTTCAAGTCAAAGGAGAACACTTCTTGTCCTATCACAAATCCAGAATAAAGACTCAGACTTGAAAAACACAAGTCATAGGTCATGCTCCTTCCATTCTCTTGGCATAATCTTGGCATAATCTGAACCACTCACTAATTTTACTGGAACTTACCTTAGCAATTCCTAACGCCAATCCTAACTACAAGGTTTCATAGTTCTGTTGAAACTCTTGGACCACAATAATTGTAACTCCTTAATTTATCATCTGAGGTTATTTTTTACTCACTTTCTACCCATCCTCCCCACAGCTAATTTTTCACCATGTTTTTTCCAATCTTTCATCTGAAACATGTCTGACTTTTATAGCCATGCTCTAGTCAAGTCCCCACCATTTCAGCCCAGGGTCCGAGCTGAGATGACAGACTACCACTACCTGCCTGGCTTTCTTGTCAACGCTATTCAGTCCTCGAAGACCTCATGCACTGTGCTCTCTGCTGTGTCACTCCTTGACCGAGAACCTACAGTGTTTCCTTATTTCCTGAAGGATCAGTTTAATTTTAAAACCCTCCACCAAGGGTGCCTACATCTACATTTGTCTGAACTTTCCCCCAGAATGTGGCCTTTTCCTGGCAATCACTACGTCCCCCCATGCAATCCTCTGCTTCCTTGTGGAAGACCTTACTCACCTCTGCAGCTCACATCAAGCCTGATTGTTCTCCATACCTTTACCCATGCCACCTCCCAAGCATTGCTTCTTTTTTTTAAGGCGGTACCGGGGATTGAATATGGGACCTTGTATATGCAAAGCCAGCACTCAGCCACTGAGTTACACCCGCTTCACCACCCATTGCTTCTTGACTGTTGCACGTTATATCTTGGTTCTCCAATTAGATTGTAGTTAGGAAATTAATTTTCTGTTGGAACTCATGTAATTTAACAAGCATGCATTGGGGGCACTGAATGAATAAAGTATGATACTCTTAAATCCCAGTAATCCAAATACTTGCTCTTTTGAAATATAAAGACAAACCCATATCCTCTATGCGATATAATTCTTAAAGTTTCTTCCTCCCTTTGGGATGATTCATGCTACAGCTTCTGTCCATTAAAGATGATAATTCTTTTGACAGATAATTACAGTGACAATTTTTTTTTCTTCACCCAATGCACATGTTTGCTCACCCCCTTTTCCTTCTGCCAACTCTGCATCTCATTAAACCTTATTCATTGTTCACAATATTGTATGTATAATAGCTTCACTAGAATGTCTCTCATCATTAATTGGTGGGCAGGGTAAGTATATGATCAACAGAAATTCTGAACAACAATTAGGAAGGGAAAGTGGGTGAAGCCATCCATATAGGTTCAACCTATTCCCTGCTCACACCACATCCTCCCTACCCAGGTAGAAACCACCTTAACTGCAGTTAGATCTTGGTGTCCTTGTCCATGAGAAGGAATCCTGAGGTAAGGGCAGTTTATTTCTATAAATTGTTTACATAGCAAGCCGACCTTTCCAACCAGGAATTTTATCCTGTTTTTATCCATCATTGTTATAAAAGACACAAATTTTTGTCTCTAATTCATGCGATAGCAGACTGATATTCCCAGACTCTGAAAAGACCCCTTGATTCTGATTCACTTGAGCAAATGGACACAAAAGCAGAGCATAGAAGCAAGCAAGAGTGTCCGTTTGCTGCCATCTCAGGCCCAGCCCTCCACCCCCACCCTCCCTCACACAGCCCTCTTCAAATCCTGATGAGCTGAGCCCATCAAAAGTCTCCAGCATATGATGTCTGTTCAATTACAAAGTTCATTCGACTTTATTATGGATCATAATGAAAATACCCGCCTTAGGCTAGAAGAGTGGTCCTGTCGGAGGTGAGAGAATAGGAGCCACTCGGCAGGGGCCAAGCAGAGCACCAGGCAGCCAGGGTTGGTGGCCCTAGGGGTCAGTCATTTGTCACAAGCTGCAGTCAGTGAGCTTCTGGCAAAATTGCCTAGCCTCTTAGATGCCACACTGCAGCTCTCCTACTTACAGATGGAGCCCTTGCTTAAAATATTCCTGGGCTTTTGGTGAAAAGGTTGGTTTTTTTACGAAGTTTATATTTGATTTTCGTGTAAGCAAATTGCTTTAACCCATGCAATGATTGTTTGTAAGACAGATTTTGCTCAGGGATAGTCTTCATTTATATGCCCAATATTACTAGGAAACTCCAATCCTATCTAGTCTGACCACTGATGAATTAGCTTTCACTCCAGTGGTCAAATATCTACTTATACATATGTAAGTGCTCAGACGGCCACTTGTGCTTGAAATTAATATTGCTAAGCATACTCTTACTCACATACTAATTAGATGCCCCTATAGTACACAACACAATTATAATTACTTTTTCAATTTCTTTCTTCCCTGCTGGGTAAGAAGCTCCAAGGAGACAGGAACCTCCTCTCTTTTGTTTATCACCATATGCTCAGTCTTTAAGACACTTCTTGCTTATGAAAAAAATATTTGTTTAATAAATGAATAAATGGTTAAATGGTGCAAATGATATATTAACTTCAACCATCAGTGCTATCATCAATATATCTATTGATGATATATCAATATATCAGTGTCTTCCAAGGGTACCTTAGCATAGTACCTAATAAAGCTAATCATTAGCAAGAAATTGTACCTTACTCAACCTTAGAGGGTAGAGAAAATCAGGAAAAATCACAAAAGAATGGAGAACCTCACCCATAACCCCTCAGCTTTCAGTACTCTGTGAAGAATCACTTTTTAAATGACAGCATCATTGTCTTCCTTGCTGTCCTTGGTCCTGGCAAAGATAAATTATTCCTTCCATCCTTGAAGGGTTTATCAGCCAGAGTTGAGTCTATGTGTAGAAAGGATGTAGGAATGAATCTCTTACTTCTTTGACCTCAAAGTTCACACTCTAGCAATACCAACATACCTGTAGTTTACACCTCCATGCTTATGTCCATAATCTTTCCTCTGTCTGGAAAACCCACCCTCAATACCATGTCCCTCTCCATCTGGTTATTTCCAATGTGTCCTTCAAGACTCAGTTCAGGTTACTTCCTCCAGGAAGCTTTCCCTGACTGCCCTAGGCTGGATATAGGGACCTCCCCTGTGCCTTCCATGGAACATAGTATATGTGTTCACATTATATTAAGATTATCCATTTGCCTGGCTCCCCCTTTGCAGAAACAGTACCTAATTCTTAATTTCCTCAACTCCTAACACAATGCTGTGCAAAGAGTAGGCACTCAATATATATGTGAGGAACTGATTGGAACAATAGCTCTTGCTCACAGATGCTAAGGCAAGGGCCTGTGCATGGACAATGCACTCATCTGGAGAAGTAGCAGGACGTGAGTAACCATGAAACCATGGTGAGACAGGGCAAGGACCCAAAGGTTCTGAAGTCCCCATGTGGATTTCTGAAGGAGGCAAAGAAGAAAGAGAGAGGCACTGGCCCTGACTCTTTCATCCAAGTAAAGATATGAGTTCAATCCAGCACATTAAGAAATTGAACTGAAAATATAAAAGTCCAAGGAAATTCCTAAATAATAAGAGGTTAGTATGGGACAAAATAGTACCTCAAAAGATTACATAACTAACTTATCAAAAAGGACACATACTGTTGCCAAGAAAGACCCCTGGGCTGGATATACCACAATAAAACACAGTGGGATCTGAATCTTGAACCTCATTTGCTGGTAATAGCATTTTGTTACTAACTGGATGACTTTCCATTTGAAAGATCTGACTTGCTGGAAAGGTAGAGTATCTGATATTTGGCTCAGCCATTACCTTTAATCACTGCCATATTCACATACCTACTTTGGTATAAAAGCGGCAGAATATAGCTTCAAAAGAGCTCAAAGCATTCAGCAACAAGATTTCCACTAAGACAACCTAATCAGAAATATACAATTTACATTTCCCTTGCAACCTTCATGACTATGAATACTTTTTGCTGACAATTTGGTGCCCAGTACATGAAGTTCATCAAATGACAAATGTCTTCGTCATAATGATAGAAAATTTGCTTTACATAGTGCATTTTAAATTCAGCTATTCTTAAATGTTATTAATGACAAAAACAGGCTAAGTCAGAATTACAAAAATAAAGTATTCTTTCGAATGCTAATTCCAGAAGATGTTAATTAATAACGGTGACTTACAGGGTTCCAGGATCAAATAAATTTCAGAGAAACAATTAAACACAGGTTTTCTTTACTACAGGACATCTTACAGCCTTTATTATGCCAATATGCATTATAGAATCTTTAAGAGTATAACATCTTATGCAGCATGTGATTTCATCCCAAGTATGTTTCATCACATATCCTTTTTCAACGGCATACACTAGGAAGCCTAGGTTAAATCTCCTAAAAGGTGACACAATTTCCCTGCACTGGTTGGTCAGTAGATACTGGTCCTTGAAACCACAGGTCAAGCTTTACAGCTATCTATACCCTTAAAATACACAGTGATCCCAGGTATGGTCTACTCTCTGCTTCCCAGAAAGCCCACAGAGAAGAGGCAGATGCCAAGATAAATCAGCTGCAACCAAGCCAACTGCATCCTTGGGCAGGAGGAATGGGAAATTAAGTAGTGCAAGTTGAACATACTGACATGTCAAACACTCCTAAAGAAATTTTAACAAATATTTATTACCAGGTTACCCATCTTTTGATTAGGTTGAAATATCAAAAAATGCAAGACTGAATTTTAAATGGTTCATTTAATTTTATTCCTAACAGAATTAAATGGAAACTATGGATTAAAAGGACTCATGGGGAGTGGGGAGTTACTGCTTAATAGGTATAGAGCTTCTGTTTGGGGTGATGAAAAGATTTTGGTAATGGATGCTATTGATGGTAGCAAAACATTGTAAAAGTAATTAATGCCACTGAATTGTACCCTTAAAAATGATGAAAATGGCAAATGTTATATTATATATATGTTACCATAATGTTTTTAAAATTGTTAAAATGGTAAGTTTTATGTTATAAACAATGTTACCACCAATAATTTTTTAAAGTGCTCTCAGAAAAAAAATATGAAAATCATAGGCATATAAATTAATTTGGAGGAAAAAGAGAGAAAAGGGAGGCTAGTAGGACAGGAAAAATCACAGCAACCTGCAATTCAAGCTGGAATGTCAGCGGACAGGACCTGGGGGTAAAACTGTGCGAGATAAACTGCAGAGAACTCCCCGTGATTTTCCAAGTCCACTGAAAGCAGCCCCTGGTTACTCATTGCACAGAAGTTGCCTCACACTGTAGGTCAAGTAACCCTACCACACCGGCCATAGCTAAATGGACCAGGGATGGAGCTAGACACAAAGGTGGTTGCCCGTTGACCCAACACAGTGAGGAGAGGCCAGGTTGGGAAAGTTTACAAACTCCCTTTGCAGTTTTGGAATCCCATCTTCTGATGGACATGCCACTGGACTTTGAAAGAAGGTACATTACTTGAAAAAATATAGGCATAGGCCTAGAAAAGGAGGATTTACCTAATTATTTTATTTCTCTTAAAGGTCCAGGGATTCTCAATCATATCTATTTATCATTTCCATTCAAAATGTTGGTAAAATTCAGTTAATACTATTTTTCCGTTTTCTCACTGTCACCCTCCCTAATAAGGGGATGATATCTTTAAAATGGGGTTTTTGTGGAAATAGATACATTTAACAACTAGTATTCGTGGGGAGAGGGAGAGAAAGTCTTGCATTTTATGATAAGTTATCTATTCTGAAAACAGACTATTTTTAAAATTCCATTTCCCAAAAGTTTCAGATCTGACCATTTATTTCAATCTTTTTCTGTTTGTTTTCAAGCTTCAAAATAGAAACCCGCTCTGTCCATCTTATATTTGGGTGAAATATGGATAGCCAAAAGAAATAGAAGCCGTGGATAACCCAGAGCAATGCATATGCTCCATTTTTACTAAAACTTCAATCATCCATGAAGTTGTTCCCCAAGCCCAATGTGATCATTGATACATGAGGTGAGATGGTTACAACACTGTATGAGGGGAAGAGCCAAAACCAGATTCTGTACAACTTAAAGTAAAAGGTTGTTTGTAAGACATTAACTTAATATTTTTCCACATTCCATAAGTAACATGCAGCCCAATATTCATCTTTTAAGTACCTCTTCCAAATTTATTGGAATCATTTATTTTCAAATCACATTTTTTAAACAGACATTCATTTTAAAATAACCAATCATTTTTCCCAAGGAGGCTTTTTATTTATTGCTAATTCATTTCAAAAGATTACATAAAAATAGAAATGTTATTAAAAAAAATAAAATACAAAATGTTGGCACCTCGAGATGAGTGACAGGGCACACTTGACATTCTAATATGCCTTCTCCTGTTTGAGCCATGAACAGTTTCTACTATTGGAAGTCGGCTCCAAGCAGCCTTTTGTTTGTTTGTTTGCATCTGCCAGAGGCCAGGCCAGAGGGCCTGCATGTATAAAAGTATCTCACACTCAGAAGGAGGCCCTCAGGCCTTTGTGCCAGTAGATGTGCAAAGAAGCTTAAGTAAGTGTGGGAAAATAGCAACTGCAGATCAGAATTTGCCATAAGGCAAGACCTAACACAGTTTTTTTCTCGTTTGCCACAGACAGATGGAATAACAACATAATAGGCTTGGGCAAAAGGTCTCCTGAGCTATTCTCCCCATTGTACACACACAGCGAAGACAGTAAAGACACAAAGAGATAGTACTTAGGAAGGAAGTGTCTCCTTAAGAGCAAGGGCCTCTACCGTTCATTATTTTCATCAAAAATTGGGAAAGGGGATGGATGCAAAACCCTCCCCTGCATCCTGCTTTAGGTTCAAAAACAATGTTGCTATATGGGTGCCAGTCTTCACTCTCCGTCCAAAGACAGGCAGCTGGGGAAGGGACAAGCAAGACTTTTAGAAGGCTGTGTCTGAGCTCAGGACACTTGAAAGACCCAAATCTGCCTGTGGAAAAACAGCTGGGTATCCGTCACTCAATGTCACCCAGGTAAAGAGCCACCAAGTGGGCCACAGGAACCGTTTCAGCCACACCCATCCAGCCAAAGTATATCTTTACAAAGCAGAAAGCTGTACTGTCACTCGAGATGACTGAGAACAGGAAGGGGAGAGAAAGGTCCTAAAAATTCTGTATCACTGTCTCACCTAGGACATTTAAAAAAAATTTGAACAATTGAAGAAAGAAGGAATAGATAGCAGAAAAGAAGTACTTTTTTTTCAAAATGACTTAAGATGATATAAGATTGGCTATGAGTTTTAATTGTTGAAGCTGGGAGATGGATACATGGGGGCTTCATTATACCTATTTTGTTTTAAATTTTCTGTAATAAGTTTTTAAAATTATTTTATATTTGTGTAATACTTCAGTTTTTCAAAGAAGTTTTACAGCATTGCTCTAAATCATATAATGCTCATTTTAAAGGTTAAAAAAATCTGAGGGCCTGCAGACACATATTGTTCTTTTGAGACGTTTTAAAAGAGATTTAGAGAGTTTTTCCATAAAATTCTAGTTTTTCTAGGAATATGATCTTGAGTCAAAAATTTTGGTATGGAAGAAACTAAAATTCAACATATTCCTATCCACTGAGAACCTCTGTGCAAAACTAAATGATTCCAACCAAGACATCCTTTTCACAAGTGCCCACTAATATAGACTGATATATGCCAAAAGCATTCCAGCATATCTCAATCTGTTCTCAGCACATAGTTAAATTCAAAGAGGAAAGCCTTGTCCTTTCTTTTTCTCCAACCTAATTCTATATGTATGCACATACTGTGAATGTAAATATGTGATCCTTTTTTTAAAGTTTATCCAGAAGTAATATTCGAGAGCAAAAGATTCATTTTAAAGCAGTTATATTTTTTGAGAAGGCTCCACTTATGGAAATGAAGAAAACTTTTATGAGTTAATGTTACCAAAATATAATAATAGCTTTGAGTCAGGAACCAAAGTTTCTGGCTTTGTACAAGGCTAATGAGACAAGATTTCCAAGTAACCTTAAAAGTGATATTTGGAGAGAAACACATAACATTTTGGAGAACTGGCTGGATTGGTTTCACCTTACATGTTGAAAGTAATAAAATCAATAAAACCTTTGCAAGGTTTCAAGGAAAAGCTGTGACAATTTTCAATGCATCCACTTATGACACAATGTCTACTAAGAAGGGGAGATAAAAAAACTTTTGTCATTAGAAATTCTATCAAAAACATTATAAAAAACAAAAAATGTTACCATTTGCAAATTGATACTGACAATCAGTGCTCTTTTCCTTAAAAATAAAAAGTTGGGGGAAGATTTGAATGTAGTCTCACTGACAAGCTCCCTATTCATAAATAATAAACTTAATTTTTTAAAGTTCATATGCTAGAGTTCTGTGCTTAGCATTTAAACTCTAAGTTGAGTTTTAATAACTTTAATAAAGAATAACATTTATTATATATTAGTGACTCAAAATATGTAACCTATATTTTCTACATTACCTATATTTTCTCATGAAACAAAACTGAAAAGTATTCACATCTGTTTTCATTATGTTTGACTTCCCTTATTCTTATACTGAAAGTATCCACACCTAAGTACTATTCTCTCAGTATTCTTAGATTTTATAAAGAAGAAAGGACTTAAAAGTGGTCAGTCAGTAGCTCCTGCAACAACAATGCCTCCTCCTTGGATGGAGGGGGAAGTTCAGGGGAAACAGTAATAGAGTTACCACTTAGCCACACAGTGTCACAAAGTAGTAATTACCTGCAAAATCTGCTGCTTTCCTTTCTCTTTTTTTCTCTCCTGACAGTTTTCCTAGTGCTTCCATCTCTGAAACAGACTTCACTTAGATGCCCTCTGGCGAGTCTAACAAAAAAGAAGGAAGAGAAAAAGAAAGAAACAAGAGGGGAACTATTTCTGTTATTGTTAAAGGAAATATATAAAGCAATGTAAACAAATATATTTTATTAGTTGAGTTGAACAATTAATGCCATTGGTGTGTTGTGTATGCGTCCCCAGGTTGACAACAGTCAATAAACACCAAAATGCTACTCCCATTGCGGTGATTCCGAGAAAGAGATTTTTGAATAGGATTTTGGTATATCCATATTCTCTCCCTCGCCAAGAAAATGATAGTCTTGATTTTTAATAACTATGGCTAATATTTACAAATATTAATATACAGTTGCCTTATAAGGTAGAGTCAATTATCATTCCCATTAATACAGTGTTATTACATGGTGCTATAGGTTAAGTGTGGCATCGCCCAGCTCTTTCTGGCAGACAGGGGAATCTCCAGAAGACACACCTTGAGCTGAGACCTGGAGGATAAGTAAGAACTCAATAGTTACACATAGGATGGGTGAAGGGCATCCAGCCAGAGGACAGCTAGTGCAGAGGTAAAGAAGTATGGGTAGCTATGAAGGCAGTTCTGAGAGGTATGGGTAGTTGTGCACAGCAGTAAGTGGTTTTGGAAAGCTGGAGAAGAGTCAGAGCCCAGAGGGCAATGTCTGGAAAAAAGGTTGAAAAAAATCACCAAGCACTTGGTCTACTAGGCTAAGATTTTTCAACTTTTTGCTTTAGCCACTGATGAGCCACCAAGCAACTTTTTGCACACAAATAGATGATGAGATTTGCACATTAAAAAGTCCATGCTGGTGGTAGTTTAAAGGATGCATTTAGGTAAACCAGGTTGAAAACAAAGTGAGCAAGTAAAAGTTTAGTTTAACAGTCCAGGATAGAAATAATGGGGCTCAACTAATATAATGGCTGAACAGAGAAATTATTCAGAAAATAGAAATTAGAGAAATTCTGTTATCGGAACACTCTGGGTTCTGGAATTCTAGGTTCTTGGCTATGTCTCATAAAAGGATTTAAGAATTTGGTCACAAGAGTAAAGAGTTTATTAAGAAACAAGAAAACTAAAAATGAGGTAAGTACACTACCCAACCTGAGATATGGGTGCAGGCGTGCTACAGGCTGAGGCGCTCACTTGAGGTGCCAGGTTAGGCCTTTTTAAAGCCTTTCCTCCTCCCCTTTCCTAATGATAGAGAGGGGCCCCAGCTGTTTACTGTTCTGATTGGTTGCACCACCAGTTAGCTCTCAGGGGGCCAGTAGCGGGGGGTGGGGGGAGGAGTTCCTGTTGTTTGGAGTAGTCCGGGGCTTCCCCTTGACCCCAGAAAGAGTTCCAAATGGGACCTCATGGCCAGGGTCTAGGTGGAGTATTTCTGGCTTTGTTCTTAGTAGCAGGGGTTTCCAGGCGGGTTCTCCTAGTCATGTTCTCTGCCAGGTCCCAGCCACCTTCCCTCTTTCCCTATACTAACCTGCTTCAGCTCTATATAATATAACATTTGCAGTTCTAATATGATAACAATACTTCAAGTATGGTCACAAGGCACTTTTATAAATATATTATATCACTTGATCCTTACAACAATCCTGTGAGATAAGTAGGGTAAGTATTGTCTCCCTTCTGGAGATGAGAAAACAGGCTCAGAGAAGTTAAGTGACTTGCTCAAAGTCCCATGCCCAGCAGATGTTGAAACTAGGAGTGAAATCAAGTCATCTGGTTTTAAGGTCCTGGTTTAGTTTGCCAAAGAGGTGCTGTTGCAAAGTACCAGAAATGTGTTAGCTTTCATAAAGGGGATTTATTTGGGATAAATGCTTACAGTTCCAAGGCCATGAAAAGTCCAAACTGAGGCACCATCAAAGATGCTTTCTCACCAAAGTCAGCCATTGTTGATCCCAGTGTGTTGCTACATGGTGAATCAAGATGGACGCTGATCTCTGCCAAGGTTTCAGCCTTCCCCTCCAGGCTCACTGTCTCCTCTTGACATGCTCCATGGGCCCAGCTTCTTGGGGCTTCACGCTTAAGTGATCATGTAGTCCTCTCTCTTACATGGCAGGGTCAAACACAGTGGCTTCTTTTTCCTGTGTCTGCCTGTCTGTCTGTGTCTTCCTTTATATCAGACCCAGCAAGAAGGTGGACACTCAATATGAATCACACCCCACTGATGTAGTCGAGTCAAATGGGTCTCACACCCACAGAAATGGATTGGTTAAAACAATCTTTTGCCTTTTGGGATTCACAAAATTCAAACTGTCATAGGCCCCATCCATGAAACTAAAAGGCATAAAGAGAGGGTCTCTAAAAAAAAAAAAAAAACAAAGAGAAACAGAAAAACTGTGGCATTATACTTACATATCAGTAGAAAACTATGTAAATAACACCCTAAGATTCCCACCCACTGTGGTACAGACCAACCTTCTCACTCACTGAAAACCTTCCTGAGATGCCTCAGGGCCTGGCATGAGCTCTTCATTCTCTCACTTCTGCTAGGGGTGGGAAACATATAACTTGAGAAGCTTACTGCTGGGCTCTGTGGTAATTTCCTCAGACCTCTGACTTTAAAATAAATGAGAAAATAGCTTAATACGCTATCACATTTTTAAAGGTATTTACCTTACTCAAGCAAAATCTTTTGCATGTCTGTGAACAAGCCTGTTCACAAATAAACACACAAAATATATTATACATAGTGATTTCCTCCTTTTAAATATAGCATTTAATATGCTCAGATTGTCATAAAATTGTTCTTCCTATGTGCATTATTTTTGCCATAAAGGTCAAATAAAGACACAAAAGATATTTTTTAGACTGCAACCAATTGACTCATTTTATGTTGTGCTTCAACTTTGTGATTTATCTTTCCTCTTTTAATCCTCAGAGGGGCTCTTTCCACTTTGTTATAAATTTCTTTAATAGATGAAGGGAAGAAATTACTTTTATTTGTATTTGCCTCTGTTAATCTCTGTGTCCCACCAGGAAGCATAGTGTTTAGAAAAGCAAATAATAAGTACTTGGCTTAATAGAATTTAATTTTCCTAACATTCTTTTCTACCACATGTTTGCTCATGGTAATCATTTTCCATGGAAAATTACTGCCTTGTAACAATTAGTAAACATGCTTGTTTTTTGTTTTTGTAAGTTTTACTTGTATAGTAAAGATTCACAAAGAAAAAATATTTAGAAGCTTTCTCTAAAGGAAAAAAGAAAATTCCAGATTAAAAGCAAACTTAGCAGAACTCAAATAAAAGCAGGATGGACAAGTACAGAACAGACACCTGCCTCTTCCCGCCCCCCTCCCCAAAAAAAAAACAAAAGCAGTGCTGAATGAAAGATTAAGAGGTCGATATTTAGGGTACTGAGATCGCTTCCATAGGGAACCACCCCTGATTACAAGTTTTAGGGCTGATTGCCTTCAAGAGAGAAATGTTAAATATTTGGGACTTATAAATAAGTCATTTTTAAGCCAGAGGAACAAAGTAATCAAAAACAGAAAAGGCATTAAGCTGACCTAGGAATTTTTTTCTTACATTTTTGCTGTAAAAGCCATTCCTTTTTTTCCCTAAGTATTGATTATTAAAGTATGAATGTGTACACTGTTGTTTAACATGGAGGTTATTTTCACAGAAAAAACTTAATTGTGACTTATCCTTACTGTAGCAGTTTGATATTGTTTATAAATTCCAAACATAGACATTGGATTATTTTGTAAACTGCTCTGTCTGAGGTTTCACTTTTACTTGATTAAATTATGATTAGGGCTTTGATTGCGCCACATCAGTAGGGCCTTGAGTCCTCACCCCTCAGTGGGTGGGGACTCACAGGTAAAAGACATGGCAAAGGACAGAGTTGGGAGTTTTAGATGCTGGAGCCTGGGAAGTAAGGACACAGAAGAGCAGAGAGAAGGCTAGATTAGACACGGCAGAGGCCCCAGGAAGAGAGATGAGCTGTTCACCTGATAGTCTACAGCTGGCCTTGTGGAGAAAGCAGAGCAGCTGAGCCCAGAGAGAAATGAGCCCCTGAGAAGAGAGGAACCCAGGAAGCCAAACCCTTGCAAACATTGGTAGCCATCTTGCTCTAACACATGGCGACAGACTTTGGTGAGGAAAGTAACTTATGCTTTATGGCCTGGTAACTGCAAGCTTCTACCCCAAATAAATATCCTTTATAAAAGCCAACAGATTTCTGGTATTTTGCATCAGCACCCCTTTGGCTGACTAATACACTTACTCATCACTGTATTTATACAGGACTTGCTTTACTTTCTATGCCTATAAAACCTAATAAGACCACGAAATGCTATTAGCCAAAATTTATTGTTATTCTTTAGTGAAACAATCCAAACTGAAATGCATGTTATAAAGATCACTAGTATTCCTTGAGCAGTTAAGGAATGTTCCTGAAATAAATGGCTCCATGGTCAAATAATTTAAAAATGCTGCTACTCTAGACTCCTCTTACAAAGTCACATTAAAAAAAAAAAAAAAAAAAAACCTCTATTTAATAAAATTTTATAGAGACTTAAAACTAAGTTTTAACCCAGTATTTCCAAACATACTTGACCATGGAAACATTTTTTTTCCAAATAACATCTATTCATTCTTGGGCAATACAGGCCAAGACAATTTCCTCTTCTCTTAGTAAATGACAAAAGCCATTTAGAACACCCAATTAAGTTTGTAAATCACAATTCAGGTCAGATCCAGCATGCAAATGAATGCGCTACCAGAATCAGGAAAGAATATGGGCCCACATCAAAACTTATACACAAGACACAGACATTCAGGAAAACTAAAACTTAGCTATTGAACAGAACAGTGAAATACCATGTATATCTCTGAAAGGCATTAGCAGAGCCACACCTCAGGAAACATTTGTGAAAAGAGAACTAGGCAGCTGTTACCTTAGTTGACTCTCTTTGCATATAGGATGTCAATAATTAGGTTGAGATACAAAAGAGGATTCCAGGTCTAAAGGATTACTGGTGTGAACGGACAAGGCAAAGAACAGGGTCTCTGACACCAGACTAAGGTTTATATCCAAGTTACAATTCTACAGGGGGAATCAAGATACTCATCAGTAAGAGAGATCTTCACTGAAAAGGAAACACTGGCCCTCAAAGGTTGTGCCAGGGACACGAAGTTTCTGGAAAGATCAGCTGAAGTTGATCTCAAAGTAGTAAAGTAGATCAGCAAAGAAAGTCACTGGATCAAAAATCCAAGAAGATGGCTATTATGGATGGAATTGTGTTCCCTATAAAGTTATGTTCAAGTCCTAAACTCAGGTCTTATGAATGTGATCCTTTTTGGAAACAGGATCTTTGAAGATGATAATAGTTAAGATGAGGCCAAATTGGATTAGGGTGGAACTTATAAGAAGAAGAAATTTGGACACAAACCAAAATTGAAGACAACCATGTGATGGAGGCAGAG
This sequence comes from Tolypeutes matacus, assembly GCA_026826555.1. Lineage (NCBI taxonomy): Eukaryota > Metazoa > Chordata > Mammalia > Cingulata > Chlamyphoridae > Tolypeutes > Tolypeutes matacus. The sequence goes on from JAKSZT010053791.1 coordinate 8,609,579, forward strand.
ACTGAGTTATGCCACAAGCCAAGGCAGGCCATGAATTGCCAGCAAGCCACTGCCAGAACCCTACAGACTTCAGAGGATTTAGACTTCTAGCCTCCAGAACTGTGAGACAATAAATTTCTGCTATTTAAAGCCACCCAATTTGTGGTTCTGTTTTACAGCCGTCCCAGGAATCTAAGATCATAGTTCAATTGTAAGCTGTATAAGACAGCAGGGGCAACATTGTTGATATACCTTCCTTGACTCTGACAGGGCAGGTTCACGTGGGTAAGACTCGTCCTAAATGTGACAGCCATCAGTGCTTGAGCTCTGAGAATAGGAAAAGGCAGCGGCAAGGACAATGAGGTGGAGACTGACATTTTAAGATTGCTATCCATTCCTTAGAAAGAAAAGGGGAAAAAAAAAATTTGCCATGATTCAGAAAAGATTGGCAGCCCAGTTCTTTTTTCTTTGTTCTTTCAAAGCCATTTCTATTCTCCCATCTCTATTGTTCCATTCTGCTCTTAAAAGACAATGAAAAAGAGAACTAAAACATAACCTTCCCAAGATTTATTCATGCAAGGGAACATCTCAAAAGCAATCTAGCATCCACTATTCTAACAGAAAATCCTATTCTGTGAAATCACTGGCAAATCATGCATCAGCCAAATGCTTACCAGGTCACCTGGTTCCATGTAACCTTCATTTAATTTACTTTAGCAATCATTTATTAACTGCTTACTATGATTCCAGCACTGTAAAAGGCTGGAATAGAAGAACCAAAGCAAATGTATGGCCCCAGAGAACTTAGTTTAGTTAAGAGACAAGAATTTGTGAAAGGCAACATGTAATCCAATGCTAAATAGTCTGATTATCATTAACTGTGAGGAGTTGAGGAATTCAGTACAGAGAAGTCATAAGAAACATAGAAACTATAGAAGTTAAGATGGTAATCCTTTTATCTTCAACCGGTACACTAGCTTTATGAAGATGCTGATATGTTCCCAACATTCTATAACCCATATTACAAATGTGGGAGAAATAAGAAAAGGAAACAATCAGCAATCAGCTTGAGCTAGAACAACAGGAAAGAGCTTTATGAAGGGGAGTACATGAGCTAAGCCTTGAAGGAAGAGCAGACATTCCAGGAGTAGGAATCTAAAAGAGCTTAGCATACTTGAAGGACAGAGATGATGCTAGCAGAGGTTTTGTTGGGGGATTACAGGAGACAGCAATGTCTTAGACCAAATTAAGGAAACCTGTATGTGAATGTTTTAGTTTGCTAGGCTGCCAGAATGCAATATATCAGAAATGGGTTGGCTTTTACAATGAGGATTTATTGTCTTATAAGCTTACAATTTCAAAGCTGAGAAAAATGTCCAAATCAAGGCATCACCAGGTGATGCTTTCCCCCTGACAACAAGCTGCTGACAGTCCTGGACTCCTCATCATATGGCAAGACACATGGTAGTGTCTGTTGATCTCTCCCTTCTTTTCCACATTTTGTTGCTTTCACCTTCTGGCTTCCAGGACTTTCTCTCTCAGCTTCTGTGTCTTTCTCCTGTCTGTCTCTCCATTTCATCCTGTTTAAAAAGACTCACCCTGGGCTATACCTTAATTGATGTAACCTAACCAAAAGTTCCCATGTACACATGTACAGGAATGGATTAACTCTAAAAACATAATTTTCTGGGGTCCATCCAGCTTCAAACTGTCACAATGAAAGAATGGAAGTTTGGAATTGGGAGATTATGCAATTGTAAATTCTCAAGGATAAACTCACATAATCATTGAATTAGAGAACCCCGGGGTTATTAAGAATCTCAGAAATCATTTAGCACAATTTTAACTCAATGCAATAATAATAATATCTACATGTGATCATAGAGTGGCTGCCAAAAAATTTCCAGTAAGAGAAAGAAAATTTACAATCTCTCAAGAGAAGAGCTCTCATTGTCAGAATGTTAAAATTGTCAGAAATGTTCTAATTGTTAGAACTGTCTTCTTTGTAGGATTACCATTGGTTCTCTTACTGATTTATGGAGATAAATAATAAGTTAAAATGTCATCCCTTTCCCACATGCTAGGTTGTAAATATCAAGACTAAATTGGTGTTTTTTATATTACTATGCAGAATATACTAGACAGGATAGTGGTCCTAAAGATGTTAATCCAGCTCACAGCTGTAGATCCACCTTAATCCAAAAACCCTGGAAACTGGGCCTATTCAAACAACCTCTTTATTATCATGAGGTAAATTCATATCTGAACCTCTCTGAGTTGCCCTGAATTAGACTGGGTCTGATGTCATACAAGGCTACGACATCAGGGTTTCACCAAACGGAGTCTAACCTCAAGTAGTGAGGGATACAAGCAGCCCTTGGCTATAATGTATCTGATTATATTTTTCATGGATCATATAACTTTCCCCTTTAGGTGAAAGAATGTGGTTCTATTGGGGAATTTTCTGGTGGCTCTGAAGCATGGCAGAATTTTGGGTATCTTCCATTTCACTTATATTTCAGTTTTTCTTATATACAATATTTCTATTGTAATTTTTTTTTTTTTTTAAGATTTTTATTTATTTATTCATTTATCCCCCCCTTGCTGCTTGCGCTCGCCGGGTCAGCTAACCACGCCATGCGGGCGGGCTTGCCTTCACCAGGAGGCCCCGGGAACCGAACCTGGGGCCTCCCATATGGTAAACGGGAGCCCTACTGATTGAGCCACAGCCGCTTCCCTCTATTGTAATTATAAGAATTGGATTTTTTTTTTCCATTTTTGCTCCTTCTCTCTTGTCCATAATGAGTCCCCAGATCTGGGCACGAAAAATCCATCCTCTTTGCAATTAATTCCAATTTTCCTCTGAATCGATTGTTTCCAAACCATATAAATAATTGGCTGTTGGGAGAGGGAGGGATTAAATATGCCACAGCGGTCCCTTCATTGTCGTTTGAAGCAAGGTTTCCCAACCTCAGCACTATGCACATTCTGGCCCAGATAATTCTTTGTTGTGGGGGACTGTCCTGTGCATTGTAGGATGTTTAGCAGAATCCCTGATCTCTACTCTCCAATGCCAGTAGCACCTTCCCTCCTCAGTCATAAAAATTAAAAATGTCACCAGACCTTGCCATTGTCCTCTGGGAGGCAAAATTGTCCCTGGTTGAGAACCACTAGTATAAAGATAGGGTCTTAGTTAAAACCTCTGTGCTCTGCATTCCAGGCACATTTTTGAAGTGGTGGTGGCTGCCTTTTCTGGCATACATCCACATAAATTCTGCTATTTATTCCAGTCTCTTCAGAGAAAAGTATGAACACCCTGTTTCTTGACAAATGACTTTGATTATTAGATTGCATTAATGTTCATCAAAGTACAAAGACAGAGCTTTAGCTCTGCTGTCAAGACAACCGCTGCCTTTTCAAGCAAAAGGAAAATCAAAGACATGTAAGATGCCAGGTGAGTTGGAACCTTAAGCCAAAGGTAAGTGCTATGGCCACGACTAAGCACCTGGCACTTCCCCAACAGAGCTGAGTACTCAAGAAAATTGAGACTTCAAATGAGCTTCCACCTAACAAGCTGCAATTTTGTTTCATTGGGGGGGAGAGTAGGAAATGAGGTAAGGGAAGAAACCAGAGAATTCAACATGACAATCTATTTGCTAATTCAGCGAGGAGTTCAGGACAATCTTCAGAATGGCGCAAGACAAAAGCGTCATTATCTGTAATTACTGCTTACCAGTAGCACGGACTGATAACAAGCTTCCTCTGTCAATCATACCCGGCCATTATGAGAAGAGGCGATTAAACTAATTAACAAATCAACTTTTCTGTGTAACGTTGGGTTCAATAGCAGAAAATAATGAGAAAAAGCCAGTTATTTGAAGGGAAAAAATAAGACAGAATTCTGAAGTTAACAACAATGTAGATAGGGAGCTCATATAATTGACAAATATATACATTTTGACATTAGAAAATCTGATTGCACATTGGGAAATACAAGGCTTCTTGTTAAAAGCCAAAGTTTAAATGGAAGGTGCTTTGTTTGATCATGAAAAGCATATACAATTATAACAATCATGCCTATCTCTTTACATGTGACACATACAGATATAAGATAATGTCTCACCTATAAAGAAGACTGCCAGGCACCACAGTCATCTTAGGCATGGATATGAAGTCAAAAGGAATCATACACAAAAAAGGCCTTTTAGCCATAAAGTCACTGTCTTAGTTTGCCAGACTGCTATGACAAATATCGCACACTGGTTGACTTAAGCAATGGAAATTTATGGTCTCACTGTTTGGGAGACTAGAAGTCCAAAATCAAGGTCTCAATAGGGCCATGCTTTCTCCCGGAGTCTCTAGAGTTCTGGAGTTGGCTTGTAGCAATCCTTGGGGTTCCTTCGTTTGCATCTCTGCCTCAGTCACATGGTGATCTGTTTCATTCTCTGGCTTCTTCTGACTTCTGGCTTCTATTGACCTCTGACTTTTTCTGAAGGACTACATTCGAATTTCCTTTGTCTTATAAGGACTCCAGTGAATGGATTAAGTATCACCCTGATTAGATTTGAACTCATTTAAATAGGATCTTGGAAGATCCTATTCACAAAGGAGTATATATCTTAACTAATAATAAATCTTCGAAGGTTCTATTTACAAATGGGTTCACACCCACAGGACCATAGATTAAGACTTGAATATGTCTTTATGGGGGACATGATTCAATCCCCAACAGTCACATTACTCCATAGAAAGAGACAAAGAAATACTCTCAGACCACTGCTGCATTCTATACTCCTCTCATGTTCCCTTCCCTTGAAGGGGAAAGGGATGGGTACCATGTCTCATTGTTTGTCTTCAGCCTAATGCCTCAATAAGCATCTATAGCAAGGTTGACCAATGTGGTGGCCACAACTACATGTGGCTACTGAGCACTCAAAATGTGGCTAGCACAACTGAGGAATTGAATTTTTTATTTTATTTTAATTAAATTAAAATTTAAAACTGATATTCAGTTGAATTATTGGAAAACTTTTAAGCACATTTGGCACAACTTAGATATGTGAATCTACTTTCACTGTAAACTTTATGAAATCTAAAGATCAAGCATCCAATAAAATTTCAGCTCTTGAGACGTGCTACAAGGCTAAAATATAAACCAAATTTCAAAGACTTAATACCAAAAAAAAAAAGAATGCAAAATACATCATTAATACATTTATGTTAATTACATGTTGGATATATTGGGTTAAATAAAATACATCATTAAAAATAAATTCACCTGTTTCTGTTTGTTTTGTTTAATGTGACTATTAGAAAAATTTTATTACATATTTGGCTATTGGATCATACTGGCCCACAGAGTGAATGAATGTTATGCAAAATACAGCAGCATTTCAGCAGAAGCAAGAGAGTACCAACTGAGAGCAGCCAGAAATGACACCTACACCAAGAGGGAGACAAAAAAAATCAACAAAGCATAGCCACCTAGGGCCATTTAAAGCATGGGTAAACATTCTTATCTATTTTAGAGGTAGCTGAGGGTGTCACAGTTATTTCTGTACTATAGCTCTTAACTGCAAAGAAAGCAAAAAGTCTTTTCAGTCTACTGTGTTTAAGAAGACATGATAGCAGATCTTGTAATTGTTATATATGTTAGAATTGGTTCAAGTGGAATCATTGCCAGATGCTAATAAACTGGAATCTCATTATAACGCAATCCTTGAAGATTTTTCCTTAGGACCACCATTAAATGAGAGGGCCTTATAACAAGGTTATTGAACTTTAATGCATGCTTGGACAAAGCACTGAGCTCCTCCCTCTTTGAATATTGTTATATTTAATGGGGCCCTGAGCCTAGAGGGAGAGGAAAGGGAAACTACTTAGTCAAATCAACCCTGGGGATGAAAATTCTGCTGGATGTCACCAGCAAATCTCCATCATATTTTCAAACCTTAGTTAATAAAGTCCTGTTGATGGGGTTCCATGAGGAGACTGATTTGCAAAGTCCCTCTATTGAATTCTAACTAAGAGTTACTATAATTTCTAAAATTCTCTATGGTTCTTCTATGTGGTGAAAAATATTCCAGCAGGAATTAACAATAGTATGTGAAGTAGTGAAGACAGAAATATTTGTATTGTGTTACTAGTGATGATAGGCCAAAAGGAAGGGTAAATAGTGAAATGTTTTTAAGTAAGTAGAAATTTCCTTTAATCTCTGCAGCTTCATTCAATATATAAAATGTTTTAAGCAATGAAAGATTAGTGAGAAGAGTTAAGATGTGAAGGAACACCTAAAAAGATTGATTGAGAGAGTAGAAGAGGGTGAAAAGTAGGAAGGTTAAATAATTAAGCAAACAGGTTGAATGAAGAGAACCAAGAGATCAGAAGGCAAAATGCTATCATAAGATCAAAAGATTTGTACCCTTGGGAAATACAAGGAGAGCAAAAAAGCAGCTTAGTAAAGAATTCATTTAGAGGAGTAAAAAAGCATGCATTTGAGAAAATGGAGTTCTTTTTAAGAGTGAGCATTAACTAACATAATTCAATAGCACAGAATGCTTAATCATCGTATGTTGAACTGTTTTCTCTATTTTCTATTCATGCTTTGTTTTGCTCTTTGATGGTTATTGGTTTTCTTTTTCTAAACAAAAACAACTCAATACACCCAGAGACTAGTTATTTTCATTTCAACACATGGAAAAGTAAGCCTAAAGAAACAAGATTCTTTAATTTTCATAAAAGGAAAATCAGAACATTATCTCTTATTCAATCATTATCTGTTTTTATCTATTAAAAAGGTTTGTGGACTAAAAATTAACCAGGATTGCTGCCTTTTTCTTGTGACTACCTTGGGAAACATCATCCCTTGTACCTTTAATTTTCTTCTGGTGGTTTCAGGATCACTTCTGGGGAATAAACCCTCGTCAGGAAAAAAAATTAAGTCCTTTTTTAATCTCATTCTTTAATCCCCACAATGCTTGGCAGACTTTCCCAGAAATTGATTCGTGATTTTTTACCTGCTGCGTTTTTCCAAACAAGAGGCACAAAATAACAGAGCAGTGGATCTGGATCCTCTGGTGGAAGGCCTGGCTGTCAATGAGGGTTTATCCAGCTTGCTTTGCAGAGCGCCTTACCCTGTGATGTAGCTCAGGTTTCCTGACCGGAGTCACTAATGAAGCAATTACCTGAGAACCTGGCAACCACAGTGGCCAGTAGCAAGATCTGATACAACCACCAGCATGTGCCTTTAGAAAAGGCTAGAATCAAAAGGGATTACTGTATGGAAAAAATAATGTTAAGGATTTTTCAACCTTTAACTGAAGTTTTCTTATCTTGAAATATCTCTTGCTCAAGATTCTCTCTTTTTTTTTTTTTTTTTAAGATTTTATTTATTTATTTATCCCCCCCTTGCTGCTTGTGCTTGCTGTGTCCATTTGCTGTGAGTTTTTCTGTGTTTGCTTGTCTCCCTCTGTTGGGTCGTCTTGCTGCGTCAGCTCACCGCGCGCTGCGCGGGCTGACTTGCCTTCACCAGGAGGCCCGGGGAATCGAACCCGGGGCCTCCCATATGGTAAACGGGAGCCCTATCAATTGAGCCACATCTGCTTCCCAAGATTCTCTTTTATTACATAATCTTTAGATATTCTTTCAGAGATCTCTTTGTGGATTAATTCCTTGGGAAACATACACACACATAATATTATATTCTTTTTCAAATTTTATCATATTTAAATCCTAAGAACAAGTTATTACAGAGATGTGATAGCAACTACAATCCAAACAACCTTAAGGAAAAAAACCCACATATAGAGGTATGTTTGCATTTGATTCATTTTTTAGTGCATATAACAACTATTCTAACTCCTTTCATCTTTGTTCCTTCAAATCAGCTTTTGGCCCATCGAAAAGAATATACTTTTTTTAAATTCATTTGAACATCTTTTCTGGTTTAGAACTTGTCTCAAGGGAAAACCTTGAAAGAAAATTAAAACTTCTTTTTTAAAACCCACAGCAATTTATTAATATTTTAAAGCTTTTCAATACAGTTGCATTCACAAATTGGATTTACACTGTTTGATATAAAACAATTGTTTTATTCCTACTTCAAGTGCTCCACTGTTTTCAAGCTTGTTAATTAAATGTTTTATTTTTTTTAAAAATACTGCACAAGTTTCTCAAAACTTCATTTGCACCTGCTTCTTAAATGAATAGATGTCCTTGGAACAACTCCAGTTCATTAAGTGGAAAGCCATTTATTTCTCACAAGAATTCAGTCTTTTACCTGTAAGCTTCAACATGACTTACTAGGCATTGTATTCTCTCACTTTTTATCTGCTGTCAATGAATACAAACATTTTTAATGTATAGAGGGAGGGAAAAAGGCATGTCGTTTGGAATGTCATTTCCATTGCCTGATGTTCCAATGCATGTGCTGAACAGACATCTCTGTAAAGCTATTTGGTGGTTTTATCTTTCAGCCTGGCCCTTTTGGTCTTGTCCCATCATCTTTTTTCCCAATAAAATTGTGTAGTGTGATCTGATGAGATATAGGGATTGTGTGCAGCAGGAAAACCTGCTACAACATCTCAGGGATTTTCACAGCAGAGTCCAAATCAGTAAACCACTTTCTGGCACAGAAAAGAAATAAGAAACACATATATTGAAGTCCCAAAGAATGATGGAAGGAGCCAAGGTAGAGAGGAAGGAAATAATTAGGTGCCAAGGTCATTGATGAACAAGGGAGGAAAGATACGGATGGCAATCATGAAGAAATTTAGAGGGTGATACAGAGACATGGAATGGCATTCAAAGACTTGTTTGGAACTGTAGGTACTTGGATGTGGGAGGGAGGTAGGAGAATGTGGTGTCCAGATCCCTTGGAAGAGGGAAAGGATCATTACTCAATAGAAAAGGCCCCCAGCAGAACTGGGTCCTGGTGGGAGGCAGTCTATATGTCAGTTAATTCTGGAGATGCAAGGAGTACTCTGTTAAGAGGTCTAGGGGAACTTGCTGATTAAAGACAAAAAAGAAAAGACTGGAATGAAGGCAGGCAGGAGGAAAAAATAAGCCATGGCAGGTGTGGAGTGGGAATGGTTTTTCAGGGAGAGACTCAGAACAATGTGGGGGGAGGTTAAAGTACAAGAGAGACTTGCATTTGAGGCAGTAATAAGAGCCATGTGATTTCTGCATAACACCATAGAACTTTGGGGCAAAGCTGTTTGTTACAACTTAGTAGGATTAAAACCCTGGTTCCAAACCATACATTACTTGTTAGGGAATCTCTCCAATCTACCAAAGACACCATAGCTAACATATCCAACATAACATTACTAGAAGTGGGACATATTGACCCGTGTTTCCTGATGAGTGCACACAGAAGGACCTAAACATCATCTACATAGTAGTCTTGCCTAAACTGTTTAACCTGAATCTAATAACAAGAAACAGACAAATTCCAAATGGGATGCATTCTTCAAAACAATTGGCTTAGATTCTTCCCAAATGTTAATATCATGAAGAACAAAAATGGACAAAGAAGTTGAAGAACTATTCTAGATTAAAGGGCATGAAAGAGACATAATAATTCAATTCAGTGTGTAATCCTTGACTGGATCCTGGACTGGAAACAAACAAACAAAAACAACAAAAATCCCCTGAACCCAGTTATTAAGGACATTATTGGAACAATAAAGGGAATTTGAATATGGACTGTATATAAGACAACAGTGTTGTATCAATGTTCAGTTACCCAAGTGGAATAATTATACTAAGGTTATAAAGGAGAATGTTCTTTTTTTAGGAGATGTATGCTAAAAAGTATATAGGGATGAAGTGTTATAATGTATGCCACTGAGTCTCAAATGGTTCAGCAATATCTATATCTATACCTTTACATTGCTATAAAATGGTATTCATATCTTTTTCTATTTCTTTGTATCTAAAGAAAGCAAATTTTTACATTTAAAGGAAAAATTACAGACATCATTTTTAAGATGCAAAGTGAAAGATATTTCAATAATTACATTAAATAAAATTATTAAATTATTAAGTAACATTTAAATAGAAATTATTTTAAGAATCACATTAAAACCAAGCATAAGGGGAGCGGGTGTAGCTCAGTAGTTGAATGCCTGCTTCCCATGTACAAGGTCCCGGGTTCAATCCCCTGTATCTCCAGAAAAACAACAAAAACAACAAAACCAAGCATAGAGCAGGACCATTCCTTGAGGGTTAATATAGTCTATTGTCAGTCATGACCAACTTAATAACATAATATATCTTATTTTATATTCTGGAAGTCATTTAAATGGGCTGTATTGGGCAGATGGAGAAGCAGATATACTATATGCCCTTATTTGGGCAAATAAGTGATAGTTTATCAAGTCAAAACAAAATGCTTCCTTTGTTGAAGGGGAAAATAAAGACTTCTTTAGATGGACCATTTTCATTCCTTCCACACACCTCAACCCTTCATGGTATCTCTGGGATAGGAGACCACAGGCAATATGGTAGAATTAAGGCTTGAGGATGTATTATCCTGGCTCCTCATTTCCTTCTAGCCTTACAAAGCAGGGCAAATCACAAATTCACAAAATGTATGCTCTGAAGAGATGGGGATGATTTCCTGAGGTGGGTGGTGGAAGTTGCGGTTAAATTCTTCTCTCTCTGGGGAATGTGTTCTTGGTACAGGGACACACCTTGTACCAAGAGTAGTACCTTGAGTACTACAAAATCAACTGTAGCTCAGGAAAACCAAATACAATTTTTTCTTTTTTTTAAAAAAAAGATTTATTTAATTTATTTCTCTCCTCCTACCCACCCCCCATCATTGTTTTGTGCTCGCTGTCTGCTGTCGGTGTGTTATTCTGTGTCTGCTTGTCTTCTCTTTAGGTGGCACTGGGAACCGATCATGGGGCCTTCTGGAGCAAGATCCAATCATCCACATTTTCTTAATCCTGTACTGTTGCTGAGCCCTTCTAGAAAAACCATAAGTCACAGAAAGCTCCTGCTTCCCCATTTCTCCAACCTTCCCCATCTCAGTAAATAGCACCACCAATCACCTAATTTTCAAGCCTAAAATCTAGAAGTTAACATTGATTCATGTCCTTCCTTCACCTTAAATATCAAATCCATCTGCAAATGTTTTAGATTCTGTCTCTAAAACATACATCAGAATCCAACCACTTGTCACCTCCTCCACTGCTAACACTATAGCCAAGTCACTGAAATCTCTCCCTTGAAATGCTGCAATTGCCTCCAAGCTAACCTTTCTGATTCCACTCTTGCCTTGCTCCACAATTCCTTCCACACTGTGAGGCCTAAGTGATCTTTTTTTTTTTTTTTTTTTTTTTTTGGCCCCAGAGTGAACACAAGACTTTATTTCACTAGAAAGTCTTGACTGAGGTCATAAACTGCAAGAGGGCAGCCAGCTCAAGTGGCTTATGAATGACTGCCGCGTCTCAAAATGAGTTCATTTGTTTTCAGTCTTCAGGAAACTGTTATTATTTCTAATGTTCACTCTTTTACTCTAAAGGTTGCAGGTTTTTTTTTGTTTGTTTGTTTTTGTTGTTTTTTTTTTTTTATTATGGGTAAAAATCAAAATTCTCACAATACATACAAACATTTGTAAAATGATATATAAATATATATCCTAAGTGATCTTTTTAAAACATCACTTCTCTGCTTGAAATCTTCTAATGGCTTCCCAACAGACTTAGAACAAAATTCACTATCCTTGCCTTGACAAATAGAGACTTAACTTACCTCACCTCTGCCTAAGGACCTCTCCGTGGTCCTTAAAGTTGTAGCACCACTGGCCATTCTCTCTTAAAAGCATCAGACTCATTACTGGCATAAGGCATTTTCATTAGCTTTACCTTTTGCCTCATAGAGCCTCCATTTGATATTCAGCGCCTAGCTCCTCTGGTCCTTCAGATCTCATCTTAAATGTCACTTCCTCAAAGAGGCCCCACTGACCTTCCAGTCTGCAGAAGAGCTCCCGAGCTCCTCCCTGTTACATAACTCAATATTACATAGCACTGAATGCTAGTATTTTATTTATTAACTTGTTTGTTCCCGTTTGTCTTTGGCCATGAGAGCAGGGACTTTGTTCACCACTGTACCCACTAGCACCCAGAATGGTGCCTGGCACAAAGTAGGCACTCAAAAAATTGTTTTTTGAGTGAGTAGAGATTGAAAACCAAAATAAATTAACAGCTTACTAGTTTTTCTCATCTGTAATGTGGGGAATAATAATAATACTTACCTCATAGGGTTATTCTGAGAATCAAATTAGTAAGGGATGATACACTATTTACTATATTATTTGTTGAATGAATAAAACAATAACAACAAAAAATGGGTTACCTCCCCTGGTCCCAGATAACCCCATACAAGAGGCCTTACCATTGGTCCCCTAAGAGCTGACAGGTGGGGCAACCAATCAGAACAGCAAACAGCTGGGATCCTCCCCCAACATCAGTAAAGTGGAGGAGTGAAGAACGGTTTTAATAAAAGGCAGTCCCCCACCCCTAAATCTTCTCTCTTTGCCTAGAGGAGCCCACATCCACATCTTTGGTGTACACTTGTTTCTTTTTCTCTCATTTCTCAATAAAATTTTTTTACTGGCTAAAAATAAAAGTTACCATCTAATAGAAAAAAACTTTGTCAGAATAAGCGTATACTAATAATTCATAAATTTCCTATAAAAGATATGTATTAATTGCCTACTATTTTCCTGTTGCTGAGTGGCACTGCAGCTATAAAAAACCAATATGTAGTTTCAGTCTTAGTGGAGCTCACATTTTAGCAAAGAATCAGATTCAGACTCAGATTCATAAACAAATATTTGAGATGTGTTAAAAAAATTTAATATAGATGTACAAAATGCATTGCCGAACAATTACTGCTGTAAGGAAAATCCAGGAAGCCTGCCCCAGCTCCAGAGATGGGGTAGCTCAGTGTCACTGTGATGACCCAAGGTCATGATCAAGAAGAGCAAAGGTTCCTTGGTGTGCGCATGTGTCTGCCCTGTCTCCCAAGCACTGACCACACAAGCACGCTGAATCTCTGGGAAAGTTAATGCCCCATTTTTCCTGCCATTTCATTTTTTTATTTTTATGACTATAAATAATAATGTATATGTAAAGATATTGAAGTGTACATATTACAACACACATCAAAATTATTCCATTTGGCCCACTTCCGGAAAGATGGCAGACTAGTAAGACAAGGGAATCTCTTCTCCTCCAGAAAAATAGCTAGCAGACAGGCTAAAACAGGACCAAAAAAGATCTTCTAGGGTTTAAGACACCAGGCGAAGGCTAGACACCACCTAGAGGGGAGAGGGACAAAGGAGAGAAATCGCGACAACAAAACCATGAGTTGAAACCACCGGCTGCTGCTGCTGGCACCCTCTACCACACTAAAGACACTTTTAGAATTCTTGGGCCTCTGGGCCTACAGACAAACAGGGCTCCAGGGATCTACCACCCCAGGAAAGAGGAGAGAGAGGGACACAGCCTGGACTCAGCTTCTGACCCACAGATTTGGTCTACTGTGTCCCACGAGCCCTACCAGGCCAGGTGAGACCACACAGTGGTTTGTCCTGGGAGCCAGCAAAGGACTGAAAAAATCCCACCCTCGCAATCTCCCTCTCTTCTACCTGGGACCAATTGTTGGGGATGCCCCAGGAAAGGGGAGAGAGAAGGACACAGCCTAAGGCTGACTCAGCTTTTGACTTACAAATTTGGTCTGCTGTGTCCCAAGAGCACTTGCAGGCTGGGAGGGGCTGCGCCATTGTTTGCTTTGGAGCCTGCAAGGGTCTAAAGATATATAACCCTCCCAATCTCCTCCTCTACTAACAGGGACTGATTGTTGAGGACTCAGAAGGGAGTGGAAATATTTCCTAGCCAGGAAAAGGGAGGAGGCTGCTAGAGAAGACTGGAGAACTGTCTCAGAGAAAGTTTGAATTACAAGGCTCCTAGCCTCCAGACAGGAAGCTCTATTGAGGTAATGTTTCAGGCGTTTGCGGGGCACTACGCCCCACCTTCTTCCCGGACCCAACTTCCCCATTTCTCTCAGCCTATCACAGCATTCCCTCAACAGCCATAACCTTATTTGGACATGTTGGCCTTCTCCTCTAGCCTCCCCCCTCCCTCCCAAATCTTCCCTCCACGCCCAGCAACAGCTTCGCCCTATCAGAAGACAACACGCTCACCCCCGCCCAACTCTGCCTATAAAACTGCACAGCACTCGCTGAATAAAGGTCTTACCTTCCAGCAAGCAAGTGAGTGGTGTCTCTTCATTTAGTAGTGTCAGGGAGACCACAGGGCACCAAACGGCGACCCTGTGACAACTTCTCCTTAACCCCCGTGAAGACCAGGGAGCCAGGTCTGCGCTCTCCTGACAACTTCTTCACCCCCCCACCGTTCCCGGAGTGCACGCCGGACGGTCCACAACTAGCTCGTGTCGCTCCCCGGGCTGCAGCAGGGCTGATCACCCTCAGGCCCGGAAACAAAGCGGCACTCTATCACATTGATCTGGTCTGTGTTGCAAAAAACACACTCCGACCAGGAATTGAACTGAGAGCTACCAAAGTTTGCCATCTCCTGGAAGACAAAGGACGTGCATGCCAGAAAATTAAAAATAAGTAGGAGAGGCTTTCTCTGGCTTCTATAGCCTCCCTGCCCAAGGCCCTAGGAAGCGACTCTACAACCAATTACCGGGTCCTGTGCCCAGTTTTGAGCAACCAGCAGGACAATCCTAACAATCCAGGTCAAGCCAAAAATCAAAGAGCAGTGGTAACCCACAGCCTCCTGCCACTAAATCCCTACAAAAGAGAAAGAGATTGAGCATCTGAGTAAACTACATCCTAACCAGATGCCTAGATATCAGCAAAAAATTACAAGCCATACTAAGAAAATAGAAGACATGGCCCAAGAAAAGGAATATATCAAAGCCCCAGAAGAAATGCAGAATTTGAAAGAACTAATCAGCAAATGCACACAAATTTCCAAAATTAAATTAATGAGTTGAAAGACAACAGGGTTAAAGAGATAAATGACATCAAGAAGACATTGAGTGAACGCAAAGAAGAATTTAAAATCCTGAACAGAAAAGTAACAGGGCTCATGGGAATGAAAGGTGCAATAAGTGAGATCAAAAACACATTCGAGGCATACAACAAAAGACTCGAAATAATAGAAGGAATAATAAGTAATACCAAAGACAATAGCTAAAATTGAAGAAAGAAAAGGTCAGAGAGAAAAGAATGGAAAAAAATTGAGCAGGGGCTCAGAGAGTTGAATGACAGCACAAAATGCAACAACATACGTGTCATGGGAGTTCAAGAAGGAGAAGAGAAGGGAAAAGGGGCAGAAAGAATATTCAAGGAAACAATAGCTGAAAATACCCCAACTCTCACAAAAGAAATGAACTTACATGTTCAAGAAGCACACTGTACCCCAATCAGAATAAATCCAAATAGATCTACTCCAAGACACATACTACTCAGAATGTCAAAGATAAAAAGAAAATTCTCAGAGCAGCAAGGGAGAAGCAAACCATCATGTACAAGGGGTGTCCAATAAGACTTAGTGCAGATTTCTCTTCAGAAACCATGGAGGTGAGAAGACAGTGGTATGATACTATTAGGATATTGAAAGAGAAAAAGTACCAGCTGAGAATTCTTTATCCAGCAAAACTGTCCTTCAGATATGAAGGTGAGTATATACTATTCACAAACAAACAGAAACTAAGAGAGTTTGCAAAAAAGAATCCAACTTTGGATTCTAAAGAAAGCCTTAGAACCTGAAAGAAAAAGACAGGAGAGACAGGCTTGGAGTAGAGTATAGAAGAAAGAATAGCAGAAAGGATAAACAAAAGAATAAAAAGACAGACAAAAGTAAGATGGCAAGAAAACCAAAGAATAAAATGGGGAAAGTAAATAGTGAATTTACAGTAATATCATTGAATGTGAATGGGTTAAATTCCCCAATCAAAAGATAGAGGCTGATGGAATAGATGAAAAAACATGAGCCATCCATCTGCTGCTTACAAGAAACTCACATTAGACCCAGGGATTCAAACCAGCTGAAAGTGAAAGGTAGGAAAAAGATACTCTAAGTGAATAGTAACCAGAAAAGAGAAGGGGTAGTGTATTAGTCAGCCAACGGGTGCTAATGCAAAATACCGGAGACTGGTTGGTCTTTATAAAGGATATTTATTTGGGGTAGAAGTCCACAGTTACCAGGCCATAAATCATAAGTTTATTCCTTCACCAAAGTCCACTGCCATGTGTTGGAGCAAGACAGCTGCCTACGTTTGCCACAGTTCAGGCTTCTTGGATTCCTCTCTTCCTGGGGCTGTGTTTCTCTCTGGGCTTAGCTCCTCTGGTTCCTCCACAAGGTCAGCTGTAGACTATTAGGCTCTCTAGGCTTTGCTTCTCTACACAAGGCCAGCTGTGAATTCTCAGGCGAATGGCTCATCTCTATCCTGGAGCCTTCTCTCCAACATCAAAACTCCAACATCAAAACTACTTCAACTCTGTTCTTGCCATGCCTTTTATATTTGATTCCCCCACCCACCAAGGGGTGGGGTTCAACGCCCTACTGACATGGCCCAGGTAACGCCTTAATCATAACTTAATCATGTCCACATTAGCATACCCGTTTACAAGCATAATCCAATATATATCTTTGGAATTCATAATTACATCAAACCGCCAAACAGCTACAGGTAGTTATACTAATATCAGACAAAACAGACTTTAAATGCAAAAGAGTTGTAAGAGCTACAGAAGGCCATTATATATTAATAAAAGGGACAATCCATCAGGAAGATATAACAGCCATAAATATCTATGTGCCTAACCAGGATGCCCCAAAATACATGAAAGAAAAATCTGACAAAACTAAAGGGAGAAATAGACATTTCTGCAATAATCGTTGGGGATTTCAACACCCCACACATCATTAGATAGAACAACTAGACAGAAGATCAACAAGGAAACAGACAAATGGAACAATATGATAAACAAGTTAGACCTAACAGACATATACAGAACACTGCATCCAAACTCAGTGGGTTATACATTCTTCTCAAGTGCCCATGGATCTTTCTCCAGGATAGGCCACATGCTAGGTCACAATACAGCTCTCAATAAATATAAAAAGATTGAAATTATACAAAGCACCTTCTCAGATCATAATGGAATGGAACTGGAAATCAATAATAGACAGGAAAAAAGTAAATTCACAAATGTGTGGAGGCTAAACAACACACTCCTAAATAATCAGTGGGTCAAAGAAGAAATTGCAAGTGAAATCAGTAAATATATTGAGACAAATGAAAATGAGAACACAACATATCAAAACTTATAGGATACAGCAAAGGCAGTCTTGAGAGGGATATTTATAGGCTTAAATGCCTATACTAAAATAAAGAGCTAAATTCAAAGATTTAACTGAACAACTAGAGAAACTAGAAAAAGAACAGCAAACTAATCGCAAAGCAAACAGAAGAAAAGAAATAATAAAGATTAGAGCAGAAATAAATAAAAATGAGAACAAAAAAAACAATAGAGAAAATCAACAAAACTAAAAGCTGGTTCTTTGAGAAGGTCAATAAAATTGACAAACCCCTAGCTAGACTAAAAAAGAAAAAAAGAGAGAAGATGCAAATATATGCAATCAGAAATGAAAGGGGGGTAGTACAAATGACCCCACAGAAATAAAAAGAATAATAAGAGGATATTTTGAGAAACTATATGCCAACAAACTAGACAACCTAGATGAAATGGACAAATTCCCAGATATGCACAACCAACCTACACTGACACTACAAGAAATACAAGAACTTAACAAACCAATCACATTTAAGGAGATTAAATCCGTCATCAAAAATCTCCCAGCAAAGAAAAGTTCAGGACCAGATGACTTCACAGGTGAATTCTACCAAGCATTTCAAAAAGAATTTACACCATTCCTGTTTAAACTCTTCCTAAAATTGAAGAGGAGGGAAAATTACCCCACACATTTTATGAAGTCAACATCACCCTAATACCAAAGCCAGATAAAGATACTACAAGAAAAGAAAATTACAGGCCAATCTCTCTAATGAACATAGATGCAAAAATTCTCAACAAAATACATGCAAATCGAATTCAATAGCATATCAAAAGACCTATACATCACGACCAAGTGGGATTTATTCCTGGTATGCAAGGCTTGTTCAACATAAGAAAATCAATCAATGTAATACACCACATTAACAAATTGAAGGGGAAAAAAACACATGATCATATCAATTGATGCAGAAAAGGCATTCAACAAAACCTAACATCCTTTTTTGATAAAAACACTTCAAATGATAGGAATAGAAGGAAAATTCCTCAATATGATAAAAGGCATATATGAAAAACCCACAGCCAAGATCATACTCAATGAGGAAAGGTTAAAAGCTTTCCCTCAAAGATCAAGAACAAGACAAGGATGCCCACTGTCACCATTATTATTCAATATTGTACTAGAAGTTCTAGCTAGGGCAATTAGACAAGAAAATAATATTATAGGCATCCAAATAGGAAAAGTGAAAGTAAAACTCTCACTGTTTGCGGATGACATGATCCTGTACTTAGAAAATCCTGAAGTATCTACGACAAAGCTACTTGAGCTAATAAGTGAGTTCAGCAAAGTGGCAGGATACAAGATCAACACACAACAATCAATGTTTTTGTACACTAGTACTGAACAATCTGAGGAGGAAATCAGGGGGGAAATTCCATTTTCAATGCAACAAAAAGACTCAAATACCTAGGAATTAATTTAACCAAAGAAGTACAGGTCCTATATGCAGAAAACTGCAAAACAATGTCAAAAGAAATTTTAAAAGCCCTAAACAAATGGAAAGACATTCCGTGCTCATGGATTGGAAGAATAAATATTGTGAAGATATCAATATTACCTAAACTGATTTATAGATTCAATGCAATACAAATCAAAATCCCAACTTACTTTACAGAATTAGAGAAGGCAATTACCAAATTCATTTGGAAGGGTAAGTGCACCCCAACAGCCAAAAGCATTCTAAAAAAGAAGAGCGACATGGGAGGAATTTCACTGCCTGACCTTGAAACATATTACAAAGTTACAGTGGTCAAAACAGTGTGGTACTGGCATAAAGATAGACACATCAATCAGTGGAATACAAATGAGAAGGCAGAAATAAACCCTCACTTATACAATCAACTGGTTTTTGACAAACCTACCAACTCCATGTTAACAGGACAAAACAATCTCTTCAACAAATGGTGTTGGGAGAACTGGATCTCTATAACCAAAAGAATGAAGGAGGACCCCTATCTCACTCCCTATACAAGAATCAACTAAAAATGGATCAAAGATCTAAATATAAAAGCCAGGACCTACTAGAAGAAAATGTAGGGAAACATCTTCAAGACCTTGTAGTAGGTGGTGGTTTCTTGGACCTTACACCCAAAGCACATGCAACAAAAGAAAATAGATAATGGGACTTCCTCAAAATTAAATACTTTTGCACCTCACAGGACTTTGTCAAAAGGGTGAAAAGGCAACCAACTCAATTGTAGAAAATATTTGGAAATCACATATCTGATAAGGGTTTCATATACAGGATATATAAAGAGATGTTACAACTCAACAATAAAAAGACAAATGACACAATTAAAAAATGGGCAAAAGACTTGAATAGACACTTATCCAAAGAAGAAATACCAATGGCAAAAAAACACATCAAGAAATGTTCAACATCACTAATGATTAGGGAAATGGAAATCAAAACTACAATGAAATATCATTTCACACCTATCAGAATGACCACTATTAAAAAGACAGAGAACTACAAGTATTGGAGAGGGTATGGAGAGATAGGAATACTTATTCACTGTTGGTGGGAATGTAGAATGGTACTGCCACTGTGGAGGACTGTTTGGCAGTTCCTAAAGAAGTTGAATATAGACTTGCCATGTGACCCAGCAATACCACTACTGGGTATATACCCAGAAGAACTGAGAGTAGTGACACAAACAGACATCTGCACATCAATGTTCACAGCAACATTATTCACCATTGCCAAAAGTTGGAAACAACCCAGGTGTCCATCAAAAGATGAATGGATAAACTGTGGTTTATTCACACGATGGAATATTGTGCAGCTGGGAGAAGAAATGAAGTTGTAAAGTATATGACAACATGGATGAACCTGGAGGACATCATGTTGAACGAAGCAAGCCAGACACAAAAGGACAAATATTGTGTGGTTGCATTACTATGAGCCAAATATATTGTGAAACGTATTGTATGATTCAAAAAAAAAATTTATATGTATCCAGTACATTTAATTGAGAAATGTATGTATTTATTCATCTGTGTTTACTTTTTAGTTTTTAATTGTTTATATTTTTGATTATTAAATGTACAGAATAAAGCTTAAAAAAATTATTCCTTTGGAATTTTCCATTGGAAAATTAGAAAATATTAGAAGTATTTAATAAAGATATTGTGGTATATAAGGTATGAGCTTATTAAATACAAAAAGTAAGATATGTTTGCCATCTAGCCATAGATAAATGAAAAATTCTGTGTAAGGGGAAAATCTAAAAGTTTATTTTTAATTAAAAGGAAAATTATTATTCTGATTATTTTTGCTTTTGCAATGTATAGACAGCAGACATCTAAACACCTGATCCCATCACTCAATAGGAAAAAGAAAACCCTATTTCTTTTGCTCTATTCAATTTCCTGCCTTGTTTTCAAAAGATGTTTCATAACATTTATTGGAAATAGCCAATAAAGCCAAAGTTAATGTGGGACAAAAACATACATGTTTATATATTATGTGTTATCTGCCCATGTTTTTTGGTCAAGAGCCACTTCTCTCCCTAGCGAGTTTCCACTGGTTTGCCCAAACTCTGTTTGCTTGTGCTGGGTCTGACAGGCAAAGAACACGGCCAGATGGTTTCCAGAGCAATTCGCTCCCTAGTCTGAGGAAGGCCTGTGAGAGGTGTCATAAAACAGCTGCCTCTATCTCCCCAACCAGCTAGAAATAAGCTGAGTAGAACAAAACCTTGAATAAAAAACCTTGACTTTTCATGCAAGGACAAAAGGTGGTCATTAAAGCATACCAGGAAGGTTCTTTTATAGCTGGTAATTACATATAAATTGGGGACATATTATAAGAAAAAATCATTTCCCTCTTCATTTACTTAAAAATGTCATTTCTGTAGTCATTACATAATTACTGGTATTTCTCAATAACATTATTAGGAATAAATGAACTACTGTTTCTGAAATTATTATAAAGATAAAAATACTGAAATTTCCTTATTAGAACTGGTTGTTGAGTAGGTTCAAAGAAAAAATGGTCTGTTTCTCTAAAGCAGCAAACCAAATTTCTTCTATGGCAAAAGAGATCAAGCTGTCATTTTTCACTTTGAAAAAGTAGTTCTGGGGAGCGGATGTGGCTCAAGTGGTTGAGTGCCTGGTTCTCACATGGGCCGTCCTGCGTTGTTCCTGGTGCCTCCTAAAAGAAAAAAAAAAAACAAAAAAACAAGCAAACAAACGAAAAGAACAACTCACTAGAGCCAATGTGGCTCAGTGGTTGAGCACCAGCTTCCCACATACAAGGTCTCAGGTTCAATCCCCAGCCCTAGTACCTCAAAAAAAATTTGATTCTTCCTATTTCCCACATATTCTTCTAAGTCCTCCATCTTGCTTAAATTCTTCCTTTGAACTTTTCGTTCTTTTTTCTTTTAGTAACTTTATTTCAAATTCAAAAAAGTAAAATAACAGAAAAATGCAGCTCAATTAGTTATGAAAGCATTACTCCTAAAACTTTCTGTCCAGGCACTCTTATCTCATCTAATTCCAACTACAAACTCAATTGTTCCTCTAGTGTTCAGAAAGATACACAGATGAACACAGATTCGTTAAATGACATAGTCAAGGTCTCCTTACTAATGAAAAATTGAAGAAGAGAAAAAATGTTTAATCATATTCCTTTCACAAAAACAAACCCCATATTCTTTTTTTTTTTTTACCTTTAGCATTAACATAGTACCAACTTTGCTTTTGCTACAAAAACATTACAATGTTGTTATTAACTATAGTCTATAAATTACATTAATTTATATTTTCCCATGTATCACTACATTCTTAACACCTTGTAATAGAAGAACATTCCTGTACTTATATTATTAACCACAATGCTTATCTGCTGCCAAAATCATTGTTATACATTCCCTATATTATCCTCCAACTGTTCCCTAACTAACATTAATCTCCCTAGACGAAATGCAAGTCAAAACTATAATGAGATATCATCTTACATCTATTAGATTGGCAGCTATTGAAAAAACAGAGAACTACAAGTGTTGGAGAGAATGTGGGGAAAGGTTAACCTCATCCACTGCTGGTGGGAATGTGGGATGGTGCAGCCATTGTGTAGGACAGTTTGGCAATTCCTCTGGAAGCTCACTATAGAACTGCCATATGATCCAGCAATCCCACTGCTGGGCATATACTCAGAAAAATTGAAAGCAAGGACACAAACATATAAATGCACACCAATATTCATAGCGGCATTATTCACTATTGCCAAAAATTGGAAGCAACCCAAGTGTCCATCAACAGATGAATGGATAAGCAAATTGTGGTATATACATGCAATGGAATATTACTCAGCTATAAGAAGGAATGAAGTATTGACACACAGGACAACATGGATGAATCTTGAAGACCTTATATTGAGTGATGCAAGGCAGTCACAAAAAGACAAATATTACATGATCTCAATGATATGACCTTAGCAAATTGAGTAGACTCAGAGAGCTAACATCTGGAAAATGGGTTATCAGGAGACAGAATGGGAATAGAGTGTGGTGAACTGATCTCAATATTGGCAAAACCTATGATAAGGTGAAAGGGGGGTGGTTTGGCAGTGGATAGAGAGATAGAGGTGCAAGGATGTAAGTGGGGTCGATGGTGCTGGAAAGTAAGGGTGAGCAGGGTGAGGGGATTGGGTCGGGCTCTCCATGGAACTGCAGGGGAGGGCTGAAGGAAGAAATAGGTGAACTCGGGGGATTTATAGGTCTGTGGTTAAAACTACAATGGTGGGAATTATCTTTTAGCAAATACGGCAGGAGAGGGTTATTGGTACAGGGCATGGGGGTGGGGAGATATGTGGGAAAGGGTGCACCTGGGGCATGCTTCTATGGAATATGAAAGTGCTCATCTAGTCATAGGGTGTTATCACAGATGAATGGAGACCCACCCAATAAACAGGAAAATATTAAACTCCCATCTTGAGGAGTCCTGCTGTGTTCTCAAATAGTCAAGAGTTTCTCGAGAACATAGGCAATACCTAGTAAAAGAAGATAGATCAATAAGTCAAGTCCTCAATATTAATGCATGTAACTATGAACCTTATTCTTCAAAAATTGCAACTTAGTGGCTAACATGGATTCCAAGGGGAGGGGAAGGAAGAATGGATGGAGCACAGAGAATTTTTAGGGCATTGGAGTTGTTCTAAATGATCTTGCAATGATGGATACAGGCCATTATACATTTTGTTAGAAACTATAAAAGTGTATGGTACAGAATATGAACCATAATGTAAACCATTGACCATGGTTAGTGGCAATGGTTCAATATTTGTTCATCAGTTGTAACAAATGTACCATATTCAGTTCATTGGACTCACCCAGGATGACTGACAAGGAGATGATGGTGGACAACGACCCTCCCAAGGAATAGAAAGACAGTGCAACTGCAAGCAAGATAGTCCCATCCATCTGCCCCATGGGATCTAAGACCCCTCTCAATTAGAGGTGGAGTGGGCATCACCATCCCAGAATCCTCAGGTTTGGGAATGAATGAAGGACTAGAGTAGACTTTACTGGTATTCTACTATAGACTTATTGTGATTCTAGCAATGGAAGAACTTTTATCATTGGTGTGGAGGCACGGCCACTGGAGGTTCTGAGGGGAGGGAGAGGGAAAAACAGGTGTAATATGGGAGTATTTTCAGGACTTGGGAATTGTCATGAATGACATTGCAGTAACAGATACAGGCCATTAAATATCTTGCCATAACTTGCAAAATTGTGCGAGAGAGTGTGTAAACTACAATGTAAACTATAATCCACGCTTAGAGGCAATGCTCCAGAATGTGGTCATCAATTGTAACAAATGTACCACACTAATGAAGGATGTTGTTAATGTGGGAAAATGTGGGAGGGCGAGGGAGTGGGGCATATGGGAATCCCATATATATTTTTTTAAGAATTTATCTTTTTTATTTGTTTATTCCCACCCCCACCCCCTTGTTGTTTTTGCACTCACTGTCTTGTTCTCTGTGTCCATTTGCTGTGTGATCTCTGTGCCTGCTTGTCTTCTCTTCTCTTTAGAAGGCACCAGGAACCGATCCTGGGACTTCCGATGTGGGAGAGAGGCACTCAGTCACTTGAGCTCCCAGGTTTGTTGTGTCTTTCATTGTCTCTCCTCTTTGTCTCTTTTTGTTGCACTAGCTCTCCGCGCAGGTGAGCTCTCCATCCGGGGCAGCTCGCTTTCACCAGGAGGCCCCTGAAAACACACCCAAGACCTCCCATATGGTAGACAGGAGGCCAATTGCTTGAGCCACATCCACTTCCCAAATCCTCTATATTTTTTATGTAATATTTATGTAATCTAAGTATCTTTTAAAAAAAAATTTTTAAGTATATTTTTTAAATGGTAAAACATTAGGAGTTTCATGTTACTATTCTTTCTACTTCTGTAAATTTTGGAAAACAGCCATTGTAAAATGTTCTTTGGTTGTTCTTTTTGCTTGTTTTTTGGTTTTGCTTTGTTTTTTACAGAAGTTACACAACCACCTTGATAACTTTATTAGGTACTCACATCCCTCATGGTTGATCTTTTTAAGGCCTGATTTAATTCACAAGATCCAGCTAATCAAAAGGAAAGATGATTCTTTCCACAAGCTATAAAGAAGGTAAATCTGCTCCTCAGCCAGGTGTTTAGAAGCTGGCAGCATTAAGTTGAGTTCAGAGGGTTGTGTGAAATCTTGGGACCTTCCACAAATGGCTAGACAAGAAGATGTTCCAAGGTTCCTTACCCTAAGCACAGACCTGCTGACTGGTTTCCCACAACTCGCTGCCAGCTGACTCCAAGGGTATAAGAGCCTGAGCCCCAGGCTCCCAAGAGCAGAGAGCAGGAAAAAAAAGAGGCAGCTCTAGTTGCAGATGGAGCTGACTGCCTCTAAGTCAGCTGCCTTGCTCTTCCTAGACCCCCTTGCCGTAAGGCATAGAGGGCTGATGGCTGGTCCCCCTGAACCTGCCAACCTGGGAACACTCACCGACATAACACCAGGGGCCTGGGATCCACTCACTCTCCACACAGCAGTGAACCATTCCACTAGAATGTGTGGTTTTATCAAGTTCTTTCATTTTTGGAAAGAAAAAAAAAGGAAATTGGGGAACTTTGAATGTGGACTGGGAACCAGATGATATCAAGAAATTGTTAACTGTGATGTGGTAGTATGGTACTATGGTTATGGAGGGAAATGTCCTTGATGCATACTAATGTCTTAAGAGGAAAAATGCTGGGGAGAGGGCGTAGCTAGTGGTTGAGCGTCTTCCTCCCATGAACAAGGTCCTGTTCAATCCTCTGTACCTACTGGGGAAAAAAGGGGGGAAAAATGTCAGGATAACTTTAATTTGCTTCAAAATAAGTCAGCAAAGAAAATAGACATAGCAAAATTGGCAAAATATTAACAGTTGCTAAATACAGGTGATAGGACTAAACTCGCTAAAGTAAACACAAAAAGGCAATGTAGCCACCTGAGAATGTGCATGAGCCTAATTCAACTACTTCCATGTTCTGCATATTACCTTCTAGTCTTTGTCTCTATAAATACATATTCTTAAGTCACTGCAATTATAATGGGCAATCATTTTAATTCAGCTTTTTTCACTCAATATTTTCATAAACAGTTTTCCAGTTTTATCTTAATAATTATTTTAACATTAATTCATATTATGCCATAATATTGATGCTTTCTAAATAATTTACTTTTTTGCTATAGAATTTAATGCTGCAGTGGAAAACCACCTGCATATACCTTTATGATTTTATTAAGTCATTCAATTGTTTCTCTAGAATTAATCTTCCGAAATATGAGTATTAAATATAAACATATATATAGCCTTGGCAAAATTTTCTCATATTGCTGGACAAATGGTTCTACCACCTTATAATGACATCAGCAATATGTGCTTGCATCAATTTCAGAACAATATAACTAGCACTTTGTTTTCTTACATTTTTGTCTAATTTTTATATTTAAAGATATTTTAATATGCATATTGTTGATTCTATGGTAAAGAATATGTATGTTTATCAGTGACTTGATTAAATTCTTACCATTTGCCATTTATTTATTGGATTCATGAGCTATTTACATATTGCTATTACCATTACCTTCTGTTGTTGGCAAAACTAATATTTTCCTTAGATTTTTATCTTTAGCTTAGTTTAGTTGTTTTGTTTTTGTTTTTGGTGGAGGTAACATGAGCTTTTGTTGTTTATATATTCAAATCTATCAGTCTTTTCTTTCTTCTTTTTTAGACGGTATTTCTTAAACAGAATACCTCTAAGAACATCTTAGGCTAAAGGGCATTTGCCAGTAACCCATCAACACCGTGCAGTACAACTGAACACCTTGGCACTATCCTACCATTAATATGCATGACTTCTTATTCTTCCTCACACTCCCCCATCCAGTCCCAAAATCCTGTCGCTCTTACCGCCGAAGTGTTTCTTAGCTCTGTCCTCTCCTCTCCATCCCTACTACCACTGGCCCTCATCATCTCTCCCCTGAAACACTGAATGTGATTGCCTCCTAACTGGTCTCCCTGCCTCCAAATCAGTCCTTTTGCAAGGCAAAACTACCTGTCAGTGCCGGTTTAAACCCTCCCATCACGACCTCCACACAACCTTCCAGTCTCTCAAAAGCAATTAGTCAAAATAATCTTTTTTTTTTTTATGATAGTGGTTTGTTTTTATTGGTTTTCTTTTATATATATGTATAAAAGATGCTTAAATTACATAAATGTTACACAAAAATTACAAGGATTCCCATGTTCCCCACCTCCCACATCTCCCACAACCTCCCACACAAAGTCTTTCATTAGTGTGGCACATCACCTGCAATGGATATACACATCCTGGGGCTTTGCCATTAAGCATGGACCATAGTACACATTGTAGACCACACTCTCTCCCACACAGTTCTGCATGTTATATGCAGATGTAAAATGGCCTATATCTGTCATTACACTGTCACTCAGGACAATTCCCAAGTCCCAAAAAAGGCCCTGTATTACAACTGCTTTTCCCTTTCCTGCCCCAAAAGTGTCCAGAGGTCACTGGCTCCACCTCACTGTTGTAATTTCTTCCATTACTTGAATCAGAATATGTCTACAACAGAATACCAGTGAGTCCACTCTAGTCCATCGCTCTTTCCCCAATCCTGAGGAGTTTGGGATGCTGATGTCCACTCCACCTCCAAATGAGAGGGGGCTTATAACCCATGGGTATGGTGGATGGGATTATCCTGCCTGCAGCTGCAGATTCTCTCCATTCACTGTGATGGCCATTGTCCATCATCATCTCCTCACCAGGTGTCTTGGGTAAGTCCATTGAGCTGTAGAGCAGGAGTTGCAGCTCCACCAAGATTCCAGGCACAGCTGCACATGGGCAGGCCAAAGGCTCCAGTCTCTGGAAATACACCTACAAACTCCAGCATCACATATAGGTTTGAATAGAAGGACTGATGGATCATGTGCAGGGAGGACTTAATTGAGTCCAACTCTGTCACTCTCAGGAGCACAGATTCCAAAGTAGAGCCCACTGATAAGGCACCAATCTCTGGAGCTATCACCCCTTATATACCTGGGTGTCTCCAGAGCCCTCAGGAGCCCCTCTGTGTGGGGTGATATCCACCTTGGTGTTCTATGAGATCCTACTGAGATGTGCATAAGCGTTACCTCCAGGATGACCTCCCGACTCTCTTTGAAGTCTCTTAGCCACATGAACTCATTTGTCTTTATCTTTTCTCTCTTTTATTCAAGGTCTTTTTACAGTCGTATTGCCAGTTGGCACTTGGTGTTAATCCCTCATTGCCAGGGAGGCTCATCCCTGGGAGTCATGTCCCACACTGGGGGGGAAGGTAGGCTTAGAGAGAGGACACATTTGAGCAACAGGGAGGTACTCAGGTGGCAACCCTTAGGCACCCCATAACAGTAGGCTAAGTTTCAATTACAAGAGCAAAGATTCGTAAGGCTAGTCATCAATAACAAGAACCCATTAGTGGACCATCCTCCTTTGCCAGACACTGCCCCTGCACTCAGGGGACTGTTGCTGCTCCCTTGGAGAAGGTGGCAGAGCTCTCCAGGCTGGAAATTCAGTATTCCTTCATTTATCCACCCACTGTGACCATGCCCCACCCCTTGACATTTGGACAATTTTATATATCTTTCATGTATATTCAGATGAACTTCCTCCCATGAATCCCCCATCCCAGACACCCCCCACCAATGATCCTCTGCAGCCCCCATTGTAACCCTTCTGTGATCTAAACCTTCCTTGAAGATGAAGCCCATATAATAACCAAGTACAATTAATAGGAAAATGAAATAATAATGATAAGTTTAAATGCAAGAGATAAAATACATGGAAACTCAGAAAAAAAAAATAAATAAAATATAATTAAAGGATTGGGACATTCAAAAAAATGGGAAAAAAAATTTTTTTTCCTTTTATCACTGCACTATCGGGTGTCCAGTCTGTACCGTGGCACCTTCCCCCTCTCACTCCCCAGTGTCTCCCAAATTTTCATTTAATTTTCAAAGAAATTTTAGGTCACAGCAAAGTCACACACAGAATACTAGAGACTCTCATATACCCAACCTCCTCCCCCTTTCCTCACCCCATATTAAAACCTTTTTGTGTGGGGGTGGTAGCCGTATTATAACTGTTATACAGATAGTGAAACATAAGTACTAAACATTGTCAATGGTTTACAGTATAGTTTACAATTTAGACGGTACAGTTTAATAATTTTTGATGATATTTACCATGTCCTGTGTCCATTACTGTAAGGTAATGAAAAACATTTCCCCTGACCACTAAATACCCCATTTGATCTTTTCTGTTCCTTCCTCTCCATCCCCCTGGGGCACATGACACCCCCCTGTCTTGACTCATTGGTTGACAAGATTCATAGTTACATGCAGCAAGAGGTCTTGACATGCTGATTATCCTCCCCTGTTAGGATCCACCCTTGCTCCTAAGAGACACTCACCTGTCTGTTTCTGGGTGAATCAGTCCTCCCAAAGATGGGGTCCATCTCTTTCCCATTCACCGTGTGGGTTTCCACTCCCTGACAAAACACATTACGATAGGATGAACACTCACACACTCCCCAGAAGCTACTCCAGAAGCACCCCTTCTTGAATGCCCCCCCAACCTACACCCTAAACCAGTGCACTATTTGTGGGTATGAGGTTGAAAGTGCAGGAGTGGGAATGCTCTTATGACAATCTTTACCCTAAAACAATGAGGGTAAGCTTTATTTTTTGTTTGTTTGTTTTTATTAACTACCAGAAGAAAATGTAGGGAAAGAGGGTAAGCTTTAAATGCTTACCCTATGCCTGGCACTGTGCTAAATACTTTGCAAACATTACTTCAATTAACACTCTCAAGAACACTTTAAATACAATGCTGTTGTTGTTTCCATTTTCCAGATGAGGAAACTGAGGCATCTAGAGGTTAACTAACTTGACCAAATTCCCACAGCTAGGAAGATACAAAGCCAGGATGCAAACTTGGCTCTGTCTCACTCCAAAGCTCACCTCTTGCTCACTTCACCTCACTTTCTCCCTGACGGATCTTCCTCTCACAGCACAGCTTGCCTACCACTCTGCCCCTCAGCAGCACCACACTGTCTGGAATTCCCCACATCCAAGTACACCCATGGTGCTTCTCCACTCAGTCTCTGGTCATGCCATCCTTTTGTTGGAAATGCTCTTCCATCTCACTTTAATCTTGACCTACATGGCTCCTACTCATTTTTTAAGCATCAGTTAAGGCATTACCTCCTCGGGAAGTCTTCCCCTGTGCTCTTCCCGACCCTCACCCTCCTTCTCTGCCTGAGGTGGTGCTTATCTCCACCACTTCATGTTGTCAGTTTCTTTCCTGTGTTTGCCTCCTTCACTGATCCATGAGCAGCTTTGGAAAATCTTAATGGTCCTTGTAACCCCAGCTGGTATAGTGCCTGGCATGTAACAGGGTGTCATTCTCAGAAAAATGAGAAATTCAAAGAATGTTTAATCAAAATTCTCAAATATTTGTCGCATACCTACTATGTCTAAAGTTTAATGCCAGGATATTTTAAAAGTAAATGAGCGTTTGGTGGTTCTTCAAAAAATTAAATATAGAATTACCATATGACCCTCAATTCCACTCCTAGTACATACCCCAAAGAATTGAAAACATGCATGCAAACAAAAATGTGTATATGAATGTTCACATTCACAATAGCCAAAAGGTCAAACCAACCCAAATGTCCTCCATCAACTGATGAATGGATCAACAAAATGTGATGTACATACAACGGAATAGTATTAAGTCATAAAGAATAAAATATAGTCACATGCCGCAACATGGATGAATCTTAAAACATTATGCTAAGTGAAGGAAGCCACACACAGAAGGTCCCATATTATATGACTCCATTTATATGAAATATCCAGGACAGGTAAATCTGAACAGAAAGCAGATTTGTGATTGCCAGAGGATAGGGTATTGGAGGAATGGGGAATTATAAGGTTTCCTTTTGGGGTGATGAAAACATTCTGGAACTATATAGGTTCCAGAAGTGTTCGTTGTTCAACATTGTGAATGTACTAAATGCCACTGACTTATACACTTTAAAATGGTTAATTTTATGTTATGTGAATTTTACCTAAACAAAAATAAAAAAGTAAATGAGCTAGCTCAATATCAGCATTTGACAAAATGAATGACTGATATCCATCACAGACCACCTGCTTTGGGCTGGAACAGTGAGGGTGAGGGAAGGCTACAGAGAAGACAGCTTGAAGGATGAATAAGGCTCGGAAAGCAAAGCCACATATCAATCATCTAAATCTAAAGTTTGAGCAAATGTTTAGTTTGGGCAACTAAAAGCTAAACATGAAAGGCAAAGCTAAGAAATTGGTTTTCTTCTCTTGAACCCAAGTTCTAACAAATGAACCACAAACTTATCCTAGAATAAGGCCAGATTCAGGTTTTATTCCAGGGTATTTCACCTGTCAGTGATAAGTATCTCAGTATAACTCACAGACCATCTCCTAGGACAGAAAATCATGGAAAGGCTTCTAAATAAATTTAAAACCTAGAGATAGTTAGATCATGAGACACACCAACAATGATAAAATGTCAGAAATGTGCAGCTCCACGTAATGAATTCAACAACCGTCCTAAGGTCATAGAGGTTTCCTGCAAAATACATGTCATTCTGTTTACATCAAACACAGAAAACTCATTTACAAGTGAATGTCATTTTCATCTTTGTTCCATGGCCAAGTGCATCTCATTTGCATTTGTTTGTTTCCCTACTGGAGTGTTCGCCACTATTCTACAGCTGGTGTGGGCTGTACTCAGTACCTGCTACTTACAATAGGCCCACGCTCCACTCATCCAGTTACAGATCTGAATCATAATCCCAAAAGGTGGTTTTATATAAATTGTTTTTTAATAATACTCATCACAGGGGAAATCAATACTTGATGATAGTGTTCAAAGAAAAGAAATATGAAAGTTCAAATGCATGTACATGCAAACACGTACTTTTTCCATGTTTGCCTAACATAAGAATTGTTCTTTTGCTTAGCCTGAAGAAGTATGGTTCTGCAGCTAAGGATCCTTTGCCAAATTCCCAAGAGAAGAAAAGAATGGAGTGGAGACCCCATTGTTGCTTCCCTATGTGCAGAATATGGTCAAGAACCAAAGGTGACTCAGTCTTCCAACCAAAGAGAGAAGGAGCAGGTTGAGCAGGCAGCCAATCATCCATCCCCTGACTGTCCTGCCCAGCTCAGTGTCCTCAATGGCTCCCTCTCCATGGCAGCCAAGCAGTGACAACTTCTAAAAAACGCCTGCACTCCACCTGCAAAAGATTGAAAACAACCCATATGTCCATCAACAGGAGAAGCGGTTAAATTAATCTATCCATGTCTACACAATGGAATACTATGCAGCGGTATAAAAAAGGGGGGCGGAGAAGAAGGAAGAGAAGGAGGTGGAGGAGGAGGAAGCTCTCCTTGAATAGTTATGGAAAAATCTTCAGAGTATATTATTAAGTGGGGGAAAAAAGCACAATAGAGAAGAGTGTATGTTAAATATTTAGCATAAGAAAGGGAGGAAAATAAGAATATATCCATTCTTGTGTGCTTAAACTTATAAAAAGAAACATTTGATTGTTATTCTAGCAATGGAAGAACTTTTATCATTGGTGTGGCGGCAGTGGCCACTGGAGATTCTGAGGGGAGGGAGAGGGAAAAATAGGTGTAATATGGGGGCATTTTCGGGACATTGGAATTGTCCTGCATGACATTACAATTACGGATACAGGCCTTATATATTTTGTCATAACTTACAAAATTGCACAGGACAGAGTGCAAAGTATAAACTATAATCCACGCTTAGTGGCAATGCTCCAATATATGTTCATCAATTGTAACAAGTGTACCATACTAATGAAAGATGTTGTTAATATGGGAAAGTGGGGGAGGGGGAGGGAGGGGGACATATGGAAATCCCCTATATTTTTATGTAACATTTATGCAATCTAAAGTTTCTTTTTAAAAAATAAAGAAAAAGAAACACTTGAAGTATATAAGAAACTAAAATAAGTGGTTTCGAAGTACAGATACAGATTTTGTGGTGCCTGAAGCTCATAGAATTTGGAGGACCCACTTTAAGAAAGAGAACACAAAATTAGGTTCTGGTCTTAGAAAAAATTCATGTCAGTAGCTTTACTATAAATCTACCTCCAGAGATTACCTACAGGGTTTCATGAGTGGACAGAAATGAGATGGGATTAAGACTCCTAAATATATACCTATTTCTACAGTTCTGATCTTTGAACATTGAGTGCATTACCCATTTAAAAAGGAAAACTAACTCTTTAAAAAACGCCTACATTCAGGCACCAGCCATTCAAGGTCTTTCTCCTTCCTCATCTCTGCCACTCCATCCCATCATTCTTTTTTTTTTTTTTTTAAAGATTTATTTATTTATTTATTCATTTATCCACCCCCTGCTGCTTGCGCTGGCTGGGCCAGCCAACCACGCCGTGCGGGCGGGCCCGGCCTCACCAGGAGGCCCTGGGAACCGAACCTGGGGCCTCCCATATGGCAAACGGGAGCCCCACTGACCGAGCCACAGCCACTTCCCCACCCCATCATTCTTATTCTGATTTGTTTCCACTCTGCTGCCTAGTGTCTGCTGCGATTCTGCCTCAATTCTGGCTCTTTCCAGTTGGAAATGTGCCTGGCACTCTATTTAGCGTTTGCCTCTAGATTTCTCTCTTTCTCTGATAATCCTTAGCTCCACCATCAGCACAGTAGCTTCAGGCCAACCCAGGCCCACCACTGCACCCTGCCTGGACCAGACTCTTAGGAACCCAGCCCAAACCCCTGTGAAAAGAGTTAGAAAATTGATCAAACCATACTTCAGGTGATCTTCAATCCCAAGGAACGCTAGGAGCCTGAGATATTTTCAGATTGGGTGAGCTCTTGCAGTGCACAGTAGTCCTAAAATTCTCAACAGAATCAAACATCATACCTTCCTTCCTAGAGTCATTCTAGACTCACCCCTAGACATACATCTTTGTGTTTAATAAGACTAAGCCAAACTAGGCTGGAGTGAACCCAACATGATGGCGATTTACAAGAATTCAAATGATTTCAAATACATAACTAGCCAAAGATGGTCTCTAACTTAACTTTGGTTCCAGCCGACAAAGTCTGTTGACCCATTGATCTTTCAATTCACCTCATCATCGTCTTAAAAAACATTCACTCTTCAAGACGGAGGAATGAACAAACATAAGGGGGGAATGTAAATAAGGACTAAAGTAGACTTATTATTCTGCAATGGAGGAACTTGTAACATTGATATAAAGGCAGTGGCCACCAGAGGTTCAGAGGGGAGGGAGAGGGAAGAATAGGTGTAACATGGAACATTTTAGAGACATTGGAATTGTCCTGCATGATATTGAAATGATGGATACAGGCCATCCTACAAACCTATAAAAGTGTGTGGTGCAAAGTGTAAACCATAATGTAAACTATAGACCATGGTTAGTAGCAATGCTTCAATATGTGTTCATAAATTTTAACAAATATACCACACTAATGAAAAATGTTGTTAATGGCGGAAAGTATGGGAGGGGGATGGGTGGCTTATATGGGAATCCCCTATATTTTCAATGTAACATTTATGTCATCTAAAGCATTTTTCAAAATTATATATAAACATTCACTGGATCCATTATTAAGGATTCAAACTGTATTTCTGGACACCTCCTACACCAGATGACAGTGTTTTAAAGAGGACATATAGTGTGTTGAGAGTGTGGCTGTGGAGTCAATGGACCTAGGAGTGAATCCTGGGAATATTTCTAGCTGGCTGTGCAACATAGTCTCATTTCCTTTTTATGTAATATAGCTTGTTATAAAGATTAAATAAGATGATGATTTAATGAACTATGTGCTGTCAAGGAAACCTCAAAGAAAGCTACTTTTTTCACTTCATGAGGAGAGTATTAGCCAATATGAACACCATGAAGCCTACAACTACCAATTCAAGAAAGTAAACTACAATTGATCTCAGAAACAATTGCAAGACACAGGATATGTGCAGGCATCTATAGATGCCCTGATACCATTTTTCAGCATGTTAATTTTAAATAATTCAGAAAACTCTATCCCATAACTCCCCTAAAGTATTTCCTTTTCTCTGTCTTCTTGGTTGCTAAGACATTTCTCCTGCTTTCTGCAAATCACAAATAAATTTATAAAATGGAACATCCTACATGGGCTTATTTCTCATTGGATGGACTTTTAGCATTCCTGAAAGCATTTTGTTGTTCACAGATGTTTTCTCCTATGGTCCAATGCACTTAAGTGAGCCTGAACCTGCCCTGGTCGTGTCTCCATTTACCTTAAGGTAATAATCCAGGAAATCAACTGCTCAATGTCAAGTACAAAATTTTACCTTTCTGCCAGTTGTCAGGGATTAAAAAAAAAAAAAAAAAAGATAATAAACAATCTTTTATTTTCATTATGTTCTTATCTAAAGCCATCTGCTATTACATGTCTCTTCACTATATCTCCTGTCACATAAGATATTACCACCTAAGACTTTCTACTCAGATGGCTGGAGTTGAGTGTCTCCTATTCAACTTTCCATAGACCAATGGATTTTAAATCATTCTCTAAAGTAACTTCCAGGAACATTACCATACTTTCAACCTTAAAAATAGAAAATGTGTATTTGTAGCTATTTTCTACAATATAGAATTATGCAGAAGTGTATATGGATAGAAAAAAAAGTAGAGAATACCTATGATATTTGGACATTTTATATATATTTTTTAATAGTTGCCCACTATGCACATGAAAACATTTCCCAATCTGGTTAACTCAAATTACCAAATAACTCTTATGCCATCACTTTTATATTATTTAATTAACTTTAATATTTTAAATTTTCAATATTAAAATGAATTGTACTGAACACAAAAATCCGTGTCTTCAAGGGGGTTACATCCATATATAGAGAGTCCATCCAATCTCGGTCCCTCTTTGAAGGACCCTCGGATGGTTTGCAAGCCAAGGGCATTAACAAGTTGTCTGCTACAACGGTTACACCTAATATGAATTAAACTACAGTCGCAGATGACAGAAGCTCTCCTTTCATCTTTTGTAGGAAGGTCACCCAGTCCAGAGCGAGCGCCACGCTCCTTCTGGAACTAAACAAGTTGGCCCCGCCGTCTGTTGAGGCCTCCTCTTCACAGCTCACACCTGGGTGGCCAAGGGTCACGTCTGACCTCCCGACGGCGCCAGCACCTCTGCCCTCTTCCCTTTGGGGAAGCGGCAGATGGCGAGGGTGCACGACGCTGGTCCCGCAGCTCCCTGCCACACAGGGCAGGGGGCTTCAGCAAGGACTAGTTCGGCGCCTAAAATTCCCTCGCCTGCCTTCTCCTCTCTGCTTCCCGCTGGGTGCCTCCGGGTTCCCCCGCCTCTCTCTCTACCCCAGGGCTCATGCGCCATACACCTAAAAGTGGCGATACTCCCACCTCTGCACCCAACCCAGAACCCGAAAAGCCGGTCTGTCTGCGAAAGGAAACCCCTGCCTCCAGGGAGAGCGAAGCTGTGAGCCAAAGATCGCCACGCTGACCCGCAGCAGCCCAGGCGCCTACCCTGCCGCAAACGCCAGCGCCCCGCCCGAGTACTAGCGAGGCGGTGCCTGCACAGACCGTGGCGCGCGGCCAGCTCGCCACCAATAACAGCTCTGCTTCTAAAGGATGAGCCAATGGGAGTGTGCTAAGTAACGAGCCGCAGCCAATCATCGCTCTCTCTGCTCTGGAACCCCACCGCTCCTGACACCACCGCTCCTCCAACTCCCTAACTTTCCCGCGAGTAGACCCGCGCGGAATTGCAGCTCTTGCTGGAGGCTCCGCTCTCTGCAAGCGCGCTCACTTCAGTTACATTCATCTACTTAAGCTCAGCCGTCACCGCCAACCCAAATTTCCCCCAAATAAGTGAAAACTGACGAAATGAGCAGCACTTTTCTTCCGGTGCGTCTAACCGCTAGGAACCGTTTAACTCGGAGTCAGCTTAAAATGAAAGGATGGCCTGGTAGGGGGTGAGGAGAAGTTTCTCCTTTGCAAAAGTATCAGAGGCCTTAATTTACTGCAGTTGATGCGAGTTCTTCTGGGGCTAGGAGTCAAGAGGAGAGCTAATGCTTATGAGAGGGCGCCAGCTCTTACCATCCCACTCACCCCACCCCCAAGCTGATGACTTTGCAATAAAAACACCAAGGATTGCTACAGTTATTTTAATATTGTATAAGAGCTTACTGCCTGTCAGGCAAGATTCTAAACAGCTTACCTTCATTAGCCCATTCAATCCTCACAAATACCCTGTTGCTTTTTTTCCCCTCCTTATTACAGACGAGGAAATTAAGGCAATAAAGGGACTGCCCAAGATGCCAAGCTAGTAAGCTGTGGAGGTAAGAGTACAACCGAAGTCTGTCTGATTTATTTAGGTAAGCAAAAACATTCAAGGTCCAAATCAACTGAATCTAAACAATCTGGAGTCTCTCACTTCTAAAAGGTAGGAGTCTCCCTCCTGTCTTTTTTCTTTCTTTCTTTTTGTAATCTTTTGGTAAAAAGTATTCAGTTGAAATCTCGGAAACTTCCAGTGTAATCTTCAAAGAGTTATGGACACTGGGATGTGGATTTTTCATTTCTAAACTTTCATATTCTAAAAGAGGATTCCAGGGCACAGGGCTAGGAGTATAGAGAAAGAGATAGGAGACTGATACAAGCAATCTGAGAAATTCTTATTCAACTGAGTCGTTTTAAGTAAGTAATATTATTTTTACTGATTGTATATCACTGATTTGACTTTGCCAGTAAAATAAATAAACACACTTATTGTTTATGATAGCATGCATATACATGAACAAATACACGTGTCATCTGAGGCAACTTACTCTGAATTACAAGTGACCTGCAATTAAGTGCTATTAAAAACCAATGTCCAATTACCATTTTTATTTTGAAATTAATTATAGTAACTTCTAGCAGATATCAATTTATAAAGGGAGGAACAGAAGACTGCCTTTTTTATTAAATTCTATATCAATTCTAAATGTATTTCCTTTGACCAAACTTTTAAAGTTTATTTCTTTATAGATTTTTTTTCACACAGAACCAAAAGAATTGTAGGAGTTAGTTCTGACGGAGGAAATTGGGGAGCATGACTTTGGCAGCTGATATAACTGTTTTCCAATATTTAGAATCTAGGCAGCCTTTCTCACTTTCCCTGAAGACTTACACAATCTCATTTCAGAAAAGTTTTCCAATATTCCTCTATAAAGGTGTATTTGGTTGCAAGCAATAATTGTTTCAAAAGGAATGCAAGACTAAGAAGCAGGGAAGCGGCTGTGGCTCAATCAGTAGGGCTCCCGTTTACCATATGGGAGGCCCCGGGTTCGGTTCCCGGGGCTTCCTGGTGAAGGCAAGCCTGCCCGCTCCGCGTGGTTAACTGACCCAGCGAGCACAAGCAGCAAGGGGGGGATAAATGAATAAATAAATAAAATCTTTAAAAAAAATAAATAAAAAAAAAAGACTAAGAAGCAGTATGAAAGCCTGGAGCTGGGGCTGAGTAGACAGAGCTTGAGTTCCCTTCCAGCTCTGTATGCAGGAAGGTCCCTGGCCTGGCCAGGGAGCACATGGTTCTCTGTTGAGAGGAAAGAGTTACAAGTAGCATAAGGATCTGGCACAGAGTAGTTCTGCAAAAAATGGTAGTATCCTTATCACCATATATACACATTAATCCTCACTTTTTTCTCTCAGGGCTTTCTTTTTTTTAAAGATTTTATTTATTTATTCATTTATCCCCCCCCCCCCTTGCTGCTTGTGCTCGCTGGGTCAGCTAACCACGCCGTGCGGGCAGGCTTGCCTTCACCAGGAGGCCCCAGGAACCAAACCCGGGGCCTCCCATATGGTAAACGGGAGCCCTACTGATTGAGCCACAGCCGCTTCCCATCTCAGGGCTTTCTTTAAAAAGCAAAACACTTTCTGATTAGCTGGAACTAAATATCAAGAATTTCCAACAAAAGTTTTCTCATAGAAGAAATATTTTTGCTGATCACCATCCACAAAATTCAGCCACCTGCCCCACCCATGTGTGAGAAAAAGCCCTTGGTGGCCATCAGTGACAGGCAGTATTCCCTACACGGCAACAACAGGGCAGAAACTGCTTGCAGCATGCAGGACTCAGATAATTAAGGACATTTTAAACCGATTAAAATAATTAGGGTCATATATAGACCCTTTGGTGACCTTCCAGAATTTTCCTCCCAACCTCTGGGAACAGTTAAGGTGCTGAAGGACTCACTAATTTAATCCTCCATATCTTACAGAACATCAGTGAAATCCTCCCCCAAGAATGTGTATGTGGAGAAGGAAAGGAAGGCTTCCAATTTTAGACCACAAAATTATATTCTTTATATATCCTTCCATTAGCTAGCATTAATTTTTTTAAGTTAGTAAATAAAGTCATTGCTTCTAACTGCCAATTTAATTATGGGCCTCCCAGTGACTTTGAAGAGTATGTTTCTTCTTCTGTAAAATAGAACTTACACTGACAGCACAGGATTGTTGGAAGGAGTACATGGGGAAAAAAAGAAACCTAAGTAAAGCACACAGATCAGCAACTGAAATAAGTCGTCCTTAAGTAATTGTTGAATTAATACTAAAGTGTATGGATTGTAAATGACACTGAGCGAGTTTCCTTTTTGCTTCCCAAGGAAAGTTCTGTCAAAATCGAATATAAAAAATAGTGATTCCACAGTTTCATAATACTTTCTGGAGAAGGAGAATATCTAGACATTTTTTTTTTCCTTGAAGGCCATTAGGTTCTTTCAGTAAACCTGAAAACATTCGGCATGATTAATAATGATTTCAGAAAACAATTGGTTTGCCTGCTATCTGGGAACCTGTGAGATATACATTGAAAATGCTGTATTTCTCTGTTACAATAGGGCTTATTATTTATTTTATGATAATCAAAGTGTTCGTTAAATTCAAGTGTTCTGTGATTTAGTTTATTGTGAAGTCTCCTAGAAAATCGTTTTTTAATTAAAATATTATTTAAAGGAGCTACCGAAATCGCTAAGGGAACAAACTCTCGTTTTGTATCTTTATTTTTCTTAAAGATTGCACAAACTGGAACCAGAATCAAAATACTGTCTTCACTGTATATCATTCATTATAAAACAATACACACATCACATTTGTTCTACGAAATAGGATATTTTCTTTAAATTTATATACTGCGTGCTTTTAGATTCATGCTTTAGATATTTTACATTTGTCATTATTCTCTTTTAAATAATTGCAACTTGACCAATTTGTACACCTGCTACCACCATATATTCAGCGCGGCAAGGCGTAGTCTTCAACACGAAAACAGACGAAATGGAAACAAGTGTACGGTTGTCACATCTACCGAATTTTGTTTACTGTTTGTCTATGCAGTGAAATGCTAACGTAAAATATAAACAAAATATCGTTTCAAAAGGCACAATTTCCTCCACACAAAAGTACAATTTAAAAATACGTGGCGGTTAAAACCCGGTGCCCTCCAGGGCGCTGTGACATTCGAATAGATGCTAACCTAAACCCGGAGAGCGAACCTCCTGGGCGGTTGGGGGGAGCCTAGGCGTAGGATTCCCAGAGTTCTGAAGCGAGCCCCGGGGGGTGGGGGGTGCCAGCCGCTCTTGGGTTGCCCAGGTAGCCGGATTTGCTTCAACAACTTCCGAACCTTTCAGCGCCCCACGAGAAACCTCTCATTGTTTCAAACTCGGAGCCCTCCAGAAAATAAAAACGATTTTGTCAAGCACTTGAGCGGCTTGCAGCCCTTGTGCGCCTGAGCAGACTCTCCCTCCTTCGGTCGGTCCACACCCTCTCCCACCCTCCGGGGAAGGCTCATTACGAGTCGCGCCGACCGCCGCCCCCCGCCTCGGGGTCGCTCTGGTCGTCTGTGAAGCAGACATCCACTTCGCTATCGTTGTCACTCTTGGGCTCTCCGGGTTCTGGGGGATAGCCGGACTCGGCGCCCGGGCCGTCGCCCGCCTTGGCGAGCAGGCTCTGCCCGGGGTGGCGGGACTTGACGTGGCGCTCCAGGTCCCGGCGGCGCACCAGCACCTTGCCGCAGAACTCGCAGCGGTAGGGCGTGTTGCCCTCGGCGTGCAGCCGGATGTGCTTGTTGAGGTTGCTGGGATCGCCGAAGGGCCGCAGGCACACTTTGCACTTAAGAGGCTTGTAGCCGGTGTGCGTCCGCATGTGGATCTTGAGCCCGTACTTGCGCGAGTACAGCTTGCCACAATAGAGGCACAGGTGGCCCGTTTTGGGCTTGCCTGAGCCGCCGCCACCACCGCCCCCCGCGGATCCCCCGGCCACTATGGCCGGCGGCAGCGCCCCCGCGTCCAAACGGCCGCGGCCCTTCCCTGCCGCCATCTCGGACAGCTGCTGCGTGTGCATGGCGATCTCCCTGTCGATGCTGGCCAGGGAGCCCAGCTCCGCTGGGCTCAGGGCGGCCGCCGCCGCCGCTGCAGCCGCCGCCGCCGCCGCCGACCCACTGAAGTAGGAGATGGACTCCGGGTACTTGAGCAGCCCGCCGAAGTGCAGTTTGAGTGGGTAGTAAGTGGCGGCGGCCGGGGAGCCGTACAGAAGTTCCCCGTTGTAGACAGTGAAGGCTGGCATGACGGCGGGCAGGTGGCTGCACTCGCCACCGGGGTAGGCCTTGAGCCCGCCCGCGTCGAGGGGCGGCATGGGGCAGCGCTCGAGGGGCAGTGCCGCAGGGGACAGCTGCGCGTAACGTGCGCCCGACAGCGTGGCGGCAGCGGCGGCAGCGGGCGGGCCGCGCTCCACGTGCTTGAAGGCGGACACCTCTTCTGGGGAGCCCGGGAGAAGAGGGAAGCTACGCAGGGCTCGCGAGCAGGGCAGGCCAGGCGGAGGCGGGGGCAGCGGGTCCCCCGCGAGCAGGCACTTGGGGTGGTGGTGCTGCTGCTGTTGCTGTGCGTGGTGGTGGTACCCCGCGCCGCCCGCCGCAGAGTTCTCCCCACTCCCGGGGCGCCCGCCCTGCCGGCCCCCGCCCAGCAGCCTGCCCAAGGCCACACCTGCTCCCGGCTTGGCGCCACCCTCCTCACGATAGGGGTCGCAGTGCGCCGCCGCGACGGCCCTGGCCAAGCCCGCGGGCTTGAAGGCCGAGCGCACACCGGGGTAGAAGGTCAGTCCGCCGTTCCCCGCTGGAGAACCACCGACGATGCCAAGGAGGTGGCCGTGTCCGCGGACCGCCCCGCTCATGTCCAGGGAGCGCTCCGGTTGCTCCTTGCCCTTCCTGAGCTGTCCCCACTTGCCCGGGGGCGGCGAGGTGGCCGAGGGGCCAGAGGACGCCTCGCGCTTGATGCCCTCCGGTGTCCGGCATGCCTGTGGG
Source organism: Tolypeutes matacus (assembly GCA_026826555.1). NCBI lineage: Eukaryota > Metazoa > Chordata > Mammalia > Cingulata > Chlamyphoridae > Tolypeutes > Tolypeutes matacus. The sequence goes on from JAKSZT010053791.1 coordinate 8,651,946, forward strand.
AGCGGTGGGCCCAACGGGTGGGGCCGCAGAGTGCCAGCCCGGACAGCCGCGGCGAAGTCGGGCGCCGAGGGTTTCGGTGAGATGCGGAGGCCATCCGGGGCTGCAGCGGTGCCCTGGCGAGCCGCGTGCTCGTGGTGCAGGAAGGTGCGGCCCCCGCCGTCACCAAGCACGCAGTGGAAGCGTAGGTGCGCCTTAAGGCTGTTGGGGTATTTAAACGTCCTCCAGCAGTACCAGCAAATGTAGCGTTCCTCCCCTAGGAGAGAAAGAGTGGAAAAGCGACCCCGTGAGAGGCGAATAAGCGAGACAGAAAGAACCAGCGGACCCAAGGCAAAGCCCAGGTTTTGACCAGCGGAGTGGGGAAAAGCGGGAGTATTCTTGGGTCCTTGCGAAAAAAAAAAATGAGTTTGGGAGCCCCGCTGAGCAAGGACCTCCAGAAGCCCCCAAATGGCCGACTCTTGTCACCATCTCCAACCTCTGGGACTACGCAGAGACGAATAGAGGTGATCTGGGCCTTTCCAACGGAGACTTTCACCGGGTCACCCGAGCAAATCTTTGTTGAGAGGGCAGCGCTATGGCAGGCTGGCAGGGAAAGAGACGAGAGCAGAGAGCAGCTGTTGCTTTAAATCAAGTGTTGAGGCTGTGCTGTGCCTGGGCCCATCTGTTGGCGTTTGCAGAATAGGTGGCGTATGTCAAGGAGTTTGGATAAACTGAACAAAGGCCAATCTAATGATCGTGAGCGCCTCATTACCAGGCTAGACAATATCCTGTATGTATGGGCCATATGTAATCATTCTTTTTCATAGAACAATGTCTTTTGTGTCCTCTACCCACCCTTTCTGCCCCCTCCCAGTCTTAAACACTTTGCCTGAGGTTTTCCTGGAGCGTAACCGACCGAAAGACCACAGAGGGACTGTGATTTGCTATCCTTCAAAATTATTTGTATCTTTATTTCCTCTTTAATCCGATTTAATTTGATGGGAGGAAAATTAAGTCCTATGTCCTGATATTCTAAAAACTGGAGGGCTTTCGCATTATCTTGTCAGTTGTTCCACATGATTATTAATTAACTCCTAGATACGTGACAAATCCAAGCTTGGTAAAGTCCTTGGAAAAGGTACACATGGATTAATTTTTATGACATGAATATATAATATATAAATAATATATATGAAAAGATGTTCAGCCTTTAACAAGTTCATAATTCTCTATCATGAGCTATATGTTTTGCTGTCAGATTTTTTTGTATTTAATATTTATTAGCAGTAAGTATTTTTTTTTAATTTTGCCAGGGTTTGCAAACACAATGAAGAGACCCATGTGTGCAATAGATTCTGATCACATGGTGGAAGTTAATTTCAAAAAGGTCATATTACATCTGTACATAGAAGAGGAATCTTGCAATTAGGATTTCTTTTTAAATGTGGTTGGTTGATAATATTGAAGAGAGAGATATCTCTAAGAAAGAAGTTAGTTGACCCACACAGAAGTATCCAAGGTGTACATTAGTCTCATTAATTTAATTCTCCTTCCTTGCACACAAGTAGCTCCAAGTATTCCTCAAGATAACCAAGATGGAGTTTCAAGTGAGGAGCAAATTATTCCAGTTAAGGCCAAGGGAGAGCAGAAAAAAAGAGAGGGAGGGGAGGAGGATCTGCCTGTGAGAACCTATCCTATCTATGGATGACTTAGATTAAATCACTTCAATATTTCTATTACTTTGTATTCAACATACATGTAAATCTTGAGTGAGAAGAAAGAGAACTCTGAGGTTCTCTTACATTAAGTGATGTAAGTGATAGAGACTTACATCTAAGTGATGTAATAACTTAACCTCCTTTTTACTAAGTTCAGAACTTCCCTCCCACCACCCCCTTTTAAAGAGGGAGTTTTCAGAGACTGTCCCAGGAAGATTCAGCTCAATGCAAAGCCAAGTAAAACAAAGCATTAGTATTTTCCTTCCTCTTATTAGGGAATTGAAACCCGCTGAAATTAGGCAACATTGTTCTAAAAAGGGGTTCTTGAGCTTGAATTGAAATTCAAGAAAATATTCTTGTGGGGATGTGTTGGTGCAGGTGTGATATATTTATTAAATAATACACAGTATAGTGTGGACTTACTAAGGAGTCTGTGGTTTTCACCTTGCTGGCAAAGGGGTCTGTGGAACAAAAAGGGTTAAGAACCCCTGCAACATTGGAAGAATGGCAGCCATCCCTACTGATTTCTTCTCCTTTTCAAAATATCAGCAAATGCATGTGTTCTGTTTGATCATGTCCCTTCTTCACTTTATCCTAATCAACTAATATGTTTGCCAGAATTGAGATCCACCCCATGCCAAGAGTATCAAACACATTTCATAGGTGACTTTGCCTCCTCTTCTTTCTGGATTCTGAAGGTGGTCAAGATTTCAAGTCTCTCAAAAGTCAGGGTTCAGAATAACCCATATATTCACCAAAAGGAAAACAGTGGTTATTTTGACATCTGTTACCATATGATGTTTACTAACTCAGTTGGTTGAAATGAAACATGAGGGCCACTACTCAAACAAGTTGCTTTTGTGCTCTTTAGGTGTACCTAAGGAAGGGTGTCCTAAACACAAATGTCTAACCCCTAAAGGCCCATAGTCCTCTGAATTGTTCTATAGTGGCAGATTTGAGATCTCTCCACTATGGGGCTTTTGTCATGCTGGAAGAAGTTGACAAGAGAATTTAATATAATGTGATGTGAAAAACAAACATTTATTTTATAAATACTACACAATATCTACTCACAAAATCAGTAGAATTAATTTACAGAAGACAGTGATACTTTGAAGTGAAGTGCCTCATCGTTCTGAATAAACTTCATTCTTTCTTATTCATGAAGTGTTTCCTAACTCCCACATTTGTATTAATTTCTTTAAATCCTTTTTTAAAGGGATGAGACTGAGTGAGCAATTCAAGAGGAAAGCTTGTTAAAATATGTCACAGCATTCATTGAATTCACTTTAATAACTTTCTTTAGGGGAAATTACCAACAAACTAAAACAACTGACAAGGAAAAAAGAAAGCCATGGAAGCTTGGTATATTAAAAAGGAGTCTCAAGACTTTAAATATTTTAGCAGATCCCAGGCTGCCTTCTTTCTGCAGGAAGTGTTCTTCAGTGTCCTAAGGAAGGTTTGAAAATGTTTTTCTCTTTAGTTACTGCACCTTAATTTGCATAAATCCGTTCTTGGCTTTGGAAGGGATCAAATAAATCTGAGAAGAAATTGGGATACATCCCAGATTCAATTTAAGTAAGGAGGGGGAAATGAATAAATGCCATTTAAATGGAAGCGCCTTAGTACCTGCCAACTGACCAGTTGTAAGTACCATAATGCTTCTAAATGCTGTAGAAATACATTCCTCTCCTCCAAACCAGTGGAGAAGAGACGTGTCTCTACTTTCTAAAAGCCTTCCAGGTTTGAGTTATGCTCTCTGGAACCCATGATGTAATTACTGTTGTAATATTTTAAGGCTTCCTCGTTGACTCTTAATTGAGTAAATTCTCTCTTTGGATATGCAATAGGAAAGGATGACCCTAGGAAGTGCAGCCCAATATTTTTTTCAAGAATATTTTCCTTTGCCATCATGAGCCAGGTTGTTACTGTCGCTGTTGTCACCATTTACTGTTGATTTTAAGGAAGTGGTGGTGACGTTGATTCCTGCCTAGGCAGACAGGGAGCGTGAATTCAGTTTTACACAGCGCGAGAGAAAGGCCCTTCAAGTGTAGGGACGTGACCAAAAACCAGAGTAGTGCTAGACTCTCGCCCACCGGCGCTGCCCCGGAAGACCTCTCCGAGTCCGTACCTTTCTCGTTGTGGGTCGGAGTCGCAGTCGTAGGGATGTCGAACCACTGAGCCAAGGAGTTGGAATACCACACGGTCAGCTCCTCCCCTGGCTGTACATCTCGAAGCGCTCGGTAGAAGATCTGGGACACAAGAAATAAGATAGCTCACCATCTTTTCCTGGGAATCGGTCAAAGGCGAGGAAAGGTTTGAATCTCGGCTCTGACGCTGTGTGACCCTGGAAACGCTACTGGACCTCTCTGAACCTCACTTTCTTCATCCTTAGAAAGGGGGAAGTGATAATATCTACCTTATAGGGCTGTTGGGACGATTAAATGGGACCTCTAGCTAAAAGCGCTTTGCTTTAAATATTGGTGACCCCCGCAATGACGATTGGGTAGGGGGAGAGCCCACAGTACCTGTCCTCCGGGTAAGTCTGCAATAGCTTCCAGAGTCTGTTCCTGGGGGTTTCTGGCTGCCCGGATTAACCCTATCCACTCCAGAGGAGAGCCCCCCGACTCGTCCACAAGCTCCCCTCTCACCATGCGCACCTGCAACACAAGCAGTGTTCGTTCTCCCCCATGCCACGGCCAGGCCCCCAACCCAGGGAGAAAGTTTATCTTCCACCCGACCCATGAAAATGGTTGTGTTTGCTTTGGTCAGACCTCTGTTGGCTGCTGGGAGGTGGGAGATTCCTTAGGGACATTACTTAGGAAAGAGGAGAACCGAGGAGGTCAATTAATGTAACAGTCCCCGCCCCGCCCCACCCTGGCTACCCAGGGGTGAAGATATGCTCCTTGCTCGCCTGAACTAACCTTGTACCAAGACGCCCCCTTCCTCTGCCCCAGCTCTTCCAATTGCGGCTTCGAAACAGCCGTAACACCAGAATAGAGACGCTTAGCAGTCAGTCCGAGGGCACAGAGCGCCCCCCACCCGGCAGTCTGGTATCTCCCCCTTATAGCTGCACCACATGAAGGTGCCGGCAAGCTGAACAGCCAAAGTCTCCGAACAAAGCGCGCGCGCAGGGAAAGAAGAAGAAAAAAAAAGCTGGTCCATAGCTGGCCGGACATTTAAATGCAATTAAAGCGCGACTAAAGAGGAAGGCGTGGTGCGCTGCAAACACAGCTTTAGCGAGTGGGGCAAGAAGGTCCAGTGGCGCGGGCACTGGAACAGTTTCTTAAGGCAAAGCTCTAGTCAACAGCCAGCTAATGCCAAAGTCCTCCCCTCCCTACCAGATGCCTGCCTTCAATTCCCGGTCGCTGCCTGCTTTATCTCCGGCTGCTGGGATGCCTCAGGGCGGGCCGGGACTTTAAATCCCCTCTCTGGTTAGGGGTGGTGACGCTGTTGGGCAAGTCAGAGCCGGTGAGCTGAGCCTGGCGCCCCCCGGTTAGGCTCTGGCCCCTGGACTGTCAGAGCAGGACTGCAGGCGCCGGGACCCAGAGCCCACACGGGTGGACGCCTCTAGTCCTCGGAACCTCGAGGTCTGGGCGCTGCGTCCGAGCCACCACCAGGCTCACCCCCTCTCCATTTACCCCAAACCGACGAGCAGACACCAGCAAAGAGAAATCGGAGGAGGTTCTAGGAATTGGGAGCCTCCCAAGGATTTTTTTCAGAGGAGATGAGATTAAATTATTTTAAGGCAAATTTAAGCTTCAAATTAGCTCATTGAAGGGAAGAACGCAGGAAAAGTCCTGGACGTCCTGAGCCCCCTGAGACAGGGAGCGTCTGCAGAGAGAAGCCAGTGCCCCCCACGCCTTTACGAAAGACACCCCAGAGCGAGGAGAGAGCCGCGGATTCCAAGCGGTGGTGGCAGAAGAGAGCCCGGCGCACCCCACCCGGGGATTGTCGGTTCTCAGCCAAGTCTCGCTCTCTATTAATGCGATCTGCTGGAAGTAATCGGAGTGCCCTTCCACCTGGCAGAATTGGCAGGTAAAGACTTAATCACCCCTTCTTCTTCCCCCTCCTTCTCTACCCCTTTCCCGGACCAGGGGAAAGAAAGGCGAACTTCAGCGGGGTGGAGGTCAGGGTGGTCAATACCTTTTTCTTGGGCCCGGACTCTCTGCGATCTGACAGGTACTTGCCCAGCTTGAAGGTGCCAGGCACGGGCCCAAGACGGAGGCCGGCCGGGATGCAGCAGTCCGCGCTCACGCTGGTGGCCGGAGCGCGGGCGTTTTCGTACATTGCTACCGCAGCCGCCAGGCAGGTGCTCTCTTGTGCGCCGAGTCCTGGGTCTGGCGCAAGTGATCTAGCCCTAGGCCGGCGCGAGCTGAGGAGCTGCGCCCCGACGTGCGTTCTCCGCCCGCGGAGTGACGCGGCCAGGCATGCACTGCGCCTTTTCTACTGGGGCGGGCGCCTTTTGGCACCGCGAGCGCAAGGGCGCGGAGTTTGGTGAGAGAGTTGCCCTGCGGAGCAGCTGCAGAGTAGCTGCGGAGTCCCACCCGAGAGGGTCACATGGAGTGGTTCCCTCAGCCCCCTGCATAATCGAGGACTCTGAATGGCTGGCGCACAATGGTCCAGGCGACCTTCCCATTCCTAAAAATCCAATTTGTCAAGGGCGAAGAAAAGGCGCTGGTGAATCAAAGGTCCGGCGGGACCATTAATCCTCAGCATGGGGTATTGTCCCCGAGACAGTTACGATATTTTAAGTGACAAATCCACTGTATAATTTCTCCATAAATTTTACTTCCCTTTATTGTTAGCCGACAAACCAGTTTTGGGAAATAAGTGACTACTTTAAGTTTACTTGGCTGATTCCTTTGAGCCTTGGTCTACTTCAAAGATTTTTAATTCTTTCCCCTTGGCTTTATTGTAAAGGAGATTAAACAAAGAGATGGGGACTGTTTGGAGGACTTGTTAACTTCTATTGATTTCTGGCGTGTGCCATACAGAAATTAGGCAGGTACTTGATGGGAAAACACCAGAAAATACCTACACTTTTAAAATAACGACCATATTACCATTTCAGGGGATTGGGTTCAGGCCAGTCGTCTATTTAGAACCGCTTTATCGTTCCCTCTGTCCCGTTTCGCCCAAAATATGAAGCGTCCGGACCAGTTTGGGGAGGCAGGCCAGCTGTACATCACTGCGCTCCAGCATACCCGGACTCGCACTTTCTCTGGAGAGTGGGAAACCGTCGCAGGGCCGCGCGGCATTGCAGGGAATCCTGAGCCCGGGTGAAAGAGGGCTTCTGCGCGCTGGGTTATTAACCGACTAGTCCTCACAAGCTCAGATTTACTTTGAAGTTTAAAACGGAGACAGGGAGCAAGGGGCTAACTTCTCCAAAATCAACAAAGCGGGCTTTTCTTTTAAAGAAAATATTTAATTAAAAACAAACAAACAAAAAAATATGCACTCCCTCAAAAGTCGCCGTCCAGTGAGGGGTGAAGTGGGCGTTGGAGGCAACTCTTGTAGCCTAATACATGAACTAGGGAAATGGGTACCTCAAGGTTAAACCAGAGTGCTGGGGTGGGGGGAGATCCTCCTTTTTGTGTGAGGTTGTTTTCCTAAGATAGAAGCCGAATGATTGAATTCATTGCACTCATGAGATATTTGTGACAGTTCTGCCAGCACCTGCCTCGCGTTGGTCACGCCGGACGCCACTCCCTGACCCCTAGGCTGCCAGGATGTGAGTCTGGCGCGGTTATTCCCCGAGAGGAGAGGCGAGCGTGGTGCTGGGTTTCCGGCTCTCCACAGGCCGGCTGTCCACCGCCCACCGCCCACCGCCCACCCACTACAAAAGCGCGCAGGATTCCGCGCCGCGCCTGCGCCTGGCTTTGCCTGATGAAGGTAAGGTGCCCGACGGGGGTCACTCTGGTTAACATGGGCCACAGGAGGCAGGATGGCACCTCCTTTTTTTTTTTTTTTTTTTTTTTTTACCGGGAGGTCCAGGGGATTGAACCCGGGTCCCTCCATATGGGAGACAGACGCCCAACCATTTGAGCCACATCCGTCCCCCGCACCTCCTATTAAGTTTGCCTGGCACCGGCCCTTAGGACGAACAGGGTCAAGAGGCTGCTCTGCCACTCGAGACCCTGGGAATCTTGAGTGAATTACTTCTGAGCCTCCGTCTCCTAGTCAGTAAAATGGGAATGATGCAAACGGACCTTTGGCTTCCTCCCAGTCTCTCACACTAGTTTGTTGCAAAAGTCAGTAGCAACGATCTGTAAAGCGAATGCCCCGGGTTTCCATCATGGTGGGATCCAGGCCAGGTCAGAGGTCTCAAGTAAGTGTCTAACCATCTCAAGACAGACCTTGCGGAGCACACGCACGGCCCTCCTCGGTGCCAGGTCCAAGGCCTGTGTAGACCGGGCCGGCTGGTCTGCGCACCCACACCCTGTGGCCCCTCAGGCCGTGCAGTCGCACCTGGTCGAGGGCCACTTTTTAAAGGAGCTGCCATTGATTTTTCTTTTTACCCTTCCAATTACTCCTCTGCAGGCCGCGACGGCAGCCCACGACTGAGGGGAGGACGCCTTTGATCGGGCCCATGAATGGCAAAAGCTGGGGGAGGGGAGGAGGAGAGGAAGCCACTCCGAAGAGTCGAGGGCAATAAATTTAAGCCATGAACATGTCCCTCTAACCTCTGGCCTGGCGACTCCGGGATGACACCCAGTTTAAATTACCAGCGCTGCGAGCGGGAAGGGGCGAGTGCTGGGCCTGGGTTCGGGGCGCCTCCCCGGTCCTCCTTAATGAGTGAAAAAGCGTGAACGACACGCGAACAATTTTATCAATAGGACCATGTAAAGGCCGACTGTGAGGAAAGTTATTTATTAATATAGCCAATTGTGGCTGGTTCCCAGCCCCGCGAGAAGAAAGGGCCTGCGCCAGAGGCATTCACACCAGCTCGCCGAGTTTTATTCTGTCCTGTGGCTCAGAGTTGAAGTTCCCCAAGTGAAATAAATTGTCCACAAAGGAGGAAAGGAACACATTTTCTTTTATTTTTCCTCCCCTAAAAAGCAAGGGTGAAACCAATCTAATGTGCCCAGTGGAGCAAGATGGGCTGTGAAAGGCTGGGTGTTAAAAGTAAAAGCGGGCTGTGCAGCAAATGGGATGGAAAATTAAATGAAATTAAATAGCTTGAACGGCCGTATTGTCCCTTATTAAAAAGACACATTAATTACATGGTCTCAGCCTTATTCAAAGACAATGTTGAGACTCAATCAAAACATTCCACTCGGCTTTTTTATGGACTTAAAATGGGCGTCCAGGGGCCCAGTTAAAGCGAAAACCCTCCTGCACCGAGGTGCGGGGCGGCGGTTTTGGGGGCGGCCCTGTTCCCTGCCCACCGCGGAACCGCGCGGGCACCGATCCTGTCCGGGTAACAGGTTGCCTTTAATGAGCCGTGGATGTTCGAGAGCAGCAGTCAGCGGGAGGAGCAGGCTACAGGGAGCCGCGTCCCATCACCGCGCTGCTTTCTGGCTCGGCTGCATTGAGAGGTCCGTGGGACTGACCCCGCGCGCGCCTGTTGGTTTGGAGCGTGGGGCTCGACAGGCTGAGGGAGCTAAGTAGGTTTGACCTGACTGGGTTCTGCCTAGAGGAAAATCGCCCCGCAAAAGACTTCGGGACTGAGATTAAGGAGCTCTGGCCAGAGTCCCATTCAGGGCACCCTTTTCTAGGGCGGCCTGTCTCCGGCGAGTAAAGGCCTGGGCTTCGGCGCCGCAGGGGATCGGAGTTGGCCTTGGGAGCCTGGGTGTTAGGGGGTTGCCAAACCCCGACCCCCGGAATAGGAAGCGCAGGATCAGGGACCTCAGGCGAGGTCTCCAGGTAGGCAGCGGCCTGGCAATCCCGCGCTCAATGGCCGAGCCTGGGCCTGAGCCCGGAGCGCCTGTCGAGGTGGCTCAGGCCGCGCCCCCAGAGGGTGTCCGCGCGGGCTCCGCCCGCAGGTCAGCGCGGACCAGCTGCGCAGCCCCTGAGGCGCGGGTGGGACATTAAGGCCGGGTCTGAATAGACCGCGGCGACGGGCTCTGGGAACGCCACCAGATTTCACGCCGGCGACGAAACCATTTTCCCCTTAATTACGAGGCCAGTGGATACGCGGCGGCCAGGAGACTCCAAACGCGCGGCCAGGACGCAGCCCTGACGCCGCTGGTGGGTTTTGTGGTGCCTTTTTTATTGTTTTTAAAGTCTTCCATTGGAAGTGGCTCAATAAAAGTATTCAGAGTCCCTCTCAAGTTGCCTTTTAACCGGAGGTCCCCCAACTTATTTCTTGGTTCTTTCGGTTGACATGGTGCAAAGAAAAGTCAGCGAGTGTGTTGCTGAATTGCAATGTCTCGGGGCACCTCCACATTCAGCGCTTCTCTGCCGGCCGCTGCCGACTGAGCCCGCACTCAATTCGATTTTCCTTGCTGTTGGGCACATTTAGGAGCGCCTCTATTTGTGAAGTTCATTTCTAGGCAAATGTATTCAAGAGCTGATGCGAATGAATAGGACCGTGTGTCAGCCGCCCCTAATTGGGATTAAAGCACTTAGGAGCATATGCAGAGAGTGACAGAAATTCTCAGGTTGCATTGTGTTCAGACTTCCACCCGCTCTGTCACTCCTCCTCCGAGGGAGATTTATAAAGATTTCAGGGAGAAACTGAGGAAAGAAAAGCGAAAACGGAAAAGAATCGGGCTAATGGCTCACGGTGGGGCTGAAGTTCAGCAAGTGGTGGTGACAGCTTCTGAGAAAAGATGCTGGGGATAATTAAGAGCGGTCGGGAGAGCAGGTCTGAACTCTTTAATCAGAAAGGCGGGGAGTTAAAAGGCGAAATAAAGATGTTCTTGAGATTCCCAGACATTTTTTCCCCCTTTTCTTTTTTCTTTCCCTTGGAAAGCTCAGCTTTCTCTCTCTCTCTCTCTCTCTCTCTCTCTCTCTCTCTCTCTCTCTCTCTCTCTCTCTCTCTCTCTGTCTCTTCCTCTCTTCCACCCCCCAGAGAACTACCATCGTTGGAGTAATAAAAAGAACAATTTGAATTAGGAAAAAGAACCATCACAACGGAAACAAAAAGATCTTCTTTTGTATATTAAAGAAACTTTGCACCCAAATAAGTCAAAGAAAATATTCCCTGATGTGTATCTATGTGTGTAAAATATATACACACTATAAAACAGGAACATCCTAAGTGATTCCATTCAGCCTATATATGTAGGTATACAGTCTGTTTGCAAAGCTCTACCCAGAAGCTGCTCCTGGGTTTGAAAGCTGAAGAGACAGGGACTTTTACAAACTAAAAGGCAGCATGGAGCTGAAGCTGGGACAGTTGTTTAGGTAGAGAGCAGTGACAGCCTCATTTAGTCCATGACGAGCGGAGAGGCCAGAAAGGACAGATAGACAATAACAAAGAATAACTGAGGAATAACAGATATTTCCAAAATTATCTGGATTTCCTGGTATGTTTCTCTGATTGTTTAAATCTACCTAGAAACATGGGTTCCTTGGAGGGTGGGACACTTTCCATGTCTGAGCTTGGAGACAGGAAAGAGACTTCTCACTGTGTCCATTTGGTACCTTTTTGGATTTGGAAACATAAGAATTTATTGCTAATTGAAATTTACTCTTGAGATTTAAATGACTTTTTTATGAGGAAAAGAGGAATAAAAGAGAAGGAAAGAGATGTGGGAATCTGGAGAAGGGATAATGTCCAGTGGGGGATTTTTTTTGGGGGGTGGTAATAAAGTCCTACTCAAATTTAGACTCCCAAAGTCAGTATCTCCAGGGACATGTGTTGACCACACAGAATCCAGACCTCCCCACCTGGTCTGAGTGGGAAAGTAGGGCTCTAGCTACAAAGAAGGTTCTGGGCAAGGGGGTGACCATGTGACAGAGGGACAAGCCCCCGGTAGTGAGCCTTTCTTTCAATTCCTCAATAGACCTTGGTCTGAAAACCTCCTTTCTCCCCAGGCTGGCCCACCTCATGAAGAATGAAATTGTACATCTCTCTTCAGACACAGAACTTCTGTTCAGGCATAGAATTTTCCTTTAACTCAAGTCAGAGTTTTAAACTCTTTGAAAAGTAGTGCATAATGGGAGGAAACTGTTTTGGAAGACAACTTATGAAGTTCATCAGTTGGCCATTATGATAGCAATAGGAACAAAACGATATAAATATCTAGCTTATGTCATCGCTAAGGACCAAATTCAGGTTCATGGCCAGTATCTCTGAATAACAATTAGTAAGTTCACTGGTTAGGATCCTGTGGACTCTCCTAATTATGTGCTTGACTGGTTTAAAATGCAATGCCAAAAAAAAAAAAAAAAAAAAAAAAGAAGGAAAGAAAGAGGGGAAGGAAGGAAGAATAAAAAAAGAAAAAAAGTGCAATGCCTTCACTCATGTTAATCATGCCCATGACCAAATAATGATACATTTTAATTTCCTGAAAGCATGTTTGAATTTTATATATCCTTCATTTTATAGTAGGGACTCACATTCAGATAACCTCTCAAATACATACACAATCATAACATAAGACTTAGGTAACGTTACAAAAGATGAATTTTTATGCCCATACATTTCTTTCTTTTTTTAACAGTTTTATTGAGATATAATTCAAATACCATGCAGTATATCCATTTAAAGATACGATTCAGCTTTTTTTTTTTCAATATATTCATTGGATTGTGCAACATCACCACCACCTAATTTTCATTCCCTCCTAAAATAAAGCCCATACCCATTAGCTGTTCCTCTCCATTTGTTTCCAACTTCTCCAGTCCTAGGCAACTACCAATCTGTTTCCTGTATCCTTAGATTTGCCTTTTCTGGACATTTTGTATAAACAGAAGCATATGATATGTGGTGTTTTGTGACTGGCTCCTTTGACTTAGCTTACTGTTTTCAAGGTTCCTCCATGTTGGTACTTCATTCCTTTTTCTTTCTTTCTTTTTTTTTTTTTAAGCAGGTTTTTATTTTCTACAGTAACAGACATTTAAACCCCAAAGGAAACAAATGGGCCCTGAGTGCCCAAGGACCAGTACAAGGAAAAAAAAAAAAAAAAAGTAAGCCCCAATAATAAAGTGGCAACTACTCCAGAAATCAATAGGGAAGGATGCACTGCTTGGAGGGGAATGCAAAGTTAGGCCTCAGTCCCCTTTCCCCACAGAAGGCTTAGGTTTAATTTTATGTCAGTGCCTGCTTAATAAAGGTACTAACGATTCCTATAGCATCTATCTTCCTCATTTTCTACTTTTCAAAATGAACTTATGCCTTCTTAATCCCAAACAGCTGTGTGAAGTATTTTAGGTTTCTCAGGAAAAGGTGACAAATACAAGAGCATTAAATCCAAGGAGAAAAAGCAGCTTCTAAACACTGACCATGAAGGGGATCTCCTTACTGGTTCCCAACATCACACCAAAGGCCATAGCCACACATTTCTTAATTTTAGCACTGGTGGTGACAATAGAGGACTTTCATTTCAGCTGCCTCATTTTGAGTCATGTGAAGAGTTGAGTTGATTTTGAGAGAGAAGTGAAAGAGAGAAGTTGGTAAAGGGACATAAGAGCAGAAAAGGTCAGGAAGGGAGAGAGGACAAGGAGCTGTTAGAAATAATTCTTTCTAGTGGAACAACATAGAGAGAAGGAATGATTTGTTGATTAGTGTGATTTAGAACATGGAAAGAGATGGAGTCTGCCATTAATGAGGGAAAATATAATTCAGCGAAAGATTTTCTTTTCTGTCATAACTTAAGTGGCATTTCAGTGCCTGCTAGCCATGAAAAGAGTGATTTGACAAATCACAGCAAACAGAAGCTCTTACCCCCTCATGGTTAGACCTGAGAGTAATGGATGTGTATTTTTAGGACATATAGCCCAGTAATTAATGAAGCTGACAACCAAGGACAATTTTTCTGGTTCTTATTTTAACAATGACTTGACTTTTGTTTTCAAACACCAGTAATGCTGGGTAAAATAAGGTAAATGGACAGTGAGTAAACTGGGACAGGATTTGGTTCCTTTTGTCCACGAAAATCATCTAGGCTTTTCCTTTGATAGCGTGCAGTGGCAAGATGGCAGTGCAACTTTCCAAGAAGAGGAAGTTTGTCGTTGATGGCATCTGCAAAACTGAACTGAACAAGTTTCTCACTTGGGAGCTAGCTGAAGTTGAGGTCTGAGTTGAAAACAACTAGGACAGAAATTATTATTCTGACCACCAGGATGCAGAATGTTCTTGGTGAGAAATGGTTGTGGATCTGGGAATTGACTGCTGTAGTTCAGAAGAGGTTTGGCGTCTCTGAGGGCAGTGTAGAGCTTTATGCTGAAAAGATGGCCACAAGAGGTCTATGTGCCATTGCCCAGACAGAGTCTCTGCGTTACAAAGCCCTAGGAGGGCTTGCTGTGCTGAGGGCCTGCTATGGTGTGCTGCAGTTCATCATGGAGAGTTGAGGCAAGGGTTGCAAGGGCTGCAAGGTTGCGGAATCTGGGAATCTCCCAAGGACAGAGGGCTAAACCGTGAAGTTTGTGGATGGCCTAATCATCCATAGTGGGGACCCTACTCTTAATACTGCTGTGTACCACGTGCTGCTCAGACAGGACCCAAGTGGTAAGATTGGTCCTAAGAAACCCCTGTCTGACCATGTGAGCATTGTGGAGCCCAAAGATGAGATCCTACCCACCACTCCCATCTCAGAGCAGAAAGATGAGAAGCCAGAGCTGCCTACCATGTCCTAACCAGCCCCTACTGCATAAAAGGGTTTCCTTGGCAGCTGGATCTGGAGCAGGATGTTGCTCTATAAAGTCCTTTAATAAAACTGTTTACAAAGGCACATCTCATGGCCTGACTTGACTGTATGTCCAGTGTTCAGTCTGAGGGTCATGTTGGCCCATGGGAGCATTGATGCTTGTCTATACTTGACTGGTGCTTAGGGTCTCCTGGCTCAGGATGTTTCTGCACTTTCTCTAAAGTCCTCTTGGTTTTAACCATGCTTGTGGGGCATTGGCAGGGGCCAGAGCAGGAGGGCCTGAGCAAAGCTAACCAGAGAAATAACTGGGGCAGTAAATTTGGTCACAGTGAAGTCTGACTGCAAGCAGGGCAGCAGATTAATGACCTGTAATTCAGGGTTACAGGATCATAAATGGGATATATACATATCCCATGGTGATCACATAACATGATACCCTATTTTAACCATTTTATGTGCACATTTAAGTGGTATTAATTACAGTCACAGCATTGTGTAACCATTACCAAAAGTTTTCCATCCCAAACAAACGCCCCATTAAGCAATAACTCCCCTTTGCCCCCTCTCCCTGGCCCCTGGTAACCTCTAATCAACTTTCTGTCTATGAATTTGCCTGTACTAGATATTTCATATAAATGGAATCATAGTATTTGTCTGTGTCTGGTTCATTCCACGCAACAAGTCTTCAAGGTTCCACCTGTGTTATAGCATGTACCAGAACTTCATTCCTTTTTACAACTGAGTAATACTCCCTTGTTTGTACACATCATATTTTGTTTATCCATTCATCTGTTGGTAGACACTTGGGTTGTTTCTCACTGTATAAGTACTGTAAATAATGCTATGAACATTAGTGTACAAGTAAGATTTTTTTTTAAGGAAATTGAATCTGGAATCTCATACATGTGAAGCAGATGGTCAACCACTGAGCTACACCCTCTCCCCAAGTAAGATATTTTTAAGATGATTTTCCTGATGAATGAGAAAATATATATTGCATGTAGAAAATAAATAACACTGGCCATTATATTTTGGATAATACTGTGTTCTAGGGGTTGCATACATTCTCATGTAATCCTTAACATCTCTAAAGTATAGATAATTTGCTTGTGTCACTGAAGTATAAAAAGTATTTTAAAAAGTGTAAAGAGCATTTAAAGTTGTATTTAAAAAGAAAAAGAAAGAAAGAAAAGCATCTAAGAAGATTTTTCATTTTCATTCCTGTACCTGGTACTGACTACTGCCTTCATGTCATAATTGAATTCAGTTTTAGATTAGCTTGTTAATTTGTAAAATATGTAATGAATCATGCATACAAGTTTTATTCTGAAGACTTGCTATACTCATTTTTACATTTCACGCAGCTACTTCTTAGTGTACAACTTAGAGAAGTTGTACAATATTCCCAGAAAGAATGGCTCTTTTGATTTTTCACACAATTTTCCCAGGGATTGCTTTCTCTCCAGTGGCTAACCTTCTATGGTAAATTGTTACATAATGGCCCACAGTGACTCAAACCTCCTGGTATCTGTGACCTCATGCAGTCTCTTCTCACAATGACTTTGTACCTGTCCTTGTGACTTGCTTTGGTCAATGATACATCAGCAAATATGACACAAGCAGAAGCTTGAAAAGAATTTGCACATTAGGGCACATTGCCCTTTTGAAACACTGTTGATTGCCATATGAAGAAGCCTGATCAAGTCTCCTTAAAAACAAAAATAAAAAAATTAAAAAGATGGAAAGAGATGCCCAGTCCCCATCTGTCCCCAAAATGATTACAGACACATAAGTGAGACCAGAAGAAGAGTTACCCAGCTAAGTTCAGCCCAAATTGCAGAATTATAAGCAAATAAATGACTGTAGTTTTATGCTACTGAGTTTCAAGGAGGTTGGCTATTCAGCAACAGAAAACAAATACACCTCCTATAAATGAATACAATTAAGTACAACAGAAATAAATGTGGAAAAAACTTCCTTGATTCAAATGATCAGCTGCCTAGGAATGCAAGAAGATAAACTATTCAGATAACAGATGGACAACAAAATGGGTGTTGTGATCAATCACAAGCGAGGCAGACACTGTTAAAATGTACATCCAATAACTATTATCCCCACTTCTTTCTTGCTAACAGAACACTAATTGTGTTTACGTATAAAGTGGTCAAGTGCTTTAGGGATGCTGAATCCCTCCAAGCCCCAATAGGTGAATCCTGATTAACTTAAGTCAGTCATGGGTGTTTTCTTTCCTTTTTGCTTGTGAGTGGTTTAGGAAAGGGCATGTGACACAGTTCTGGCCAAAAAGTCAAGAGGGCAAGTTTGCTGGAGGAACCTGTGAACGAGTTTCCTGGATCTTTAAGTGGTGCCCCAAAAGAAACAGACCCCACTATTTCTGTCTTTGAATGTTGTGTGAGGATGAGATTCCTAGAATAGCAGCAATCAGTTATGAGGGAACAAACCTGAACACAGAAACCAATATCCTAAGGAGGCCAGAGACTGGTTATCTTTGAGCCATTGTGAGCCACTGAATTAACCAACCTTAGAGCAGTTCTACCTATAGATAAATAGTAATATCCCAGGTGGGCATGAGTGCTATGAGGAATAGAGCAAAGTAAATGGTAAGAGACTGATGGTAGGAGGTGCTATGTTATATGGACTAGTTGGAAAGAGTCTCTCTAATAAGATGGTACTTGAGACCTAAAGAATGTGAGGGAGAAAGTTGCATAATATATCTGGGAAAGATGCAAAGGCCTTGAGTGTGCCTAGTAGATTTAAAGTATAGCAAGGAGGCCAGTGTGACTGGAACAGAGTGTGTGAGGGCAAGATGGCAGGTGATGAGATCAGAGAGAGACTATTAAGATCTATCCATGCAGGGCCTTTTAAGTCATGTTAAGGACTGTGGGTTTTACTTTGGTGATATGTGAAATCATTACAGGGTTTGAACAGGGGCATCATGTGATTGGAATTTCATTTTAAAAGGATCACACTGGCCATAATGCAGACAATAGAATGAAGGGGGACAAAGGTGGAAGCAGAGACCAATCAGGAGACTGTGACAATAGTCCAGGGAGAGAGGTGATGGTGGCTTGGACCAGGGTGGTGGTTGTGATGAGAAGAGGAAAAATTTTGGGTATGTTTCTAAGGCAGAACCACCAAGATTTTTGATGGATTGGGGAGGGATGTGAAAGAAAGAGAATTTGGGCCTGAGGAAATAGTTAGTATGAATTTAGCATTTACTGAGCTGAAGAAGACTGAAGGGGTAGCAAATTTGGCAAAGAAATCAAGAGTTGATGCTAATTTGGGAATATCTAATTAGACATCCAAAATGAAGAAATCAAGTAGGAAGTTGGAATATATTAATTTAGAATTCAGAGGACCTGTCAGGCTAGAGATATAAATTGGGAAGTCATCGATATATAGTGTGTATTTGAGACATTGAAAGTAGATTATCAAAGGAATGAATGTATATAGACATAAAAAATCCAAGGACTGAACCGTAGGGCACATCAACTTTTAAGTCAGAGAGGTAAGGAGGAACCAGCAAAGAAGACAGAAGTAGCAACCAGTGAGATAGGAGAACTAAGAGAGTAGTGTCTTGGAAATCAAGTGAAGTTTCTAGAAAGAGGGAGTAATGATCTCTGTCAAATGATATTGAAAGTTCAAGTAAGATGAGGATTCAGAGTTGACTATTAGATGAAGCTAAATGGAGATCTATGCTGACCTTGGCAGTAGTTTCAGCTGGGGCCATGCAGGTAGAAATATGATTGGGGCAGTTGGGAGAAGAAATGGGGACAGTATCTGTAGGTTCCTTTTTTGATGAGTTTTTCTATAAAGGGAAGCAGAGAAATAGGATGGTAACTGGAAGAGGATGCTGAATCAGAGAAGGTTTTTAAAGATTGGTAGATATTACATCATACACATAGAAGTATGGCAACAATTCACAAAAAAAGGAAAATATTGATGGTGCAAGAGAGAGAAATGGAGAAGTGCAGAGTTAATTGAGAGTTAAATTGAGATGGTTGATAATAACATATCCCTGAAAACTTCTGGCATATTGGGAGACGGGCTCAACAATTCAATCTTTAATAGTTTTCTACTTCAACGCTCATCAAGCTACAAAACTGAGAAGGCCTTAACCATCATCTAATCCAACACCCTTCATTTTATAAGGAAACTGAGGCCTAGAAGGTGGCAACACTTGCCTAAAGCCATACAATCAGTGAGGTGCAACCTATCCTTTTTCCTCACCATACTTCCTCCAGTGTAGTTAAAAAGGGAGCTGATGAAAGAAGAAGCAGTGTAACCTTTGCATCTGGATTCCCTAGCATCCCCCTACTGTAGGTAGGAAGCCTGACCTACTTTTGTCTTGCATGGCCACCAGCTCTCCAGCATGCATCTAAAAGAGCTTTGATACTGAAGTTGAAAACTAAGATAGTACAGTCTATTGACTTGATCACCTCCTCTGAACAATCATTCTTTTTCCTAGCCCAGCTAAACTTCCATCCTTTAACACAACCCTACCAAACAGCACAACTTCTTAGTTACTAGGAGACTTCTAAAGACCATTAGTATTGCATCTCAAGGAGCCAAGTATCTCAGATCCGAAGGGATTTCTGGAGGCTCTAGACCCCATCCTTCAGATACTGTTTAAAAATCCAAATATATATAAGTAAGACATAAGTCAAATGTAATAGGATTCTTCTGGGTCACCCAGTTAAAATAAGTCCCACAGGACATCTTCATCTGATAATTACTGATACTGAACAAGTGAACATCTGAGAGATTTAGATTTTTGCTTCTGTCTCCCTCTATCTTTTTTTTTTTTTTAAGATTTATTCATTTATCCCCCCCTTGCTGCTTGTGCTCACTGGGTCAGCTAACCACGCCCTGCGGGGCGGGCTTGCCTTCACCAGGAGGCCCCGGGAACCAAACCCCTGGGGCCTCCCATATGGTAAATGGGAGCCCTACTGATTGAGCCACAGCCGCTTCCCCCCCCTCTATCTTTTGACTAGTCACACTTGAGCTTCCTTGGTCTCAACATTTTATAGTTCAGCACTTCTCTCATTATAACAAATACATTTTATGAAATTTTTTTTTGTAAAAACTTGCAAATCCACTTTAAGTTCATCAAGGAGCAGGCAGACACCCTGAATTTAGGGCAGGTTATTATTTCTAGTAATAACCCTCTATAGAAATGACTTATAGGTAAACCCCAAACCCCAAGGTTGTGGTGTGCTTAAGGGAAAAACAATTTAAAGGCATCACTTAAGAGCAACTGAAGTGTTTAAGGGGTTATAAAAAAGTGGCAAAAATGTTTATTTAATGATGAGAGGATTGAAGACATAGGCTACATTTCCTTGAATTTTATTGCATTTTAAGTACCCATAGCTACTCAGTCAAGACTAAATCATCTAGATATTCAATGTAGAAAATTTTTAAATTATTGATACTGTTGTTGAATAGCATTACCCATGGTATTCTAATTTTATTATTTCAGATGAAAACGAGGATAGTGGAGAATTGAGTAGACTCCACAAAGCATTTGCAAGGAAAATAAAGTCCTATTAGTATGTGTGTTTACCAAACCTTTCCTATTTATTTTCAAACTCTCTAGATAGTGGAGAATGAGTTTCCAAGTCTCTGGTTATTAGAATGAAGGGCCAGAAATATAACATTCAGAAAAGAAAGGTACTATTGTTTTGATATCAGGGAGAAAGTTAAGTCTTCTTCCAAGTTGGAAAAAAATGTGAACTTAGGATAGTCATGATTTGCTCAAAGCCCTAACCTCTGACTTTTTTATTCTTGGCACCCAAGGCAATAAACATAGTAAAAAGAATTAGGAGTATGTCCCTTTTTCATATTCCAAATCAATTTAAGACTAAGAATACTTAGATATGGAATGCTGGGATATTCGTTTTAAAACAAGATACTTGTATAAGATGGTGATAGTCTGAGGAGGAAAGAAGACCTTTTGCTCTCAGCATTATAAATTTATTCCTTTCTAATCTTAATAAGAATTAGAAAGCACTTTCTACCATGCTTTGTAGGATTACTCCATCAAAGAGGGGCCATCAAGGGAGGTTTAACTTGAATATGTAAACAAAAAAGAGCCAATGCTTAAACTATTGAAAAGCAAGGAAAGTTTCAGCCCAACTTTTTAAGTCTGGGAGATTAGAACTTCACATCAAAGAATAAAGAAATGTTGGGTGTTTATTTGAATAATTGGATAACTACTTTGGTAACCTAAATGTGAGACGCGAGTATATTGCTTTGATTCTTGCTCCTGTAAATTGGGATTGAAATAGGGAAGAAGAAGAAGAAGAAGGAGAAGGAGAAGGAGAAGGAGAAGGAGAAGAAGAAGAAAAGACTGCTGGGGAAATTAAAAAATAAAAATAAAACAAACAAACTTTGGGAGAAGTAAAGAAAGGACCAATTTCCAGTAGTTGTGCTTGAAATCCAGGAATCTAAGCAAAATTTTCCCTCTGTGCTTGCAGTTAATTTACCTTGAAGCTTTGCTTAGTCTTAAAAACAAAACAAAAAATTAGTTAGAAACTTGTAAGTACATTACAACTCTTCTTTCTTTACAGAGAATGCAAACAATCGATTCTAAAATTTGCAGATACAAAATGCTACAGTGAATCCTGGGATCTCAACAGCAGAGTCCTCTTTCGGAAGCATTTTCTCATTTCCAATTATTAAGTGAGTCGACTTCGACAAGAAATGATTGCTCAGGGCATAAGATTTTACTTCATCCCATCAAAACCACGCGAAGGTTCAAAAAGCTCCGCACAAAGTATCCTTTGACAAATAGAGAAGTGAGAAGGGAATGAATTGTGAGATTCCATCACATCCGTCATTTGGTTCTGCTCCTCTGCGTAATGGTCTGACTTCTGGTCCCGGCAGAGGAGAGAGGAGTGCTCAGGGACTTGTGCACCGAGCCAAGGCCCACCCCTGACGCCGAAGAGGCTCGTCCCACCACACTAAGTGCGGGGAAGCCCGCAGCGGCGACCACCCCCAGCCAGTCCCTCGGCCGGACCGCGGAGCTCCGCCGCGCCGCAGCCACAAGGCCTGGCGCCCGCCCCTACGCCGGCGCGCTGGCCTCGTCTGCGGCTAGGACAGGGCGCGGCGTCCGTCCCCTCTCGTTCGCAACTAGACGCGCCGGTGAGTCGGGCAGAAAAGGGGCAAGACAGAAAGGCTCGCCCGGGCCTCCCAGTTCCGTGCCTCTGCGGAGCCCCAACCCTGCTCCAGAACGTTGCCTCTTCTCTGTGGTGGTTTCTCCGACGACTCAAGCTGTTCATGCCTCCTTACGGGTCACCTTCAGTCGTCGTGGCACTGGGACGCTCGTGGAAACCCGTGCGTGGCGACTTGTCTCAAGATGGGCTCCAGGAGCTACACCCCCTCGACGAGAAGAGGTGGGCGGTCCGGTCTATGGACCTTGCTGCGCACCCTAGTCCTGAACCCTGGCGGTACATCAGTCCCATCCACGCAGCACTCAAGCTCCGCACCGAGTCCAGGACCCCGGTCCCAAGTGCCATCACCCACGCACCTATCACCCTCCGTGGGTGCCCTGGCCTTGAACCCCCGCCCTCCCCAGCACCGCACCCCCTCTTCTCACCCCACCCCTGCTGGGAACGCAGCTTACTTGCAGAAGACAAGAGGCAGATCGCCTGGCCCTGCTGAAGCCTGGACCTTGGGGGTTGACGACTCGCACAACAGGAGGAAGGCGGGGCGGGGGTAAGGAGCCCACCTCGACTGTAGGAGGCTGGCTGCGAATGTCCTATATCGAAATCCCAAGGCAGGAAGCCTGTTAAAATAATTGTACTGGGAGCCAATGTTGCTGAAGTGGTTGAGGGCCTGCTTCCCATGTACTAGGTCCTGGGTTCAACTCCTGATACCTCCTTTAAAAATGAAGCGTGACGGTGACTTTCTTTGTAATGATCACCAGACCTTTTGAAAACCGTGTAAATAGTTACCTTGCAGAGCTCCTGAAAACTTGGGAGAAAGGTCATATTTGAAGGGTCTGGGAGGGACTAGAATGGCGTTTGTCACAGCATGAGCAGGACTGGCCGAGGGGAAGTGCAAATTAAGTGTTCGTGGAAAGCCTGAAGCGCGAACTGATGAAGGAAAGAGTGCTCACACCAAGAGCCCAGGTACCCAAACTCTTACAGACCAATGCGTGCTCCTGCTTCTTTTTATTACCATCATTATCATCAGTAAAAAGCTCTAGGCTTAAGTAAGGATAGGTTGCCCCGGCAAAGCAGATTCGGAGGAGGCGGAAGCTGACACTGCTCGGCTCTCTGCTGCTGATGCCTCCTACATGTCCCCAGCAGACCGGCTCCCTTCTCCAGATCTCTCGCAGCTGTTAATTTGAGTTTAAGATTCCGGAGAAATTTTTAGCTCTCTCTGGAATTCTGTCCGGAGACTGGCCGCTGGAGAGCGCGGGTTTCCCACGCTGTCCCGCTAGAACATTTAGCGTGGGGAGGAGACACTTTGGCCCTTCTTAAGTAAGTACGATCTAAACAGTCTCGAGCTCCTTCAGCGCTCTAAGAAGCAGGCGGAAACTCTAAATTCAGTGGGATGGGATACACGCGGGGACTGAAGCGAGGCCGGCTTTGGGGCTCGCGGAATGCAAGGAGCCAAAGGCGTGGGAGGCAGAAGAGTCCTTCGCTGGGGGGCGAGAGACCCGGCCACAACAAGGGGTGCGCAGTGGCCTCAAGTTGGCCTGAGGCTAAAGAGCCAATCCTTAGGACTTGTTGCAAGCAGCAGGCAACACGCGCAGCAACTCTGAGTCCAGGGCCGCACGGGGCCCGCCGGCTCGGTACCGGTGGCCACTCGCCTGAGCTTCCTCTCTGGCTTCAGCTAAACCCGAGGCTGGGAGAAGAATCCCCACCACGGCGATTTAGCCCTTACGTGACCGACGTGAAAGCACCTTGCATAGGACCCTCAGACACCCGGCGCCCGGCTTAAGCGAACCGCAACTGCCCTCCACGCATGTTAGAGCTAGCTCTAAACCCGAGCCACGCCTTGCAGCGCGGGGTAAGTTGAGGTCGTGGGGAAGCAGCGACCCTGAGGGGATGAACTTTTTTTTCTTTTTGAGGCCCCACCTCAGTTCTAGGTCCCGGCTTAGGGCGGGAGCGCCTTGCTGTGCAGGGTCCCGCAGGCCCGGGCCGCAGCTAGGTAGATGCGGCCAAGAGCCGCGCACAGCTGCATCCGAGCCCCGGCTAGGAGCGAGCGGCCCAGGCTGCCTGTCGAGAGGAATCACGTGGCGTTCCACCCGCTCTTTGGTCTGTTGCTGGCGTGTGCATCCGTCCGCGCCGCAGGAGCCGAGGAGCAGAGCCCCCCGTGAGAGTCCAACCTGCAGACACACTTCACCGGTGTGCTCGTGTCATCCCACAGTTCTGCGTTATGCAGTGCTTTAGCGTGTCAGTGTTTGTGCTGTAGTGTTTGTTTCGTAAGGAGGCACATTGTAGAGGTCACTTCTGTAGTCTCAGCTTCTAGAGCAGTACCTGGCACACAGCTGTGATTCATTTAACAAGTGTTTGTTGAGCGCTAACTGTGTGCCAGGCTCAGATACACCATGAACAACATAGGCAGAGTCTCTGGCCTCAGGAAGCTTACATTTCTAGTAGGTTGAAGGAATGAAAAATAATTGGGCATTAAGAGCAGGGATAGAGGAAAAGATGCCAGCTCTGGGTCACTCTTTCATTGATCACCTCAAAAGACAGGAAAGGAATACAGGACCAAGGACATTAGAACTAGAACTATGCACTCCGTGTGTGTGTGTGTGTGTGTGTGTGTGTGTGAGAGAGAGAGAGAGAGAGAGATTGCTAGACATTATTGGAGGGATCTCCCACAGAGTAATCAGTTTTCTTGTGGTATCCTGTATCTTTTAGTTTCCTTGGCTGCTCAAGCAAATAACCATGCAATGGGTTTATTTAAACAGTGGGAATTTAATAGCTCATCGTTTTGTGGCTAGTGAAAAGTCCAAATCAAGGCGATGCTTTATTCCCGAAGACTGGTGTTCTGGACTGGCTGCTGGTGATCTTTGGGCTCTTCTGTCACATGCAATGCTCATGGTGGCCTCTCCTGTCCTCTCCTCTTTTGGATTCCCTTAATTTTCAGCCTCTTGCTTTCAATGGTTTTCTCTCTGTCTGAATTTCATTCTTCTTATAAAGGACTCCAGTAAATAGGACTAAGATTCATCCAGATTTCGGTTGTGGATGAAGATTGTGGTTAATAGTATAAATATAAGAATATTCTTCTTTAAAAAGTGTTAAGAATATGGTGATATATGGGAAAATTACAACTAGCAAAGCATATGGATGATAGTGAACAGTAATATTGTAATATTTTTGCAGCAATGGCAAAGGAGATTTTTTTAAATTTTTGATGAAAGTTTTTAATACCCCAGTAAAACACATTATAGTCATAATTTTGACTTCTGAGTGCAATATAATTGTACCACAATTTCATAACATTGTGTTTTAGTAACAAACTTCTGGTGTTTAAAATAGATAAGAAATAACAGAAACCAATATTCAGTGATATCTGGAGATATTGCAAGAAAAGTGGTTCTACATCTTTACAGTCCCTGAATTCAAAAGTGGAGTCTGTTTTCCTACCCCTTTATCTGTGATGACATTGTGGTTTATTTGTCCAATAAGTTGTAGCATAGCGTGTGTCCTGTGAATCTGGCATGTCTGGGTCTCAAGTAGTTTGAAAGCTGCTCTTCTCACTTTGGAAATCATACCACTATGAAGGAGGTAAAATTGAGTTAGCATTTTAGTATTCTGACCAGATTCTATCTCCTTGCTGACAGCAAGCTGTCCTCCAGGCATCTGAGTGGAGCTATTCTAGATCTTCCAGCCCCTACTGAGTGAAAAGTGAATACAACCACTTGAATAAAACAGCTGAGAGCAGACAGGTCTGTCAGGCAAAATTGCATAATTGAAATGACATCTGATTTCAAATTCAGATTCCTCCCCTTGGAAGCTCTGTAATCTTGGGAAGGTGTTTCAACAACTCCCCAATCAAAGATTCTTCACCTCTCATGTAATTTGACAAAAGACTGGCATCTTGGAACCATAAACTTTATTGTCCTTGAATCCTGTGTTCATAACTCAGCTCCAAAAAGAAACAGCTGCATTATATTGAGAGCTTTGACTTTCCTCCAGTTTTGAGACTGAAAAAATGTCCAAATCTGGCATCTTCAAGGTAATGCTTTCTTCTTGAAAACTACCTGCCAACGATCCTTGACTCCTCTGCCATATGGCAAAGAACATCCACGACTGCTGGTCTCTCCCTTATCTTCAGAGTTCCTTGCTTTCAGCTTCTATCTTCCATAGCTTTCTCCAAAGGAGATATTATATCAATTCTAAGGGACAACGATAGCTGGGTATAAGGGGGATGGGATTTTCACTTTTTGGGTAATGAAACGTTCTGAAATTGACAGGGGTGGTGACAGCACAACTCCGATGAAAATGAGAGCCACTGAGTTTATACTTTGAATGGAGTGTACAAAGCATGGGACTGTATAACACAGGGAATGCAGTGTTGGAAGATAGACTATGGTTAACATAACAAAGATGAGAACGTTCTCTCAAGAAATATAACAAATATAAATTATACTAATACAGAATGTTAATAATAGGCTGGGTTGAGGGGAAATACACCAAATGTAAGGACTATCATTAGTAATATATGCTCTTTCATAGTTGTAACAAATGTTTTAGAACAATGCAAGGTGTCGGTGGTGGGGTGATGTATGGTAGCCCTGTATGATGATATGCATGTTTGTTTTGTAAGTTCCCAACTTTTCCTATACACTTACTTTTTACGTATGTTCATGTATGAATGATATACTTCAATAAAATTTTTATTAAAAAAAGACCCATCCTGATTGAGTTGGGCCACACCTTAACTGAAGTAATCTCATCAAAAACTCCTACTTACTTTTTTAAAAACTTGTTTTGCTTCTTCCCCTACCCTCTCTTTTACCTTTAAAAACCCTAGTTCTCATTCTCACTTTGAACTGGTTTTGAGAAGATTACCCCAGTTCCTTGCCTGTGCACTCACAATAAATCACCTTCTCACTGAAAGACATGTTTGTCCTTTGCAGTGCAGGCTCGGGCAAGCCTATCTATTGGAGATAGCCGTCCTTACGGTATCAACAGGGAAAAAACTGGGCTCTCATTATCTTCCATACATTTGTTTACTTTTTCAGCCACAGAATACATGTGAAGGAGGTTCAGAATTGTTAATCCATACTCCTGTGAGAAACAAATTTACAAACTAGAGTACAGTTTATATGTTGTTCTTTTCATCTTTAGCTTTATATTTTCTAGTGGAGTACAAATTTAAATCAAATTGTTTAAACAAAAGGGCTCCCAGGAAAATTTGCCCAAGACCCCACATGCTAAGGGTAGCCCTGTTTTCTCTATCCCCCCAACCCCATCCCTATGGAGTTATCAGTTTAATGTCTTGATGCATATTTTTACATAATTTTCTCCTTGGTCATAAATAAATACACAGACATATAAATATATGTGTCTGTGTGTACATGTGTATGTATTTGTTCTACAGAAGAGATTTTGTCTGGGTGTAGTTACTGGGAGTTGGAATGTTTAGAAGCTCCCCAGGTAATGCTAGAATAGAGCAAAGGTTAAGAACCATCACACTAAGCCAGTCATGGTGGTTCTCAGTCCGAGTTGCCTCTAGGTATACGGAGCTCTGGGCAAGTATTTTTTTGTGAGGCTTCACACACTCAAAATAAGTTAGGAGAGGAGCCAGTCCATAGCCAGGTGGTGAAATATATTCTGAGTTTCAGTTTGAAGGGACGAATATATCAAAGTCAGATTCCAATCACGTGGGGAAGGCTGCTGAGACAGATGGGCTTCTTCAGGGTTTAAGGATCTGGCCCTCATTCTTGCAGACTTAGAAACTTGAGCTACCATTTTACCAAGTCTAGATCATCTCTTAGGTGTACACACTCATTAATCAAACAGTGGTAATTTAGAGCTGTATGTACCGTAGAAAAAACATGTTCTTAAACTTAATGCATTCCTGGGGTGTGAACCCATTGTAAGTAGGATCTTTTGATGAGGTAACTTCAGTTAAAGTGTGGCCCAACCCAATCTGGATGAGTCTTAATCCTATTTAGTGGAGTCCTTATAAGGAGAAGTAAATTCAGACAGAGAAAAAGTCTTGGAAAGTAAGAAGTTGAAGGTCAAAGGAATCCAGAAGAGAAGGGAGAGGCCAGGAGAGGCCACCATGGGCATTGCCATGTGACACAGGAGCCCAGGACCAAGGATCACCAGCAGCCAAACCCAGAACACCAGTCTTCAGGAAGAAAGCATCACCCTGATGACCCCTTGATTTGGACTTTTTCTTAGCATCAAAACTCTGAACTAATAAGTTCCCATTGTTTAAGCCAACCCATTGCATGGTATTTGCTTCAGCAGCCATGGAAACTAAAACACAAGCCCACAGAAACCCATATATTAAAAATCCAGCATCAATTTATTGATTTACATAGAAAATAATAAGTACCAAATTGACCAGATACTTTTGTTCACTGCTCAGCACATTATCTTTCTATAGTAAATATATGTGGGAGGCCAAATTATTATAGGAAGATTGCTTGAAAGTATAAAATTAGATTTCTAGGAACTTGTTGGACTTAGTGACATCAAGCTATAATAACCTGATGTATCCATTTCTACTCTATGAACATACTTGCTACAGAGTCTAGGTACTTACGTCTGCTGGGAAGTCACTGAAAACACTGTGGTACACAGAATAAATTCTTCCCGCCCCCCCAAAGAAAATGTCCACTTCCTAATCCCTGGATCTGTGAATATGTTATATTACATAGCAAGGGGGAATTAAGATTGCTAATCAACTGACCTAAAAATAATGAAAATTTCCAGGATTCTCCAGGTGGGCTCAATGTAATCACAAAGGTGCTTTAAATGTAGAAGAGAGAGGCAGCAGAAAAGTGAGTGTCGAAGTGAAAAGATGTGAGAAAGACTTCATTGGCTGCATTGCTGTCTTTGAAAATGGAAGGTGGGCAATGAGTCAAGGAATGCAGGTAAATCTGGAAAAGGAGACAAAATTATCCCTTCAGAAAGGAAAGCAGCCCTGAAAGAGGGCTGTGGAAAGATGGTGAAGTAGGAAGCTCCAGGAATCAGTACCTTCACTAAAACAGCTAGGAAACTGACAGGAACTCTCTGAATCAACTGTTTTGAAACTCTGGAGTCTAATGGAACACTGTGCAGCCTCCAGGGAGGAGCCGGAGGAAGAGGCTAGTAAATACCATGATTTCTACCCTCCCTGCAGGAGCTACCGTCCTTCATACCCTTGCCTTTTGGTAGGCAACAGTGGGGAACTGCTGCTTGGGCTCCAGGAGCAGCTTGCTGATGACAGTGTGGGACATAAAGACCTAGTCGTCCAAAATCCAGAGGTGTGTGGTCTGATCACTCATCATTGTTTTTGACCAGCTACTTCAGATCCCTGGGGGCGGGCTCAACAGCAGCCATTGTTTTCCAACTCCCATTGGGCAAAAGCAGCAGAGAAATCATTTTTTTTTTTAAGATTTATTTTTTTTAATTTATTTATTCACCCCAACCCACTCCCACCCCCAGCAGAGGACTCTTAAAGACAGTAACCTTCCTCAAAACTACAGAAAACAAAGGGCTGCATTAACAGGGACAGTGCTAAATTAAGGAAGCACAGCTTCAAAAGCCACTGAAGAATCTCCTTGCATCCTTGCTTGCCCCTTCCCTACTCCTCCACAACACAGGGTAGAACCAACTTGTGCTCCCATCAAGGGTCCCTGGCCTTCTTCCAAAGGGAGCAGAGTGGCCCCTGTGTGTATATTGAAGCACATGGATGTTGGTGTCCATCTGTCAGGGGAAGTTTGAGAGAATGAGCCAGGAAACTTGCCTCAGGCTCCCTCCCAGAATTTGTCCTGAGGGCAGAAAAGCAGCTTTTCAGAGAGCTGGAACAGTTTGAGAAACAATTCCATTTATGTGACCTGGGGCAAAGGACTACCTGCATTGTCATACAAGAAAGCATCCAGGAGGGAATGAAAGTCTATTTCAAAGGGACTAGAGAGGGCATTCACTCTAACTCCTGTAAAGTGTAAACAGGGAAATTCTCAAGTCCAAGTCCCCGCTAGTAAGCAGAAGTCTGAAAAGAAGCCTGTCCTGGGGCAGCATGCAGGCTCAGATAAGGCGGAGAGGAGCCTGCACTTTGAATTTGCCTTGAGCTTATCTTCTTTTTTTTTTTTTTTTTTAAAGATTTTGAGCCACATCCGCTTCCCAAGATTATCTCCTTAATAGGGGAACTAAGCAATGAAGGAGACTACCAAAGCTGAGCCAAATTGCAATGACAGTGAAAGGTGCTTTTTGCTTTGGTTTATTTGTTTTTGTTAGCTTCTGTCATTCAAGAAAATCTCTGTCCTATCACTAGCTGGATACAACTTAAGGAACAGGTAGTTCAGGGATAAAAATCCAATTCGGTCTTCAAAATTTTAAAATGTACAGTATGCAATAAAAAATTACAAGACAAAGAAAGAAAGAGGAAATGACCACCCATCCAAAGGAATAAGATAAAAATCCAGAAACCATCAATGAAGAGGAACAGAATTTGGAAATATTGGACAATGACATTTAAAAAATGATCCTCAATGTGTTTGGCTTAAGCAATGGGAATTTATTAACTCACAGCTTTGAGACTAAGAGAAAATCCAAATCAAGGCATCATTAAGGCCATGCTTTCCCCAAAGACTGGTGTTCTGGGACTAGTTGCCAGTCATCCTCAGTTCTTAGGTTGTCGCATGGCAAAGCACATGGAGACATCTCTTGGCCTCTCCCTTCTCTTCTCGGTTCCATTGATGTTCAGCTTGTGGCTGCTGCCTCTATGGCTTTCTCTCTTTCAGTCAGAATTTCATCCCATTTATAAAGGACTACAGTAATAGGATTAAGACCCATCCTGATTGAGGTGGGCCACACCTTAACTGAAGTAACCTCATCTAAAAGTCCTACTACAATGGGCACACACTGACAGGCATGGATTAAATTTAAGAACGTGTTTTTCTGGAGTACATACAGCTCCAAACCATCACATTGTGCAATGCCAAGGACAAAAAGAGAGTTCTGAAAGCTACAAGAGAAAAGTGATGAGTTATGTGCAAGGGCATCCCAATAAGATAAATTGCTGAATTCTCATCAGAAACCATGGAGGCAAGAAGATAGTGGTATGAACTATGTAGAGTGCTGAAAGAAAACAATTGCCAACCAGGAATTTTATATCTGGCAAGATTTTCTTTCAAAAATAAGGGAGAGATTAAGACTTGTCCAGATAAACAAAAGTTGATGGATGTTTATTTTTAGGATAGTACCTCCTAAAACAAACAAATGAAAAAACCAACTTTCGTTGGGGAGCGGATGTAGCTTAGTAATTGAGCACCTGCTTCCCATGTACCAGGTCCTGGGTTCAATTCCTGATACTTCATTAAAAAAAAAAAAAAGCTAATAGAGTTCATTACCACTACACTAGCCCTACAAGCAGGACTTTTGCACATATATTCTTTTCTTTATCTTTTTTTTTAAGAAAGAGAGCTTACACTTTCAATTTAAAATTTTAAGCCATTAATCAGACATAGAAACATAGAAATACAGAAAAGATAGACATCTCATAAGCTTTTCATTTGCGTTTTGAAAAGAATCATTTAATGAAACTATTTTAAAATACTGTAATTTTTAAATATACTCTTAGCATCATTTGAAACAGACATTCCATTTGACTGGTCTGAGAGATCCTGTTTGGGAGTACATTCCTAAGATGAGTAATTTTGTCTATTAGGAATATTTCCCATAATGAACATTAAAATTCTAAATTGTCTTTGGCTAGATATTCCCAATTTGTTTGATAGACACACCTTCTAGCCCCATAATTTTTTTTAGTTCTTTTTCTAAATTAAAAAGAATCATAGATCTGCTCTGAGTTTTTTCCCTTTATTTTAAAGGAAGTTTTAGATGACTTAAAAGTTACATAAAAAATATAGGGGTTTCCTATTTATCCCACCCCCTTCCCCCTCACACATTCCCCCATTAACATCATCTTTCATACTGTGGTACATTTGTTATAATTGATGAACAAATATTGAAGCATTGCCACTAACCATGGTCTATGATTTACATTATGGTTTATATTTTGCACCACACAAATTTATAGGTTTTGACAAAATGTATAATGGACTGTATAATTGCAATATCATGCAGGACAATTCCAATGTCCCAGAAATTCCCCGTGTTACACATATTCTTTCTTCTCCTTCCCCTCTGAACCTCTGGTTATCACTGCCTTTATATCAATGTTACAAATTCTTCCATTACTAGAATAATAGTGTCTACTTTAGTCCATAGTTGCATTCTCCCCTTCTGCTTCTTCATTCCTCAGTCTTGAGGATTTTGGGATGGTGATGCCCACTCTGCTTCCGATTGAGAGGAGGCTTAGATCCCATGGGGCAGGTGGATGGAACTGTCTTGCTTGTAGTTATAGATACTCTCCGATTTTTGAGATAGGCGTTCTCCATTATCCTTTTGTTAGTTTTTCTGGGCGAGTCTGATGAACTGGAGAGTAGGTCATGGCTGCAACTCTGTTGAAATTCAGGGCTCAACCGGCATGTGAACAGACCAAAGATTTAAGTCTCTGGGACATATATGTAATGGGTGTAGTGCTAATTATAGATTCAAATAAAAGGGACAGAAGAAGCATGTGTAGGAAAATTATAAATGAGTATAACTCTGTTACATTGGGGAGATAGGTTATCATATATTCCAATGTAAGGCCCACTGATGGGGTGCCAATTTCCTAGGGTTGTCTGTCCTGCCTATACTGCCTATAGTGTCCAAATGTCTCAAGAGTCTTCAGGAGCACCTCTGCTTGAGGCATTGTATACTGTTGCAGTCAGTGAGATCTTCCTGGGTTGTTCATAAGTGTAACCTCTGGAATGACCTCCCGACTCACTTTGAAATCTCTTAGCTATAAAAACTCATATGTATTTAATATTTCCCCCTTTTGGGGAAATTCCCCAAATGCCTCACTAGTTGGCGCTTGGTATTAATCCCTCAGTGCCAGGGAGACCCATCCCTAGGAGTCATGTCCCATGCCGGGAGAAGGCAGTTAGCCTATAGGCTGAATTTGGCTTAGAGACAGGCCACATTTGAGCAATAAGGAGGCTTTCAGGAGGTAACTCTTAGGCAATATATATTACTAGGCCAAGTTTCAATTTTACAAGAATAAATGAACTGAAAAAGAAGAGAATGAAAAAAAATAGAACAGTCTCAGGGAATTGAATGACAATGCAAAATGCACAAACATTCACATTATTGTTGTCCCAGAAGGAGAAGAGAATGGAAAGAGGGCAGAAAGAATATTTGAGGAAATAACAACTGAAAACTTCCCAACCCTTATGAAGGACATAAATACCAATATCCAAGAAGGACAACACACCCCAAACAGAATAAATCCAAATAGACCTACCCTGAGACACCTACTATTCAGAATGACAAATATCAGAGGTTAAGAGAGGATTCTGAAAGCAGCAAGAGAAAAGGAAATCATCACATACAAGGGAAACTTGAAAAGATTAAGTGCAGACCTCTCATCAGAAACCATGGAGGAGAGAAGAAAGTGGTATGATGTATTTAAGGTACTGAAAGAGAAAAACTGCCAGCTAAGAATTCTGTATCTGGCAAAGCTGTCTTTCAGAAATGAGGGTGAGCTCAAAGTCTTCACAGACAAACAAAAACGGATAGAATATGCTATCAAAAGACCAGATTTATAAGAGATACTAAAGGGGGTGCTGCAGCCTGAAAGGAGAAAACAAGGGTGAGAGATTTGGAGAAGAGTCTAGAAACGAAGATTATTAGGAAGGGTAAACTAGAGGATAAGAAGACAGATGATAGAATGATATGACAACAGAGAACCAAAGGACAAAATGGGTGAAGTAAGTAATACCTTTACCATAATAACACTGAATGTTAATGGATTAAACTCCCCAATCAAAAGACGTAGACTAATAGAATGTATTAAAAAAATATGAGCCATCTATATATTGTCTACAAAAGACCCACCTCAGACTTAAGAGCACAACGAGGTTAAAGGTGAAAGGTTGGAAAAAGGTATTCCATGCAAATAGTAACCAAAAAAGAGCTGGAGTAGGCCAGATAAATAATATTATAGTATATTAACAATAACAATAATATCAATTATATTATTAATTATAATTAATATTAACAATAATATTAATTATAATATTAATAATATTAAATATTAATAATAATTACTCAGTGCAACTAGCAAATTGTTGCTGTGATTAGTACTCTGTAAGTTTCTTCATATAAAATAAACCCTTGCTTTTAACTGAGGAGGAATGGAGAAGAGATATATTTTTTGGATACTTCATTTTACTTTAACCCTTTCTTATGCATACTCGTTAATTAAAATAATCCATCTGGATCAGTAATGATTTAGCATGACTGCTATTGAAAAGGATTTTGAGTTTTTCTGCCACATAAAATTATGAGTTGGTATATTGTTATCTGCTGTAATTCATTCCAATAAGATGTGAAGAATTCCCAAATAGGAATTTGATTATCCATTTGAATTCCCAAATGGAATTAAATAACTAAACCAATAATTTATTGCATTCTTAGAGATTATTATGTCCAATTGTTAGAGCTGTAATATAAAAACTAAAATTATGCCATAATTTCTATTATATTAGAATTATTATTTACCTTTATAAATGTTTGTTGCTGTATCATTTCTTATAATTGACTGTATTGAATCTAACCTGGCCTTGCACTCTCTTTTAAAATTTGTAATTTTTTTCAATCTATTTTTCTATTTATTTTACAATTTTACAATAACGGTCTTTTTTTTTTTCAAGATTATTTTATTTATTTATTCCCCCCCACCTTGTTGTTTTGTGTTCGCTGTCTTGCTCTCTGTGTCCATTTGCTGTGTGCTTTCTGTGTCTGCTTGTTTTCTCTTTTTGTCTTCTCTTTAGGAGGCACCAGGAATGGATCCTGGTACCTCCAGTGTAGGAGAGAGGCACTCAATCACTTGAGCCACCTCAGCTCCCTGGTTTGTTGTGTCTTTCATTGTCTCTCCTCTAATAAAGATTTTTTTAACTGCTGAAAAAAAAAGCCATTGATTGTACACTTTGGATAGATCGTATGGTATGTGAATATATCTCAATAAAATTGCTTAATAAACAAATAAATAACTGCAAGAATAGCCAGAAATAGCAGCTATGTACAGCAGGGGAAACAGATTGAGAGAGAAGGAATCTCCTTGTTTGTTTGTCTGTCTGTTTTTTGTTTATCATTTTTATTATTGAAATAATGAAAATGCTTTAATAATGATTGAAGTGGTGAATGCACAACTATGTGATTATACCAAATACCATTGATTGCACTCTTTGGATAAATTGTATGCTTTATTAATATGTATTAATAAAATGGATTTGTTTGTTTTAAAAAATAGGGAAGAGGATGTGGCTCAAGTGATTGGGCTCCCGTCTACCATATGAGAGGCCCTGCGTTCGATTCCCAGGGTCTCCTAGTGAAGGCAAGCTGGCCAACCCGCGCAGCGCGGAGAGCCAACACAGCAAGATGACACAACAAAGGGAGACAAGCAGACACAGAAAAACGTACAGTGAATGGACACAGTGAACACAAGTGGCAAGCAGGGGGGATAAATAAATAAAATAAATCTTTAAAAAAATAGGGTAGGTTGGGGGGGAAATACACCAAATGTAAGATAAAAAAATAAAAATAAAAACAGAACAAAAAACAAGAATAAGGTTCATAAGTACAAGCATTCATATCAAAGACCTGGTGTATTGGTCTGACTTCTTTCACTAGGCACTGCCCATGTACTCTAGAGATTCTTGCCACTCTATTAGAGAATGTAGCAGGACTCCACAGGATGGGAATTATATATATATATATATATATATATTTCTTTTTCTTTGGAATTTAATCTTTATTTACAGGACACACTGCAAGATATGAAATTCCACATGAAAATAAGAAACGCATTGAGGAGAGGCTTCATACAGTATGAACAGTTTGGAACTGTTCAAGTGTAGTTTTGTTGTAAAAAGTGCTACATAGAGGGGCGGATGTGGCTCAAATGGCTGGACGTCTGTCTCCCATATGGAGGGATCGGGTTCAATCCCCAGTACCTACCAGTAAAATAAAGAAAAAATATAGAAGGCGCATGGGCGCACCGCCAGGTCCTGCGTGCGGGCGTGCCAGGCCCCACCGAGCCACGCAGCAAGATGATGGTGTAACAGGAGAGTGACACAAGGAAGAGCCGAGACAAGACACGCCGAAAAAAATCGGGAACTGAGGTGGCACAGGTGGCAGAACGCCTCTCTCCCACATCGGAGGTCCCCAGGATCAGATCCTGGTGAAGCCAGGAGGAGAAGGATGAGAAGAGAGGGCAGGAAACAGACACAGAGAATTGCCCAGCGAATGGACACAAAACAGCAAAATGAAGGGGGTGGGGCGGGGAGGTTTAAAATGGATCAAAGTAAATAAAATAAGTAAATCTTTTTTAAAACGTGCTACATAACAAATCACATTTAAAAAGAGTTCTTAGTAAAGAAA
Source organism: Tolypeutes matacus (assembly GCA_026826555.1). Lineage (NCBI taxonomy): Eukaryota > Metazoa > Chordata > Mammalia > Cingulata > Chlamyphoridae > Tolypeutes > Tolypeutes matacus. The sequence continues at coordinate 8,688,090 of JAKSZT010053791.1, forward strand.
CAGCAAGACCCACACAGCTCTGAGAATTACTGGGGGACCCTGGCAAAGGCTGGGGTGGGTAGGAGTCAGTGACAAGAGGGGGCGGCAGTCACCAGTCAGGAAGCTGGGGGTTGGGAGCCCCTGTCCTTGGTCCTGCGCTACTGTGGGGCTGCCCCCATGCCTACGATGACAGAAGGAGCTGAGGAGATCCACCCCCACCTTGGCTGGGAATGGCTTTGATTCCACTCAAGGCTCAGCAGGGAGGAGAACAGGAACTGTTAAAAGCCAACTTGTTCCGCTTTTTCTTTGTCAGTCTAGCTAAAGGTTTATTAAATTTATTCATCTCTGCAATGAACCAACTTTTGATTTTGGTAATGGATAATGGCAATAGTAGCACAACATTGTCGATGTAATTAACAGCACTGAATCATACATTTGGATATGAATAAAGGGGAAATTGTAGGTTGCATTAATATATATGTTACTACAATATAATTTTTTTCAAAAAAACCGTAGGCCTATACAATATAAACAGTGAACCCTAAAATAAACTATGGACTATAATTAATAGTACAATTATACAATTGTACCACACTAATGCAAGGTATTATAGGGTAGTATATGGGAACTCTGTATTTTATGCATGATTTTTCTGTAAACTACAACTTCTCTAATTAAAAGAAAAAGAAAAAGGAAAGGAAAGCAGACCTGCTGATATCTTGATTTTTGCCATGTGAGACCCATTTTGGTCTTCTGACCTCCAAAACTGTAAGATAATAAATTTATGATGTTTTAAGCCACTAAATTTGTGGTAATTTTTTACAGTAGCAATAAGAATAATATAGAAACCTTGCCAAACTTGGTCTTTCTGGCCTCAAGTTATAGATTCCATTAATTTGCTTTCCTTAAATACCTTATTTTTTTTTAAGCAAAATAATACAATAACTTATAAGCTTTAACTTACAGTCATAATCCAGACAGGCAACTCCATGTGGATCACTTTGAATTGTCTTAAGGTGTTTATAAATTATTTGGACATTTCTTGGTCCAGGGAATCTTAAGGTAATAGGAATACAGAGCTCTGGCTCTCAGGTTGCTTACTGACACATTTTGTTCTCTCAAGGGCCATTCCAGACAAACTGAAACTAGAAGGTGAATTCTAGAATCTACAAAAACTGTCTAGGGATTCCAAGCCTAGGGGTGTACAGAGCAGAACAAATGCCTAAAGGCATGAGTAGTCTGGCACATTGTAAATCAACATATTTGGTTAATGTTCTCTGTGGAGTACAGATGCATTAAAGTGTCAGAGGCTGGGATTGAAAGATAGAGCAGGTCATCCTTTGTATCAAAGTAGCAATACTTTCCTTATCTCTGAAAACAGAGTTCTTCATAGTCCAGATTGTAGAGTCTAGACTTCTTTTAAATAATAAAAGTTAGCAGTTATTGAGCACTAGCCATGTATCAAACAGTATTCTAATTTCATATAAGGTTCGTTTAAACCTAACCACAACTCTCTGAGTTTAGTACTGTAATTATCCCTTTTTCACAGATGAAGAAACTGAGGTTCAGAGTGGCTAAGTAGTTTGACCAAGTTTGTACAACCAGCAAGTTGCAGAACTATTATTTGAACCCTGTCAGTCTAGTCTGGAGTCCAAGCTCTTAACTAGTACACTTTATTGTAGTTTAAAGAACAACAAATATAGATGTCCAGGAATTAAAATACAGGGAGGGACGGCAAATGACTAGATAGAAGACAGGACATTTTTCCACTATAAAGACTACTAATGCATATAGGGGGTAATTTTTTTAAATGATGTGTGGTAGAGGTCTATCTTCATTCTTTTGCATTTGAATATCCAGTTTTTCTAGCACCATTTGTTGAAGAGACTATTATTTCCTAATTGAGTGGTCTTTGCCCCCTTGTCAAACATCAATTGGCCATAGATGTGAGGGTTTATTTCTGAACTATCAATTTTATTCCATTGATCTAGATGCCTGTCCTTATGCCAGTACCGTGCTGTTTTGATTACTATAGTTTTATAATAAGTTTTATAAGCAGGACGTGTGAGTCCTCCAACTTTGTTCTTCATTTTCAAGATGGCTTTGACTATTCAGGGCCCCTTACCCTTCCATATAAATTTGATGGTTGACTTTTCCATTTCTTCAAAGACTTTTGGAATTTTGATTGGAATTGTGTTGCATCTGTAAATTGTTGCTTTAGTCTGCCAAAGGGCTGCTGATGCAAAGTACCAGAAATCTGTTGGCTTTTATAAAGGGGGGGGTTTAGTTGGGGTAAAAGCTTATAGTCACAAGGCCCTCAAGAGTCCAACTGAAGGCACCATAAGAGGTGCTTTCTCATCAAAGTCAGTTGCCATGTGTTGAAGCAAGATGACCGCCGTTGTCTGGCTGGTCTCTGCCTTCCCCTCCAGGTTCACCCTTTCCTCTTTAGCTCTGTGGACCCAGCCTCTTGAGGCTTCATGCTTAAGTGATCCTGTAGGCCTCTCTTTCCTGGCATAGGGCTTGTTTCTTTCTGAGCCTCCTGTATCAGTGTTGCTGTTCTGCTCTTGTCTCAATTCAGCTGTAAGCTATCAGGCACAATGGCTCATCTCTACCTGGTGCCTCAACTCTTTGTGCCTTCTTTCTGTCACATGGTAGGATCAAAAATGACAGAGCTCTCTCTTCCTTTGTGTCTGTCTTAGTAAGTGTCCGTTTATATCAGACCTAGCAAGGGGGCGGGACTCAGCCTGAGTCACATTCACTGACATAGTCGAATCGAAAGCCCAAAGCAGTATTATCAAATAATCTAATCAAAGGCCCCTTAACTGAATTTAATATAATCAAAGGGTATTACACCTGGAGGACTAGATTAGTTTACAAACATAATCTTTCTCTTTCTGGGGTTCATAAATAATTTCAAACTGCTACAATTGATTTGGGTAGAATTGACATCATAACAATATTTAGTATTCCAATCTATGAACACAGAATATCCTTTCATCTATTTAGGTCTTCTTTGATTTCTTTTAGCAATGTTTTATAGTTGTCTGTATATAAGTCCTTCATATCCTCAATTAAATTTATTTCTAGATAGTGGATTCTTCTAGTTGCTCTTTGAATTGGAGTTTTTTCTTGTCTTCCGCTTCAGATTGTTCACATTACTAGTGTATAACAACGCTACTAATTTTTGCATGTTGATGTCTTACCCCACTGTTTTGCAAAATATGTTTATTATCTCTAGTAGCTTTGTTTTGTTTTGTTTTTTTTTCCTTCAGAGTTTTCTGTATATAAAATCATGCTACCTGCAAATCAGAAAGTTTTACTACTCCTTTTCCAATTTAGGTGCCTTTTTTTTTTTTTTTTTCTTTTTCTTGCCTAATTGCTCTGGCTAGAACTTCGGTACATTGTTGAATAACAGTGATGACAATGGGCATGCTTGTCTTGTTCCTGATCTTAGAGGGTGTGGCAGTTTGAGATTAATTATAAATCCCAAAAAGAGAAAGATTATGTTTGTAAACTAATCTATTCCTCTGGGTATGATAACCTTTGATTTTATTAAATACAAAGGATTCAAGTTTACATGATAAAATCAATTTAGGGCTTTTAATTTTGCCACTTCAGTAAAGTATGAGTCAGGTTGGGTTCCCACCCCCTTGGTGGGCCTGTATAAATGGACACTCACTTAAGAAGACACACTGGAAGAGAGAGAGAGAGCTCTGTCATTTTGATCCTGGGGCCCCGAGGAAAGATAAGCCATTCACCTGATAGTTTGCAACTGATATAAAAAGCTGGAAAGACAATAGCCCTATGCCAAGAGAGAGAGGAAGCCCTGAGAGACAAGCCCTATGTCAGCCTACAGCTGTCATTGGGAAGAAGCTGGGCCCATGGAACCTTCAGAGGAAGAGGAAGCCCAGGAAAGGAGAGACCAAGCAGAGATCAGCGACTGTCTTGCTTTAACACGTGGCAACTGACTTCGGTAAGAAAGCAACCTTGACTCCTTACAGACTTGTAACTGTGTGCTTTTACCCCAAATAAATACCCTTTATAAAAGCCAACTGGTACTTTGTATCAGCACCCCTTTGGCAGACTAATACAGAGGGAAAAATTCCAGTCTTTCGCTATAACTATTAAGTGTGATATTAGCTGTGGGTTTCTCATATATGTTGTTTATCATGTTGAGGAAGTTTACTTTCATTCCTTTTTTGCTGTTTTTTTATCAAGAAGTGGTGCCAGATTTTGTCAAATGCTTTTTTTGTGTCAACTGAGCTGATTATGTAGTTTTTCTTTTTCAGTCTATTAATGTGGTATATTATATTAATTAATTTTCTTATGTGGAACCACCTTTGAATACTTAGGATAAAGCCCACTTGATCATGATGTTTAATTCTTCATTGTGCTGTTAGATTTGATTTTTCAGTATTTTGTTGAGGAATTTTTGCATCCATATTTGTAAAGGATACTGGTCTGTAATTTTCTTTTCTTGTGGTATCTTTATCTGGCTTTGGTATTAGGATGATTTTAGCCTTATTGAATGAATTAGGGAGTGTACCCTCCTCTTCAATTTTTTGAAATAGCTTGAGCAGGGTTGGTGTTAATTCTTTATGTAATGTTTCGTGTATTTCTCGTGAAGCCTTCTGATTCTGGGCTTTTGTTTGTGGGAGGTTTTTTGTTTTGTTTTTTCAAAGATTTATTTTATTTATTTATTTCTCCCCACCCCCTTTGTTGTCTGTACTTGCTGTGTCTGTTTCTCTTCCTTGTTTCTTTAGGAGGCACCTGGAGCCAAATGGGAACCTCTGATGTGGGAGGAAGGTGCCTAATCTCTTGAGCCACCTCTGCTCCCTGCTTCATTGTATCTCTCATCATGTTTTTCCTCCCAGTCTCTTGTTGCATCATCCTCTCACGTCAGCTTGCCACGCCTGCCCGTCATGTCAGCTCGCTGTCTTCTTTAGGAGGTACCGGGAACCTTTGTTCCCTGCTTTTGTTGTGTCTCTCGTTATACTTTTTCATATTGTGTCTCTAGTTGTGTCAGCTTGCCATGCCTGCCTGTTGCATCAGCTCACTGTCTTCTTTAGGAGGCACTGGGAGCCAAACCAGGGGCCTCTCATGTGGTAGGCGGGAGCCCAGTCGCTGAGCCACATCTGCTTCCCTGTGGGAGGTTTTTGATTACTGATTCAATCTTTTACTTATTGGTCTGTTGTGGTTATTTGGAACTGTATGTACTGCAGAAAATCATATTCTTAAAACTAATCCATTCCTTTGGGTGTAAACCTATTTTAAGTAAAACCTTTTGATTAGGTTACTTCTGTTAAGGTGTGGTACAGGGTGGGTCTTAATCCTCTTACTCAAGTCCTTTATAAATGGAATGAAAACAGAGAGAACAAGAGAGAGAGAGGGACAGAGAGAGAGAGAGTGAACAGCCAAAAAGAAGCAAGAAGCTGAAAGCAATGAAGAGAAAGGATTGCTCAGCAGACACTGCCACGCACCTTGCCATGTGACAGAAGATTCCAGAATTGCTGGCAGCATTGCCTTGATGATGCCTTGATTTGTACGTTTTTCTCAGCCTCAGAACTGTAAGCTTGTAAACTAATAAATGCCCATTTTTAAAAGCTAACCTATTTTATGGTATCTGCATTGAGCAGCTTAGCAAACTAAAACAGCTGTTTCTTCTTGAGTCAGTGTAGGTGGTTTGTGTGTTTCTAGAAATTTGTTCATTTCCTCTAGGTCATCTAATTTGTTGGCATACTGCTGTTCATAGTATACCCTTATAAGCCTTTTTATTTGTATGGGATTAGTAGTAATAGCATGCCTTTCATTTATGATGTTAGTTATTTGCATCCTCTCCTTTTTCAATCTTGCTAAAGGTTTGTAGATTTTATTGCTCTTTTCAAAGAACAATATTTTGGTTTCTTTTATTCTTGCTATTGTTTTTTTATTATCAGTTTCATTTTTCTGTGCTCTAATTTTCACTTCCTTCCTTTTGCTCTCTTCTTTTTCTAGATCCTCTGTTGCATCTCTGATCTGAATTTTTTTCTTTTTTTTGCATATTTTTTTAAGGAAATTCAATTTGCTTTAAAACATAAAACATATGTTTTAATGTATACATACAAATATAAATGTTAATAGTTTAAAATTTAAATAAATATTTGTTTTTCATGCAAAAAATCGCACCATAGTCAGAGAAAAAATTATTGAAAATTTAAAAAGGAAACTGTAGAATTTCTTCCAAATGTTAAATTTCTTCTTTTTTAATGTAAGAATTTAGAGCTATAATTTTCTCTCTCAGCACTGCTTTTCCTGCATCCTTTAAGTTTTGGGATGCTGTATTTTCATTTTCATTTTCCTCAAAGTATTTATTAATTTTCCTTGCTGTTTCTTCTTTGACCCATTGGTTGTTTAAGAGTGCATTGTTTCATTTCCACATATTTGTGAATTTTCCAGTTCTCTATCTGTTATTTATTTCTAACTTCATTTCATTGTGGTTGGAGAAAATAAATATATTGTATGATTTCAATATTTCTTTTTATTGAGATTTGTTTTGTGACCTAATATGTAATATATCATGGAGAATGATCCATGTGACTCTGAGAAGTATGTGTATTCTGCTGCTGTGGGATGGAGTGTTTTATATATGTCTGTTAGATTTTGTTGGTTTATAGTATTTTGCCAGTCCCCTGTTTCCTTATTTATCTTCTCTCTAAATATTTCTTCCATTATTGAAAATGTGTATTGAAGTCTTCAAGTGTTTTTGTTGAACTATCTCTCCTTTAATTCTATCAATATTTTTTTCACATATTTGTGGGCTTTGTTATTAGATGAACATATGTTTTAATTGTTACATATTCTTGAATAATTGACCCTTTAGTCAATATATGCCTTTAACTCTTATAACAGTTTTTGGCTTAAAATCTATTTTTTTCCGATTTTAGATTTGTTACCTCAGCCATCTTTTACTTGCTATTTTTCATGTACTATTTTTCCATAATTTCACTTTCAACCTATTTGTTTCTTTGTATGTAAAATGAGTCACTTGTAGACAGCATAAAGTTAAATCGTACTGTTTATCCAGTTTGTCAATATTTTCCATTAGATTGGAGAATTTAGTCCATTTACATTTGAAATTAATACTGATAAGGCAGGATTTACTTGTCTTTTTTCTTTTGTTTTTTCTATAGCTTATACCTTTTTCATCCTTATTTTGTCTACTACTTTCTTTTGTGCTTAACTGATCTTTTGTAGTGAATCATTTTGATTCCATTTGCATTCCCTTTTCTGTATATTTAAAAAATATTTTCATTGTGGTTACCATGTGGTTTACATTTTACATCCTAAATCTATAACAATCTAGTTTGAATCAGTACCTACTTTACTGCAATAGCAACATAATCTCTGCAGCACTTTGTCCCCTATTTGCTTTTCGTATCACAAATTACATGTGTATGCCTTGTGTGCCTAACAACATTGATTTATGATTATTTTATGCACATATTTTAGATTATGTGAGAAGAGTGGAGTTAGAAACCCAAAATATAGTAATATTAGCATTTATATTTACTTATGCAGTTATCTTCATCATGGATCCTTCTCTGTATAACTTTAAGCTACTGCCTCATGTCCTTTCCTTTCATCCTGAAGGTTCCTCTTTAGCATTTCTTGTAGGGCAGATCTAGTGGTAATGGATGCCCTCAGTGTTAATCTAGGAATGTCTTGATTTTGCCCAAATTTTTGAAGGACTGTTTTGCCAGATATAGAATTCTTGTTTTAGAGATTTTTCTTTCAGCACTTTAAATATCCCATTGTTGTCTGACCTTCATGGTTTCTGTTGAGAACTCAGCATTCAATCTTATTGAGGATTACATGTACATGATGAGTTGCTTATCTCTTCCTTCTTTTAGGATTCTTTTTTTTGTGTTTGGTGTGTGTATTAGTCAGCCAAAGGGGTGCTAATGTGAAATACCAAAAATGGGTTGGTCTTTATAAAGGGTATTTATTTGGGGTAGAAGTCCACAGATACCAGGCCATAAAGCATAAGTTTCTTCTCTCACCACAGTCCATTGCCACGTGTTAGAGCAAGACAGCTGCCGGCGTTTGCCAGGGTTCAGGCTTCTTGGGTTCCTCTTTTCCCAGAGCTGCGTTTCTTTCCAGGCTTAGCTCCTTTTTCCTCCACAAGGTCAGCTGTAGACTGTGAACGTCTCACTTCTCTTCTTCTGGGGCCTTTTCTCCAACATCAAAACTGCTTCTCAAAAACTTCTTCAACTCTGTTCTTTGCCTTGCCTTTTATATTCGATTCCTCATCCACCAAGGGGTGGGGCTCAACACTCTACTGAGGTGGCCCAGTCAACACCCTAATCATAACTTAATCATGCCCAGATTAACAGATCAGTTTACAAGCATGGTCCAATTATATTTTTGGAATTCATAATTACATCAAACTGCCCAACTGCAACACTCCACCCTCTGAATTCCAAAAATACATTACAATATTAAAAAAACTTTAAATCAGTAACAATTCAAGTACAAAATCATATCATAATCAGTTTAAAGAAATACAGCTCATCTTGAGGCAAGGTCCCGCCTACTATAGACCTCTGAAACTTACAAAACCATTTAACTGCTTCCAATACACAATGGAAACATAAAGGATAAGCATTTTCATTATCATAAGGAGAAATTGGGATGTTAAACATGAGTCATGGATCCTCTACAGTTCAATAAACCTGCAGAGCATCCTCCATTCAATTTCAAAGTCTGAGAATCATTCTTAAGATGATGGTTTCTTCTCCTTGGGGCCACATGGGGACCAACCCTTTCCACAGGCTTGCCCAATGGCCATTTTCTTGGTTTCACCCTCATCAAGCATCTGAGTGTCAACCAAGCTCCAGACCTCACCCTCCAAGAATGTTGGGGTGATTGCCACAGCTTACTCAGTCTTTGGGTTAGAGTCTTAGCCCCCCCTAGTACAGTGAGGTGAAGACAACATTCCCCCTAATTTTTGCCATACAGGTCCAACCCTCTCAGGGCAACGAGTTGACCACCTGGCCTTCCTTAACTTTTGGCATACAGGTTCAAGCCTCTCAGAGCAATGGGTCGACCACCTGGCCTTCTCTAATCCATGGGGGACAGGTACACCCCTCTCAGACCTATGGGGTGTTGACTTTAACTGCCCTAATCTTTGAGGAATGTGCTCCACCCTCTCTGCACCCTGGGGTAGCAAAACTCTCCCAGAACATCGGGTAGGGACATCCACCCTCTTCAACTGCTGGGGAAAACTCACCCTCTCTGTACACATGGGTGGGGCTCCTCTCTTGGCCCAAGGAGATATCTTAATCCCAGATCTCTGCTTCCATGGTTTACTTCTTAAGGCTGATTCTCCTTCAATCTCTCCTTTCCATGTCCTCTTTTGTCCAATCTGACAGTGGCATTGTTCATACAGCTTTCTCAAAAACTTTGTTGGTTTACCATGCAGGAAGCAGGGGTCCAAGCCATCAGACAGTAAGACTTTCCACAAGTCTTTCCTAGAAAACTGAATCTTCAATTCTGAGTTATGAGTCCAAGTTTAGCAAAGTCTTCAAATAGGGCATTTTCATCTGGGAATTTAATTTCCAGACACTTGGAAGTTTTGGAATCAGTTTCTGTTTTCTTTGTGCCCAAAAGTTCAGTCCTTAGTGTATTTTGCTCATCTAGTATTTTGCTATAAGCTGCAAGGAGAAACCAAACCACATTCTCCGAGTTTACTTTGGAAAGTTCTTCAGCTAAATGCTCCAGTTCACCAATTTCAAATTCTGTCTATCACATAACACCAGGAGTTAATCTTGCTAAGTTCTCTGCAACTTTAAAACATGGATCACCTTTCCTCCAGTTTCCAATAATAGTTTCATCATTTACTTCTAAGGCATCATAGAAAGTCTCTTTAGCATCCATATTACTATCAACAGTCTCTTCAAAGTGATCTAGGCCTTTTCCATCAAGCATTTCACAATTCCTCCAAAAAATACCCCTTACCCATTTATAAAACCGTTCCAACATTTTGGTAATTACAAAAGCACTTCCCCACTCCCGGTACCAAATTCTGTATTAGTCAGCCAAAGGGGTGCTAATGTGAAATACCAAAAATGGGTTGGTCTTTATAAAGGGTATTTATTTGAGGTAGAAGTCCACAGATACCAGGCCATAAAGCAAAAGTTTCTTCTCTCACCAAAGTCCATTGCCACATGTTAGAGCAAGACAGCTGCTGACATTTGCCAGGGTTCAGGCTTCTTGGGTTCCTCTCTTCCCAGGGCTGCATTTCTTTCCAGGCTTAGCTCCTGTTTCCTCCACAAGGTCAGCTGTAGACTGTGAATGGCTCGCTTCTCTTCTTCTGGGGCCTTTTCTCCAACATCAAAACTGCTTCTCAAAAACTTCTTCAACTCTGTTCTTTGCCTTGCCTTTTATATTCGATTCCCCACCCACCAAGGGGTGGGGCTCAATGCTCTACTGAGGTGGCCCAGTCAACACCCTAATCATAACTTAATCATGCCCAGATTAACAGATCAGTTTACAAGCATGGTCCAATTATATTTTTGGAATTCATAATTACATCAAACTGCAATAGTGAGCAACAGTTTGGCTATAATGAATCAAGGTGTGGGTCTCTTTGTGTTTATCCTATTTGGAGTTCATTGAACTTTTTAGATGTGTATATTCATGTCTTTTTTTTTTTACATTTGTAAATTTTTGGCCATTATTTTTTCAAATATTCTTTCTGCCTCTTTCTCTTTCTCTTCTCTTCTCTTTCTGGGACTCCTATAATTTGTATGTTGGTTCGATTCTTGGTGTTTCACAGGTCTCTTAGGCTCTGTGTTTGTTTTTTCATTCTTTTTTCTTTCTGCTCATCATACTGAATAATTTCATTTATACTATCTTCAAGTTCACTGATTCTTTTTTCTGTCTTTGCAAATCTGTGGTTGCATCTCTCTAGTCAATTTTTAATTTCAGTTAATGTACTTTTCAGTTCTAGAATTTTTGTAGTTCCTTTTTATAATTTCTATCTCATCAAATTTCTCCTTTTGTTCATTTATCATTTTCCTGAATTCCATTAGTTCTTTGTCCACGTTTCCTTTAGCTCATTGAATGTTTTGAGGATAGCTGTCTTAACACATTTGAGTAGTAATTCCAATGTTTTAACTTCCTCAGAGTGGCTTCTGTAACTCTATTTTGCTCATTTGAATGGGCCACCTTTTCCTGTCTTTTTGGTGTGCCTTCTGATTTCTCACTGTAATCTGGATTTGAATATTTTTTTTTTTAAGATTTTATTTATTTATTCATTTATCCCCCCCTTGCTGCTTGTGCTCGCTGGGTCAGCCAACCACGCCATGCGGGCGGGCCTGCCTTCACCAGGAGGCCCCAGGAACCGAACCCGGGGCCTCCCATATGGTAAATGGGAGCCCCACCGATTGAGCCACAGCCGCTTCCCTGGATTTGAATATTTTAATGCTTTTCCTCTAGAAGTTTCTCCCCTTTCTCTAGGGTTTGTTGGTTTTGTTTTGTTTTTCTCTTATTATTGAAGGTGGCTGTAGTAGTCTATGTATTTAGAGATGTTTTTCCAACTATTTATGCTAAGGTTGTATTCTTTGGCATGTGAGGTCCTGGAAGTCTTTGTTCCTTTACCTTATATTCACCTTGTGCAAACAGAGATTTCTTTGGTTGCAGGAGCTAATAAACAAGCAAACAAAATAACAGAAAAATACACCTCTCCCAGTCCTTGCAGATTGGTTTTGTGCTGGTACTCTCCTTTAATGCTCATCCAACTTTGCACTGAGCCTAAAGAAGAGTCTGAGGTGGAAGCTTTGGATCTTCTCAGGTTTTTCTGAGCATGCATCTAGTCCTGTGAATATACATAGCCTCATACATTTCCCCAGATATATGGACACTCCAAATGCCCCACTTCCCCCAGGAAATGTTCTCCATTCTTTCCTCCCAGGCCCAGAAACTCTATTATATATCTCATTTGAGTAATCTTTTGCCTCAGGCAGCTGTAGCTTGATTTTCTTAGAGTGTTTTAGTGGCTGTGTCTGCTGCTTCTCCATTTAAAGCGAGTCCTGGGACAGGTGAGACAGAGAAGAGCATCTTAGATCAGTCCTTCATGCTGCCACCCAGCATGGTGGAATATACATATATATGCCCCAATCTGTGAATAAGGTTGGCTCTTTTCCCTCTGGACCTGGCTCCCAGCCTAAAATGCTGCTGTACCAAACCAGGGAATGGGTGGGAGAAGGGTTAATGCACTATGAGACTTTCCTACCATTTTTAAGTTGCCTTTTTCTTTATTCAGCATTTGCTTGGTTGCTTTACCTATTTTCTGGAGTTCTGTGAAGGTTGATTCTCCTAGTTTCTGCTTGTTTTTCAATGTTTCTGGGGTGTGTGTGGGATTTTAGAACTTCTTACAGTGTAGTCTTGCTGATATCCTGTTGTGATTTCTTTTTGCATTCTAAATATTCATTTTTTAAAACTTAATTTTGTATTCACATGTTACATTATTTTTCTTAAAGGATCTTCTTCCCCCCACCATTTAAGGGTCAGGTTCAAATACCTGGATCTGCTGTGCCTATGTGATATGACCATAACTAATGGAGGTACAAAGATGAATAATCGTTCTTGTCCACAAGGAGCTCACAGTTTTGTGGGAAGAAGAGTCTAGAACTATGAAACAGAACTCAGTTGTAGTCCAGTGGTAGAAACTAAGTTTAATAGGAGTTCATAAAATAAAAATTAATAGTAATAAATAATAATATTATTATTAATTTTTTTCTGGTGATGCCAGGCTGAAAAAAAACACTCTGTGAGACAAAGAAATGCTGAACCTCTGTAGTCTGGCTTTTCTAAAACCTTAGCCTTTCAATTTTTTTTTTTTTTTTTTTAACTGTGATCCACAGTGTAGCAGACAGTAATGTTCATTAAATATAGTACATGTTCCCTCACATTTCTCAGCATCTCTTGCAGTTATGTTGGAGTCATGTGCCTATTCTGATCAATGAGTGGTTAGAGGAAATGATTGTGTGGTTTTTGATGTAAGATTTTGCACACTCTTTAGAGAGATTGTAAGCCTGAAAGCAAAGAACTTCCAGATGGAAACACATTAGATTCCCAAAGATCTGGAGGGCCTACCATGGAGCACAAGCTCTTCTACATCAGACTTTATGGGAGTGTCATATAAAAAACTTTCATATTAAATTACTGAGCTAAAGACAGGAGGATGTTACCACATTTTAGCTTAGTCTAGCTAGCTTATTCAGACTAATTCACACTGTAATAAATGCATTTCACATATTGATCAATTATATATGTCTGTATAATTGAATCAAAATTTTTAAAATGACACTTATTTTCCCTTTCTGACATACTTTGATCATTTCTTTTCTATTCAATTTTTAAAAATGTTTGTCATTGGGTGGTATGTGAATATATTTCAATAAAACTGCTTTTAAAAATATTTATTATACTCACTAATTTCACGTCTTACTAGTTCCCCACCCACAGTGTGAAAAAAGTCTTAAAATGGTCTTCTATGAACTTTCAGGTATGTCCAATTATTTAGAAAAATAATGATAAGTTTTATAATAAATGGAATGTTACAGTGATAACAGAAATGGAAACTATAGAAACATTATTTTATTTTCATTTTATAAAATTATTGCATTTTGATTTTTTGCAGTGTATTTATATTTAGTGGACATATAACTGAAAATATTTTTGGGTGTTCTGCAAAACTGGTGGGTGTCAGGTATTAGAAGAAAACACGGTTACTCTAAAAAGTTGGCTCTTTCATCACTCCAAATGAACTTTATTAAGAAGGCATCAGCAAATCAAAACTACAATGAGATATCATTTCACATCTATCAGAATGGCCACTACTAAAAAGACAGAGAACTACAACTGTTGGTGGGAATGCAGAATGGTTCAGCCACTACGGAGGACTGTTTGGCAATTCCTAAAGAAGTTGAATATAGACTTGCCACGTGACCCTGCAATACCACTACTGGGTATATACCCAGAAGAACTGAGAGCAGTGATACAGACAGACATCTGCACACCTATGTTCATAGCAACATTATTCACCATTGCCAAAAGTTGGAAACAACCCAGGTGTCCATCAATAGATGAATGAATAAACAAACTGTGGTCTATTCACACGATGGATTATTATGCAGCTGTAAGAAGAAATGAAGTCATAAAGCATGTGACAACATGGATGAACCTGGAGGACATTATGTTGAGCAAAGCAAGCCAGACACAAAAGGACAAATACTGTATGAATGCATTACTATGAATGAAATATATTGTGTAACATATTGCTTTATTCAAAAAATTTTTTATATGTGTCCATTAAATTTAATTGAGAAATGTATGTATTTATTCATCTGTGTTTACTTTTAGTTTTTAATTGTTTATATTTTCAATTATTAAATGTACAAAGTTAAAAAAAAAAAAAAAAGGCATTGGTTTGGTGCCTGCAGGTCGTGGTAGGTCCGTGAGGTCAAAACAATCATCATTTACTTCTCTTTTCAGTACCCAGGGGGTACTGAAGTTTAGTCGGAAAACAATCATTCTTTGTTACGATGACATCATGAGTTCCTAGAGGCCTTGAAGGTGGATTAACTCCATACACAGCTTAACTGCTTACCCGAAGCTGTACCACAAGACCCAACCTCGTAGGTTTTAGACCGGAAGCTTTATGAAACTCTCGCGAGAGGCTTACGCCCGCCGCGAGCCTTCGTAAGCACCAGTTCCTGTCTCCAATTCCAGGGCTGCCACATGCCGTCTCCTCCCTGCCGGCTTCCTCCGCCACCGCAGGACGAGCCGGAACTTTTGTCCTTAGGAACGGGTTTACACAGCTGCGTGTTGCCGACCGGCATCTAGGAGAACACTGTCCCGTCGTCTTCTTTTTGCCGTCGCCGCTGCGGAGCGGAGCCGAGCTGATCAAATAGGGGAGCGCGGTTACCGGACGCGCTGGGTCTATGGTCGCTCCGCCGGCTGGTATTTTTTCATCAGGGCAAGCTGTGTTCCATGGCTGGGAACTTTTGGCAGAGCTCCCACTAGTAAGTATTCTCCGTTTTCCCGCCCGGGGCCGGCTCTCGGAGGGCAGTGAGGACGGGGCCTATGACTCTTCTTAGCCTGGTTTCCGGTTCATGGCCCTAGCGCTGGGGCTGGGGGGGGGTGTTCTTCCTGGGAGGCAGCGGCGGCCGGAAGCGGGATTCTCTTTTTTGATTCGGTTCGCCTCTCCTCGCCCACTGACCGGGTTTATGGGGAAGGATCTGTGAGCTGGAAAGGATCTGTGAGCTGGAAAGGATCTGTGAGCTGGAAAGATGGGGGGGAGGAGATTCCGTCTCCGGGGAGGAAAGGTTAGGAGTGTAACCTCAGATTCTTGAATTATCTAGGCCCGTGGGAGTGGGATGGGATGGGCACAGGTATGGAAAGTGTGTCTCAGTTCTGGACTGATTCTGGTTCCTCAGGACAGTTGTGGCTCGCTTTTGCCTGTGAACACGTCAGAGGTTCGGCATTGTGTTTTTTTGTAATTCATTCACTATCTCGAGTGGATTTAATAATATTGCAAGGAAGGGAGGGAGTCTAGCTTGTTTCTGCTCACGAATGGCTTCTTACCACTACTTTATGCCTAGATGGAGATTTGTGTTCTTAAGGTATAGGGCAGCTGTTCTCAAAATGTATCCATTTCATTAGTCTATGTCTTAGATTTTGTTATGTGTTTTCTAATTATTTTGTTTGCCGATTTCTTTAACCTTTTTCATGAATAAGTTTTTGTTTCCGTCAGTGACCATGGAAGAGCTAGAGTAATATTAAAAACATTTTTCTCTAAATACATTTGTTTAAGCAAGCAGGAAGGTGGGTGATGGGCTTGTTAAACATTGTTTAGACTTTGCACTGTGTAGGTGAAAGATGAACAGAACCTGATAAAAGAAGACTGTCTTAAAGTAATTTTTAATACTAAAAGAGCATTAGTAACTGTAATTTTAACTTAGATTCTATGAATAGCATCAATTCCTATTCAAAAAAATTTTTTTCTCGGCCCTTTACCAAAGGAAAAAGGGAACAAAATAGGTTACCTGAAAATAGGTAACCTATTTTCAGAAAAGCAGATCTCTTGCTTTAAAGAGATTCTCTGGAAATGAAATGTTATGTTATAAGAGCTTTACATCTGATTGTCATTTTTATTTTGTGTTTTTCACTCAACTAAAATATTTGATGGGGCAAAGTTAAAATGTAGAAAGTTTAAGTAGGGAAGACAATCAAGTCTTGAAAAACAAAAGGTTATG
Organism: Tolypeutes matacus; assembly: GCA_026826555.1. NCBI lineage: Eukaryota > Metazoa > Chordata > Mammalia > Cingulata > Chlamyphoridae > Tolypeutes > Tolypeutes matacus. The sequence goes on from JAKSZT010053791.1 coordinate 8,704,370, forward strand.
ACAAATAATTGCTTTAGGTGCATATCAGAGATTTTGGTGAAGAAGGAAAGTTGACTGGAAATATAATGTATATTATGGCTTCTAAGATGCACATTTTCACATTTTAACATCTCTGAAATCAGCATGGCAATTTTTTTTAGTAGCACATGGAATGATGCTTAGTCTTAAAATCAATGGAGTTTTAAATTTGATTAATTAAAAAGCAAGCAAAAAAACTACAAAAAAAGAAATTTGATGAATTGCTGTATTAATAAGTCTTTTTTTTTTTCCTCCATACAAAGTGCTATGGGGAAAACTTTAAAAATATTTCTTTGTGAAATTTATCTTAAAAAAGGACTTTGTGGAGATGAAATTAATGATAATTCCAGGACAGAGCAATCACATTCTACTCCAAAAAGTTGGAGTAGAACAAAACACATTCTCTGACCACTTTACAGTTAAACTGGCACTAAATAAATACTTGCTGGTTGATCAAATGAATGAATGAACAGGTAGGTAACAAAAATAAAAACCTCAAATCTGGTTACTTTATTGTATCAAAAAAGAAACTGAAAATAGTTACATTATATCTAGAAAATAGCATAATGAAATCAGTATCTATCCATATCTATGGGCCATAGCCAAAGCCGAATTTATAAGAATATTAACATTCTGAATAATGAAAAAGAACAAAATTAAGTTAAATATCTATTTAAGAGTATTAAAAAGTAAACTTAAGGAAAACAGAAGGAAAGACTTAAAATTAACACATACTACTGTATTAAAAAAAGAAAGTCGACTTTTAAGAGCTGGTTCTTTTAAAGTGAAAATCAAAACAATAGACTATAAACTATTGCTAGAGAAATAGATGTTACAAAAATACAAAATGAGGAATAAGAAAGGTAAACAAACCCAGATAGACCTTTGGGTTATCTCTACGGTAATACATTTGAAAACCAAACAAATTAGGAAAATTATCAAAGAGCTATTTAAAAATGTTTCAGGCCCACATTATTTCATGGGTAAATTCTTTAAACTGTTTCAGTTCCCAAATAAAGGAAATCTTTCCAGTTCTTTTTATGACGTCACCATAACACTGATAACAAAATCTAGCAAAGATAGCACTAGAAACTCATATCACTTTTACATATTGACACAAACATTTTAAAAAATTATCAAGTGGGGAGTGGATGTGGCTCAAGCACATGAGCTCCCGCCTCCCACATTGGAGGTCCCGGGTTCGGTTTCTGGTGCCTCCTGAAAAAAAAAAAAAAAAGAAAAGAAACAAGGAAAACAAACAGAAAAACTAACTCAGGGAAGCTGATGTGGGTCAGTGGTTGAACGCCGGCTTCCCATGTAATAAGGTCCCAGGTTCAACACCTGGCCCCCAGTACCTTTTTTGCGCAGACAGCGAGCGCAAAACAACGAGGGGAGGGGGGGGAATAAATAAATTTAAAAAATATATATTAGCGATATGTTAAACAGTGAAGGTGCCAAAATGACATTTAGTAAAATTTAACGTCTATTCTTTTTTTTTTTTTTTTTTTTTTTTTTAAGATTTATTTTTTTTTACTTATTTGTACCCCCCTTGCTGCTTGTGCTCTCTGTGTCCATTTGCTGTGCGTTTTTCTGTGTCTGCTTGTCGCCCTTTGTTAGGTCATCTTACTGTGTCAGCTCACAGCGCTGTGCAGGCTGGCTTGCCTTTACCAGGAGGCCCCAGGAATCAAACCCGGGGCCTCCCATATGGTAAACGGGAGCCCAACCAATTGAGCCACAGCCGCTTCCCTTAACATCTATTCTTGACTATAGCTCTTACTAGAAATACATACAGAAATAGTATGCTTCCTTAACATGATTAAAACATATCAAAGCATCAGCAAAAGATAGTTTAATGGTGAAATATTAGCAAAATCAGGGTGCCTATACAGCATCGTCCTGCAAATGCTAGTCAATGCAGTTATTTGGAGAATGGGATTAAAAAAAAGAATGACAAAATTATCAGTATTTAGAGAAAAAATAATTTAATTGGAAAACTAAGTTAATTGAAAATTATTAGAAGCAATACAGGTTTAAGGTGATCAGTTACAAAATAACTAAACCCAGAGGCTTTCTACTAAATAAGTGGTAGAAAAATGTCATTTACAATAGCAACAAAAAATATAAAATACTTAAGAATAAATTTAGTAAATGTAGACCTATAGGAAGAAAACTTTAAAATTCTCTAGTGGAACATAAAGACTAATAAATGAAGTTTGAACTCTAGTATTGTAAAGATGTCATTTCTCCCTATATCTGTCTTCAAATTTAATATAATCCCAAGCAGAATTTTGATGCGATTTTCTTTTTTTGGGACTTGCATAATGATTTTAAAGTTCAAGTTAATAGAATAATAACTGTGATAGTATAGTCAGAAATTTTCTAAAGAATAGTAGTAAAGGAGAATTTGCCCTACTAGATTTTATTTATTTGTTTTTTAATTTTTTTTTAATTTTTAAAAGATATTTAGATTATATGAATGTTATACAAAAAATATAGGGATTCCCGTATAGATTTTATTTTATTATTATATTTTTTAGGAGGTACTGGGGATTGACCCTGGGACCTCATACCTGGGAAGCAGTTGCTCATCCACTGAGCTACATCTGCTCCCCACTACTAGATTTTAAATATTTAATTTTATATGTTTTGAAATAGCATGGCATAGAAATAGGAAGAACCAAAAAAAAAAAAAAAAGTTGTAAAAAGATCTAAATATTATGGAATTATAAATCAGGAAATGCTTTGATGGCATTTGGATAACTATTTGACAGAACATTTAGCTGGATCCCTACTTTTTCAGATCACAAATTGAATGAAAAAAGCTTTAAGGATATTAGAAAATAAGGGGGTGTATATATATATATATAAAAATATATATATATATATATTTTTTTTTTTTAATCATTTTGCATCAGTGAAGGCCTTCCTAAGCATAACAAACATCCCTTCAAAGTAAAGGATGGGGGGAAACAGATGTGGCTCAAAAGGTTCGGCGTCCGTCTACCATATGGAGAAACTGGGGTTCGATCCCCGGTACCTCCCGGT
>JAKSZT010053791.1:8707832-8851381 GCA_026826555.1 Tolypeutes matacus
ATAGATAGATAGATAGATAGATAGATAGATAGATAGATAGATAGATAGATAGATAGATAGATAAATAAATAAAAATTATAAAAAAAAAAAGTAAAGGATGGGTAAATTTGAATAAGTGACTCAGATTTCTGTATTACAACTAATCAAATATTGAGATGTCATGATAAACTTGGGGAAATGTCTGCAGGATATTTGATAAATGATTTAGTTTCTATATACAAATTTTAGATCAGAAGAATCTCTTAATCAAAAATTACTATCCCACTAGGAAAATGGTCATATTAGAATTACACTGTACAAAAGAAGAAATAAATTTGGCCAATAAAGGCATGAAAAGATGTTTAGCCTCAGAAGTAAACTAGTGGGAAAAAATCTTGTAGAGATATTTCTTATTGCCCTTAAATTGTAAAGTATTTAAAAGATTGACAGTAATCCATAGGGTTAAATATTTTAAGACATATTGATGAACTGTTAATATAACTTTTATGGAGGGCAAATTGAGCGTGTGTATCAAAATTACCTATAAAACTGACCCATCAATTCCACTTCTTGGAATTTATTCAAAATATACTTTTATTCAAATGTACAAGGATAAATGGCAAAGATTTATTAAAGCATTATTTGTAATAGTGAAAAATGAAAACTTATGTGCCATCTATGCCATCAGATAGGGATTGGTTAAATAAATAGTGGTCCATCTGTAATGCTTTTTTTTTTTTTTTTTAAAGGAGATACTGGGGATTGAACCCAGGACCTCATACATGGGAAGCAGGCGCTCAACCACTGAGCTACATCCACTCCCCAATGAAAGTTGGTTCTTTCATTTGTTTGTTTGTTTTTAGGAGGTACTGGGGATTGAATTTAGGACCTCGTACATGGGAAGCAGGTGCTCAACCACTTGAACACCACCCCCACCCCCATAATGCTTTTTACATTTTTTTTTTTTTTTTCTTTACCGGGAGGTCCTGGAGATCGAACCCGGGTCCCTCCATATGGGTGACGGACGCCCAACCAGTTGAGCCACATCCGACCCCCGTAATGCTTTTTAAAAAGATGCTGAATAACAAATTTTTTGACATAAAAAGACTTCCCATACATAATGAATGACCAAAAAAAGGTTGTAGACTAGTTTTTTGGGTCATGTCAATTTCATATCTATGGTTAAAAAATAGTACATTTGACTAGTGGCAAGAGGAGGATATCATGTAATAAATTCTGAAGCAGCTCTTAATGTGATTGTAATTTGTGAAGTAGGGAAATTAAATACCCTAGTTAATTATGAACAACTGAGAAAAAATACACCTTATCGAATCTAAGGTACTATCAGTTGTAAGCTGCACCAGTATTTTATTTACCACATGCTTCCAATTAAAATTGATTGAAAGATGCATCATGACACCATTAGAATCAACAAAATACAGTATAAACTGGTAACAGAGAGAAGACCCAGAAGGAAGAGAGAAAAGATTAGACCAGAATTTTTTTCAGGTTATATTTACATTTATTAGTGAGATAATTCTCAGTGTTGGAGTTTCAGTAATACCTCTTATACTCAGTACCTCTCAAAATATGTAAAACCTGACAATCTCAGAAAATTATCTGTGATTTTGTTAATTGACTTTTTTTTTTAGCATGTCTTAACATCTTTACTTCTAGTTTGCAATGGATTTTGGATAAACAAGATTTGTTGAAGGAGCGTCAAAAGGACTTAAAGTTTCTCTCAGAAGAAGAATATTGGAAATTACAAATATTTTTTACAAATGGTAAACTTTTTCTCTACCTCTGAATTAAAATTTTTAATTTATATGTATATTCTTTTTTTACAACTTCATCTTTCTTTTTAATTAATTGTCTAAATAAACATTTTAATGAATCTTACATGTTAGAGGCACTCAAGACAGTATTAATCTCTCTAAGTCTTTATAAGGCATTAATAAACCCAATTTAATGTTTGGCTAAAGCAGAGTACTTTGAGGATAAATGAGTCTTAGGATTAATGTCCTAAATTGGTCATTCCTAACTTTGTTTTGGAGGGAATGGGATTTAAGAGTCAGAAGATCCTGGCCCTGTCACATGATAGCTTTGTCACATGATCTTTCTGACCTTTAGTTTACTCTTCTACAAACCTAATTCCCAGTTGTTTTGGGGCTTGATTAAGATTTGTTTTTGTTATTTTATGTAAACCATATAAAACGGTAGTTAAAACTAGTTTCATAAATATCTAATATTTTCTTTTTTATCTTTTTTATAAAGATAATATGAAAAACATTAAAAGTAATTAGAAAACAGAGTGAAAATAATTATCATTCTACCTTCTTAATGCAAGAATAATTTTCACTTTGGGAATATTTCAATTTTTTGTTTATGCATACTCACCTTTTTTTTTTTTTAAACAAATTTGTAAATCCCAGTGCTGGACCACTGTGATCCAAGTAGAACATTGTAGCCTGTGTAGGTTTTTCCCTTTTTAACAATGAATTCAGCCACGTGGAAGTTATTGGTTAATGTTAATATAATGCTACCAGAACATTTACAACTTTATTGTTTTTCTTTTAGTTATCCAAGCATTAGGTGAGCATCTTAAATTAAGACAACAAGTTATTGCCACAGCTACAGTCTATTTCAAGAGATTCTATGCCAGGTAAGGCTGTTTTACTTCCAAGTTGTGCTTACATGAAACTCTTATCCAACCTTTACTAATCTTAGTATAAATGAATCATGTGTTTGTGCTAGAGTTATCTTGACTTTTTTCCAGTGAGTTTTCTAGATGAATGGCATTTAACTTGGTTTTTACAATATTTTAGGTATTCTCTGAAAAGTATAGATCCTGTACTAATGGCTCCTACATGCGTGTTTTTGGCATCCAAAGTAGAGGTATGAAATAATTTTCTGTTCTTCATCAAAGTATAGTTAACGTATGTTGGTTAATCTCTCCAAGTTTTCACATTACCCTTGGTAAAAATAATAATAGCTGGTGATTTATGCAAAAATCAAAGAAACATATATATTTATTTTATATATTCATTTAACAAACACTTCTGTAGCACTTACTATGTACCAAACACTATTCTAAGTCCTTTAACAAATATTAACTGATTCAATCTTCTTAACAAACTGTGAGAAAAAAGTAGTATTGCCCCAATTTTACAAATGAGAAAAATAAGGCACAGAGAGGTTAAGACACTTGCCCCACCACCACCAAAAATAAAAAGAAAGAAAGAAAAAACTGTGCCCAAGATCAAACAGCTGGTAAGTAGACTATTGCTAAATATAAATTCCAACAAGGAAAAGTTTGGGTGGTGATCACAGAGAAATCAGGTGAGTGAGAGAAGAGAGGGTAACCTATAGCTGAGACTGAATCTCAGTCTCTGCTCATTTTATTTACCTTTCCAGTATTTTTGAGAGAGTTTGGATAAAATCCAGACAGTAATAGCAGCTGTTGGCTGTTTTTTATCAATTAATCCATGCAGTCTTTAATGTTCTGAAACCTTTATATTGTGTTTATATTTTGGGACATTGTCACTAGAACAGTAATTGTGTTTTTTAATGTGACCAAGTAAGGTTACATTCCTTTTGGAACCCATTTGATTTAGTTTTGTTTTAGCCATTATTTAGCATTACCTATGACATCCCTCCTATGTATTACCTAAATAATGAGAGTTCATTCTGCTACAAATAATATTACAAAAAACTAGACATTTAAAGTTTTCTGATTGTAGGTGGTAATTTAAGAGACTTTGTTGTTGTTAAGTTCTTTAAAGGAAAAGAAAGTATTTTATAAAAGGCCTTGATAATGGAGTGGTTTTCCCAAATGTTACCTTAAAATTTTATATATGTGAAACACAACCAGTATGGGATACCAAGACAAAATCTTTATAAACTTCTACACTTGTAAGGAAGTAAAATTTTGGGGTTTTAAATTTGTCTTATTTGTTAAATATCTCTTGTCATATTTACTGAGTAGAACTTTATTATAATGATTTACTGAGTGAAAATTTTCACTTAAGAATTTTGGTTAAAGAAGTGTTGGGGGGTGGATGTGGCTCAAATGGTTGGGCGTCCGTCTGCTATATGGAGGCACCTGGGTTTGATCCCCGGGACCTCCCAGTAAAATAAAAAATATATATATATATATAGAAGGCTCATGGGCTGCCAGGCTCTGTGTGCCAGTGAGCCGCCAGGCCCCGGGAGCCATGCAGCAAGATGATGACATAACAGGAGAGAGACGCAGGGGAGAGACAAGACGAGATGCTCCGAAAGCTCTGGAAACCAGGAACCGAGGTGGTGCAGGTGGCAGAACACCTCTCTCCTACATTGGAGGTCTCCACGATCGAATCCTAGTGAAGACTGGAGGAGGAGGAGGAGAAGAGATGGCAGGAAACTGACACAGAGAATTGCCCAGCGAATGGACACAAAGCAGCAAATGGGGAAGGGGGGTTTTAAAACGGATAAAGTAAAGAAATAAATCTTTAAAAAAAAAAAAGAAAGAAAGAAAGAAGTATTACTGGGGGAAAAAATGTATCCTTTCAGATTTAATTATACCTACAGAATTGTGTGAGAGAGAGTATAAACTACAATGTAAACTATAATCCATGCTCAGTGACAATGCCCCAAAATGCGTTTATCAATTGCAATGAATGTACCACACAAATGAAGGATGTTGTTTATGTGGGAAAATGTGGGAGGTATGGGGAGCGGGGCATATGGGAATCCCTGTATTTTTTTATGTAACACTTATATAATCTAAGTATCTTTTTAAAATTAAAAAAAAAATTTAAAAAAAGATTGTTATAGCATTTTAAAAACTATAACTAGGCCAAATCTTTCTGTATTTTGTCCAGTTGGATGGGAATTGTATAGAAATGGTGTTTCAGGAGTTGTCTCTGACATTTACTTTTTAGTTTCAGTTATTATGGTTGGAGATTTAAATGGAAGTATAAATATATATAAATCACATGCACACACAAAATGATGTACATTGAAGGTAATTGACTAGACTGGATATTTAGTTTACTTTCTTTTGTTGCCTGAGGAACCAATCTTGATTTTCCTGTTTTAAAATGAAGACTTTCAGAATCTTATAAGGTTAATCTGAAATTAAATGAGACAATATATGCAAGGTGGGTCACCTGATGATAGTTATTTTTACAATGTGGTGTATTAAATTACAAGGGGAAATGGGAACTGACATTGGCATCTTATATTGTGTTGTTCTTATCTCCCTGTTCTGAAAAGGATAATAATTGCTTGGATGGTCTTTGTATAGTGATGTTAAAATTTATCTTTTCCAGATATTCAGCTATTTTACTATTAAATGGCATGAAGCACTTGTTTTTTAGTACAGGTTCAATTGAATAGGAACCATACTTGATATTCTTGCAATTAAGTGTAAAATGTAAAAAATCTTCCTGTTAAAATTTGTCTTAAATTGTAATTTTAAGGAAAGGTAATACATTTAGAGATTTGTTTAAGCACTTCATACCTCAAGTAGGTGGAAGATGAGCAGAGTATAAATGTGGTAGAAACACAGGAAATACTTTATTTTGAATAGACCTTAAATACCCTTCATTTGGTTTATTATTATGTACATGATCTCATCAGCTTTTCTTTCTCTAGGAATTTGGAGTAGTCTCGAATACAAGATTGATTGCTGCTGCTACTTCTGTATGTAAGTGCAAAAAGTATATCCTGCTCTAAGGAGGTAATTCTCAAGAAAGCACTATAGAACATAGATGTTTTTTAGTTTATGAGACTGTGAGAGATTAGTTGAGTTTATTTTAAATATCCCCAGGACAGCTTTATGGCTAGAATATTTCCCTAAAGTAAAGTTAAAATGAAGAAGTATTTTTTTTGTTTTTGTTTTTGTTTTTGTTTTAAAAACCACTTAAGGTATTAACTCTAAGATATTATTTTTAATATTAAAAATGTATAGTGATCATAGATCCAGAATATCAACTCAGTCTCTTAATTTTCCAATAAGAGTAGAGATTCATCCTCTAATTTTGTTGTATTTTCTTGCTTCCTAATGACTAACCATTATGTCATTCTTGTGGGTGGAATAGAGTATATCTTTAGCAACTGTAATGTATGTCTTTGCTAGAGTATTATGTATTTTCCCTCCATATTGAAAAACACGGTCAAGAAAAAAATGCTACACTGTAGTCAGTAAAGCTGACTTTTAGCCCCTATTCTGTTTCTGAGCAGCTACATAACCTTAAGCAAGTTGCTTAATCTCTTTCTCTAAAAAAGTTGGGGATTTAGCTGCCTGTGAGTTGTGACATTAAAGGAGATAACATTGTAAAGTAATAGTACTGCACACAACATATTAACAATATGCTATGCTCCATCTTCATAGGTCAAGCAAAAAGGCATCACTTAACTAAAGATAATTCAGACTATCTTCTTTTAGCTTCTGTGATCTACATAGGGGAGGCAGAGGAAAGCCTTTTGTGTTTTTAAGTTTGTGAGCCAGATTGAGTCATCTTCATATTTTTGGACCGTTCCCCTTCTGAGAAGAATGTAATTATCTAATTCAATGTATAAAATTCTCTGTTCAATTCATGTCTTATCTAGTAAGGACAGTAGATTGGTAGTCAGTTGTACTATAGACTTTAATATACCAACAAACATCACATTAATGAAGTATTGAATTGCCCTCTGGAAATTCCAATTACTAAAAATTATAAAATGACTGGAAAGAAGTCTTCCAGGATGTTAGCAGTACTCATCTCTGGGTAGTAGATTATAAGTGCCTTATTTTCTTCTTAAATCTCTGCTTTCCAAATTTTTCGAAGGTATATACTTAAAAAAAGAAAGGTATCTATTACCGAAGTTTGTTCATTTATATTTTTCATAGCAAAGCTTGAAAGTACATTAATAAGAGTGCTTGGTTACTAAAAATAGGAGGAAAGTTTTATAGGAAACTATTGTATTTATTAGATGAATTTTATGGTGTATTATTTTGGGCCCCGACTGCCTGGGTTTTAAATTTTAGCTCTGGTGCTTTCTATATGACAAATTGAGCAAAATAATCTCTCTGTGCCTCAGCTTCCTCATATGCAAGATGAAGATATTAAGAATATCTGCCATAGAGTTGTGAAGATTAATAAGTTAATATATATGAAGCTCTTAGAATAGCACATTGCTCAGTAAACTTTAGAAGCTATCATTGTCATCAACGATATACTTAGCACTGGAAGATACCATACCAGATGCATTAGTGGATACAAATATAAATCATACAAGGAATTTAAGGACAAGAAAATAAGGCATGCGCATAAAAATATTAATACAGAAGGAAATAAATAGTATAAGAGAGTATAGATATAGATAATGTTGAAATGTTTTGACTGATAAAAGATTACTTGTTAGATGGATCTAGAAAGGCTAAATAGATCTGGTCAAGAAGGATAGATAGAATTTGAATCTGCAGAAATGCAGAGGAAAGATAATCTAGGAACATTGACAGCATGGTCTAAAATAGGGAAAAATACTGAATTACTTTAAATGAATGGTAAGGAAAAAGTGGAAAAGATAGTGAGTTACACTAAGTGAATCATGAGTAAGGAAATAGTGGAAAAGAATTCTTACCTGGCTAAGGCCAGATAATTGAGGGTCTTCGGTGCTAGATGAAATCCGCTATTTGTTCTCTTTTCAGTGTTAGTACCTTTGAAAACTATTTTTAAATGTGAGGGTGATGCCAGAATTGTGCATCTGGAGGATGAATCTGGCAGAATTATGAGAGAATGATTGGAAGAGTGTGAATAGGAGGAGATGAATTTTGACGTTGTCAGAGTAATCCAGGTGATTGCCAATGAAGGCTTAAACTTTTTTTGGCAGCCAGTAAAGAGAATGAGCAAGTCAGATTTGAGCAATAGGGCTGGCAGGAGCTGGGAAAAGAAAGAGCTCTCTAAGGAGAGTCAGAATTGATTTTTGAAGATGGAACTGGGAAAGGAAACTAAGTGGATCTTGGAAAGAGTTAAATTTAATCTTGGACATTCCAAGTGTAGATATATCAGTAGAACATCCTTGTAAAAATGTGAGACCAATGATAGAAATTTGGGACTAAATAAATTTTTAAAAAGAAACAGGGTTTCACAGTGTTTTGGTTTGTATAGAAGATGAGAACAACAACAAAAAAACTGACCTTTGAGAGAGAGTATAGTGCCATTCATTAGACACTATGAGGGTGGGGTAGAAGCCAGAAACCCCCTCAGTGGGGAGGGGGGGGGTAAAGATGAAAGGAGCTGACCTAAGTAACTTTGGAAATAAGTAGTGTTTGTAAGACTAAAGGCAAAAGGAACTACCCATAATCATTATACCCTAATTGATAAAGTTGTTTCACATGGAGATACACAATAACAATTTGATATGGCTGTGCATGACAGGAATTGAACAATTAAGTAAATGGATGCTGGGAACCAGGTTTCTTACTGTTGGAATGGGAATTTAGAGATAAGCAAGGGAAGGAGTCTAGAATGATTCATGTGGTAATGAATTGGAGATAATGGTATTAACTCATACTCAGCTTAATATTGATGCAGAAATATTTATAGATATGTGTATATATATACAGGCCATATAGACATATTTCTTTGCTCTGTCAGCTATAAGCAATGATGTCTTTTTTTTTTTTTTTTTACCGGGAGGTCCCGGGGATTGAACCCGCGTCCCTCCATATGGGAGACAGATGCCCAATCATTTGAGCCACATCCGTCCCCCAGCAATGATGTCTTAGTAACAACGAGTATACCTAGTGCCCAGCTCTTGGTTTCTGATACCATACAAGATGGACCAAAAAAAAAAAAAGCAGCAGCCTGCTTTAATGGGGACACAGGAACAAGCTTCCAGTGGCCAAAGCTGGAACAATTTGAGCAATAAAGTAAAGTAGTATTGCATTATATCCCAAAGTTACATGAGTCCATACTGATATAAATAAATGGGGGGAGAAGAGAACAAATCTCCGTACAGAAGAGTTCCAGATAATTTATGTAGACATTCTGCCCTCAAGTAGAGGGAGCATAAATCTCCAGTCCTTAGGTGTAGGCTGCACATAGTGACTTCCTTCCAAAGTGTACAGTATGAAAAGGGAGGAAAGAGAGTAGAGTGGAGAAACATGACAAACACTACTTCAAACAAGTGAATCAGGATCAGTCAACATCAGGAGTCATAAATCATATTGATAGTATATATCCTTGATAACATGATGAAAACGGCATTTTGCCTTCCATCAAATCTTGGGAGATGTTACCTACCTAAATTAGCTTTTAGGATACTCAATTTACAAAACAAATCATTTTGAAAATACTTAGAATAAATGAAATTTCCTTTTAATCTCAGTGATGTCACCTGGACATTATGCAAAAGGAAGGGCTTTAAGTTACAGATTGTCTAGAACTTGCCAGTATTCACTTGATTGAATTAAATGTTGCATCATAATGGCTTGAATAGTTTTCTCAAATAGTACTTAAATATATACAAATACATTTTTGAGAATCTTTGAGGAGACGTGGGATTGATGTTAGTGTCCAAGAGTACTAGTAACTGTGAGTGTGTGTGTGAGTGTGAGAGAGAGGAAATGAAAGAGAGATAAAAGTCCTAGGACTTTTGCACATATAATCATGTTTTTGTTAAAATGCCTTTCATTAAATAAATGTGTATTCATTATGAAAAGTTTAGAAAGTGCAGATTAATAGAAAAAATATCCTTAAATCTCAAGAGATATCATTGTTAAAATGTTTTGGTGTATTAGCCTTCAAATAATAAATAGATTTGTAAACACATTATAGCCTGTGTTCCTTCAAAGCTAAATCATTGGGGAATTAAAACATACCATTCTAGAGCTGGACAGATTTTAGAAATGAGAAAAACCACTTAAAATTTTTAAATTTCAAAAATTTAATCCATTTATTTTTTAAGCATCAAACCCTTTCTTAATACAAAATATAAAATTGAAGCTCTCTGATCATAATACAGGTAGTAACCTACAGCTTTCTGCCACCCGGTCTTTCCCCCCTCCCCAGAAAACAAACAAAAAACTGGCACCCTACCATCTCCAAGAGCTCTAATGAAATGATTTAGCTCTTACATTAATTTTCTACACTGTGTTAAAGGATTTTTTGTTTTATTCACTTGCCCATTTTCTCAGTTTAAGTTGTTTTTTGTTTTCTGCAGTAAAAACTAGATTTTCATATGCCTTTCCAAAGGAATTTCCTTATAGGATGAACCATGTAAGTATATTATATAAAATAAAATTATTGTCAAAGTTATACATAAACTAGCTCCATTTTATATTAGAATGAACTGAATAGTATCACAGAAATTGCATTTCAGCTGCTACAAGAATAGTTCTAAGTTTAGACATTAGTACTAAGTTAAAGCTAAACAGCACATACCATTTTTAAAAAATACTTCTTAATGGTTATCAGTGCTGGCTGCCCATTAAATCACCTTGGCAACTTTTTAATAATTCTTAATAATAAGTCCAATTAAATGAGAATTTTTTGTTTGGGACCCAGGCATTAGTATTTTCTGAAAGCTCCAGGTGATTCTAAATGTGTAGCTAGGGTTGAGAACTATTGTAATGGAACAATATGAAAACCATATTTTAAAAGTTATGAGAGATTTCTTTGGACATTTTAATAGACATGTCCTCATTCTTCCACCTTGCGAGAGATTTGTTCATTCTTTTTAAATTGTATTTTTCAAATTAAATTTCCAGTATTCTTTCCATTTACTGACTTATAATATAACAATAGTACATTTAAGTGAAGATGATTGATTTTTGTATTCACTTGGTAGAGAGTGTATTGGAAATCTGACATTTATATAGGATATTTTAAATAAAAATAAGTAATAAGAATGCATATAAGAGGCTGGCTTTTCCTTATAGGATTTGGAATGTTTTATAATCATAATTGCATGAATAATGTAATAGTAAAAAGTTATTTCTTACTGCATGTATTGTGTTCTAATGTAAGCTCTTTTTATTGATTTTGTTTTGTTTTTAGTAAAAATTTGTGATAAATTCCTACAACATATCTATAAATTTTATGTTTGACTAAGATTCATCTTATTTGGGTTCGTGTTGACATTTGATTGATGCTCCTTTTTTTTTTTTTTTTTTTTTTTAACCCTAACAGGTATTAGAATGTGAATTCTATCTTTTAGAACTAATGGTAAGTATATCTCTTTCCTGTGATTAATAGAGTAAAACTTATTTTCAAATAATAAAAGTCAGAGATTCTTTATTAAATAAATGATTTGTAGGAAGGTCTGTTTTAAACCATTCAGGTGATACATGGTGGTGAAATACTAGCCTAGTAACATCATCACCTATGTACTCACTGAAGCCTGTAAAATAATTCAGATATACTACTTAAGATGAGGAGACTTTTCTGTTCAATAGTAAATAACTGTAATAAAAGGACTACAAGGAAACCAGTCAGGACATTAAACCACTGTAAATTATTTGCACAATTTGTGTATGTGTGTGGTGTGATTTAAAGATAGATTATGTCTTTGGCAGAATTCTGCTCCTCCAGTTGGGAATTACGGATTTATAGGCTAATAAGAGGTTTCAGTGTGTTGCAGATGTGACACTTTGAGTCTCTAAGGGGATGGATGCTGACTGACTGCCAACCGATTTACCAAGGTATATTCCAGAGAGAGCACTGCCTTCACTATTAGAGTTTAGGGCTGTCGTACTGCTTGCTTGAGAGGTTAAAAGGGAAGCAAGCATGAGTTAGAAAAATTCTTTTTGAAATACACAATTTCAAATCAGTTGGGTAATGATATCATTTTTGTGTTGTAATAAATCTGTTTTTTATACATACACATTTTTTAAACTGTTTCTAGGATTGTTGCTTGATAGTGTATCATCCTTATAGACCTTTGCTCCAGTATGTGCAGGACATGGGCCAAGAAGACATGTTGCTTCCCCTTGCATGGTAATTAGAACAGAAGTTATTAATAGTGTAACATGTTATTAGATAGGAAGGATGACAACTAAATATGAAGCTTTGTAATTTTAAAGTCATTAAACTACTGCCCCAAGATATTTTATGCTGAGCAAAATATCTGCTTGTTGAATTTTAAAAACAAGTGGTATAACTGCTAAAATGATAAAGATCTTAAGTTATCTATTGGATAAATATTCCCATTAAAATTTGAATTTGTATAAAAAGTAGACTGTTTACATGGAAATTAAAACAAATTATATTTAAAATAATCAGAATTTTTTTGTTGGTATTCAGCATACATATAGATTCGTTTGTATAATTTCTGGTTTTCTATCTCTTTCCAGTTTTTGAAAAATTGGAAAAATGTGTTTATTTTACATAATTTCTTGTGAGGTTTAAAATTTTAAAATATATTTGGCTCTAATTTTGTTAATTAAAATATGCTTATTCATTATCACATTTGTGTATGCATCTTTTTGCCTTGATATTTTCAACTTTTATATCTATACTTTAGTAATATAAGGATGGGCAATCTGGCGCTATCTGGGGAGAAATGAACGATCATGAGGTAGTTCTGCTTTTGGTAATAATATAATTTACATTTCTGTAGGAGGATAGTGAATGATACCTACAGAACGGACCTTTGCCTACTATATCCTCCTTTCATGATAGCTTTAGGTATGTAAGTATGGTGTACCTTTATTAATTAAGTTGTTATAAACCTCTTTAGGTCATCCTAAAATAAATTTCACTCTATTGTACTTTATGTTTTTATGTTCCATGAAGTAATAGACTAATCCTTGCATGTGAACTTTCAATAATATGAACTGCAACTGTCACAAATCAGGATTATTGTACCCCCACCCCCCTTTTTTGGTAAGTTTAAAAAAAAAAAAAAATCATCTAAAATAATTTTAATCTGTGTCTGAATGGAACGTTTTTGTTTGTTTAGGGGTAAAAGTTTAGGATTAAGCCTGCTAATAATAGTTATAACTCACTGTATAAAATAACTGGGCCTGCCTTTTATTTCCTGAGCCCAAGTAAGTCCTCAGGGATTGAGTAAAAGAGCATCTTTGGTTCTTAATGCCTTGATGTGGGACAAGTTAGCCATAGTTCTACAGTGTGTGGAAGGTAGTGCTGTAATGGGTTTGAACATAGTCTTTGGACTCAGATATAGTCCTAAGTTTAAACTTTGCTTCCTTTACAATTGTGGGAAAATTATCTAACCTTTCTGAGTTTGTTTCCTTAATTGTAAAATGGGGAATACTAATAACTCTGCATAGAGTGGTTGCAAGAATTAAATGAGCTAGCATATAAAGCACCAAATAATACCTGGTATTACATTAGTCACTTGTTAGTTTCTGTTCCCTTTCTTCTATTGATTTCCTTGACTCTACTCTTTTGATTATTTTATTTATTATCATTGGTTTCTTTTTTTTTCCCTTTCTGTTTTTTCCTTAAATGTTGATATTCCTCAGCCTTCTTATATCAGGGATGGCACATAGGTTATACTTAATTTGTTGTACCTGGAGACTTCTTATAGGTTCTATATTTGGAAGGATTCTCAGGCTCCATCTGGGTTCAGAGGGAAAGAATGCTGGGATCTTTGTGGGTAGGAAGGAGGATATAGCAAAATGTGCCACATCCTTGCCATCCCTTCTGTCTGTGGTGGTCTGGTTAGTCTCATGGAGGCCCAGGACTTCTACTATCTCTTATGTCCTAAAACATTTAGATTCCTTGATCTAGCCAAAATCTTGCTTCTGAGCTCCAGTTCTTTATATCCATCTGCCATTTAGATAACTCCACTTGATATCTCACCAGTACGTCAAACTCACATGATCAGGACTGAACTCATCACTTTTCTCCCCAGATATTCTCCTTTGAATGTTTTTGCTAGCTTGGTGAATAGCACTAGTCATTTACCTTAGTTGGAAACCTGGCAGTTAGGTGCTTTCATCTCCTTCAACACCTACATCTAGTTGGTTACCAACACCTATCATGCCTTCCTCTCATGTGTCTTCTATATCTGTCCCTTTTGCAATATCATAGCCATCATCTCATTTTTATCCAGGTTACCACAGCAGTCTCCTGGTTAATTGGCCTCTAGCATCCCTGTGCTCAGAGCAAATCTATCCTTCACACTGTTAAGATAGGTTAGTGATTCTCAATAGGGAATAATTTTATGCCCCCCAGCGGGGGACATTTGGTAATGTCTGGAGGTAATTTTGGTTATCACGACTGGGGGTGGGGGTAGGCGATGCTCCTAGCGTCTAGTGAGTAGAGGCCAGGGATGCTGCTAAACATCCAACAGTGCACAAAACAGTCTGCCACAACAAAGAAATTGTCCAGCTCAGAATGTCAATAGTGGGGAGCAGATGTGGCTCAAACATTTGAGCACCTGCTTCCCACATGGGAGGTCCTGGGTTCAGTTCCCGGTGCCTCCTAAAAACAAACAAACAAGCAAACAAAAACAATTCAGGGGAGCCGTTGTGGCTCAGGTCCTGGGTTCAGTCCCCAGTCGTGGTACCTCAAAAAAAAGGTCAATAGTGCCAAGGTTGAGAAACCCTAAGCTAGAGAGCTTTTTAATATGCAGAATTTGTCCCCCAATTAAAATCTTTCAGTAATACTTCTTCCAAGTTATGGTTAAAATCCCCAGCCTCTTTATACCACTTGTATATTCCATTGTCTCTTTCTATATGCCCCCTATTTTTTCTTTTCTTTGTTTCTCACCTTTTCTTAAGGCTTGGCTCAGATAGCACATCTTTAATGATAACCAGCCCCTCCCCACAGCATCACCCCAGTTTGGATTTAGGATGCCTACTCTTGTCTCTAACTTACTGTTTATGCCCCTGTCCTAAGGCTTACTCTATAGCTTTGTTTGACGTGGGGCAGACAGTGTGTCAGTTCACATTTTAATCACAGTTTGCCTAGAATGTCATCTTAGCAAAGTCATGGGTGATTAGATGAGGGAATATACCTCTTTACAAGCTGGGGTGCATCAGGATAGCCAGGCTGCCCAGTAGCAGTTGCTTTAGGCAAAATTGTGAAATACATGGTTGTCTTTGGGCTCTTTTACTGTTTTTGTTAGTTTGTTCACTATTGCTATAAAATACATTACATTTTTTTCCAACTTCTTTTTGATTATAACACTGGTTTCTATACCAGTATACCCAGTCTTCATGTAAATTGATTATATGCTAATAACTTAAAAAAAAAAGCAGAGGCAATACCACTTTTAATTGAAATATCAAAACAGTATTATTGAAACTTCTCAGCATATTGATTGGCTGCTTATTTTGCCACACTGACTTCTGGATGCAGTTAGACCACTACTTTGTATTGCTGTTCAGGGATGACTCCCCTGCTCTAATCTCCTCTCTGGACTTTGACCTCTCTAATATGCCCTTGCCTCTCAAGGCAACTACACCATGAATGGCACATAGTGAGGAGCAGAAACTGTCAAGACTAATGTAGTCTAGTAATATTTTTCTACCTATATCATATTAAATAATGAGATAGTCAATGGCTACTATTATATGAAGTAGTATAATTTTATAAAAGAATATTGGAAAATACACATGAAAATTGTAAGTGAAAAACTTATTTTTATTTCTAAGTCCTTATATTCCAAGTTTGCAGTTAAACATGGGCAATTGCCTCTCATTTTCTTTGTAGCTTGCCTCCATGTAGCCTGTGTTGTACAGCAGAAAGATGCCAGACAGTGGTTTGCTGAGCTTTCTGTGGATATGGAGAAGGTATTCTTTAAAATTCCCTCAGCCTAATACAGACCTGGACTTTTTAAAAGTGATGTCTTATTTACTTATCTTGAGCTTAAAATCTTATTACATCCATCAGGCTAAAAAGATTATTGGTTAAAAATAGTAAGAAACTTGTTTGGCAAGAAGAGTTGATATTGACAGTTTTGGTTATATTTCTGGTTTGGGCTTAGGGTTAAACAGGATGGTAAATGTTTGGTTTGATTGGTTGCAAACCTGTATATTCCAGGATTACTTTAAAAGTTATCTAGCAATCACTAAATAACAGTGAACTTCTGTAACACAGCCTATCTCCTGGTAAAGTGGTTTTTGCCCATTTTTCTGCCTTTTCTGCTGAAATGTTTATGGCATTAGAACTAATCCAGTATTAGGTCTACCCAGGTAGGGAAGAAAGGGCTAATATGGAAACTTGGACTATGTCAGATTTGTGGCTGCCACTTTTTGAGTACCTTAACTTGTGTGAAGAGCAGTTAATCAAACAACAGAGAATCAAAACAACATCTTTTGTCACTCCCTTCCATTAAATTGTTTGAAACAATTGAGACTATTCTGAGCACCTTACTAGTTTTCTTGGTATTCAGTAGGATTGGGTAATGGCTTCTGAGATACAGTAATTTTGTTTGGTATAAGATATCTGCAGATACAAGGAAACCAATTGCAGAAATGGAAAAAGATGGACAGGGCATACATGTTGAAAGATGAGAGGCTAAGCAGAAAAGCCTAAATAGAAGCATAGTGAAATATACCACCTTTGAATTTATTAGGATTGTCTAATCTAACCTAAATACTTATAGAGGCTCTATCTTTTCATTGTTTTTAGGAATGCCTAGTTTGTGATCTATATTCTTTATAAATTAAATGTTGATTGTTATTGTCACTGAGAACATTTTAAATATTTTCTTTTAGATTTTGGAAATAATCAGGGTTATTTTAAAACTATATGAGCAATGGAAGAATTTTGATGAGAGAAAAGAGATGGCAACTATTCTTAGTAAGATGCCGAAACCAAAACCACCTCCAAACAGGTACTTTGTAGACTTTAATGATTGTTTTCATTTAAGTATATATTTCATACTATATTGTCATATTCTTTCTTATATTATTGTTCTGTTATAGCATTTTTCTTAAAATTTCTTCTAAAACTTCATGATTCATAATTGTTATTTTATGTCTCAAAAAAAATATAATAATCTCATCATCTATTTAGTAAATTTTCCTAGTGAAATGACAAGTCTATTACAGGTATCCCTCAACATATGGCCATATAATGCAAAGAAATTTAGAAGGAACAGAATTAGGCAAGTTTATTTGAAATCCAGAGATAAAGAATTCTGTAGTAGTCCCAAGACATTTTGACTCTATGCCATCTTCCCCCCTCACCCCAAGTGGCTTTTATCTTGTTTTTATAGATATCATTAGCAGCTTTCAAAAATTTTAGATGTTTTATCTGATATTGTAAGGATAAATAAAGAACTTTGGCTTTTGAGTGACCCTAAGAGCCATGGCTAAATTGTTATCTGTTCACTTAGTTCAGTGGTTCTCAGCCCTCACTGTACATTATGTCATTTGAGGTGGGAATCTTTTTAAAAATATACATGACTGGGCCTTACTGTAAGAAATGGTTTTAAATGGTATGGGGAAGAACTCAGGCATTAGTAGTTCTAAAAGTTCCCCAGGTGACTTTGAAGTGCAGTCATGACTGAGAATTCACTGACTTAGCTAGTGAGTGAGCCTAGTCACACTAGTTAGATGTGCCTAGCATTCTAAGTTCTATGTGATTTTGTTGTTTTCTATTCACCCTAGATTATGCAGAAGTTCTGAGGCGGCAATAAGAATATTGTTTCATTGTGAAAAATCATTTTCCCCTCTACCCCAAAACCAACTGCTAATGCTAAGGGAGAAAGTGGAAAGAAGAAGAGAGTAATAGTTTGTAGCCAGAAAACTGTTTAGGATAAATTTTGGAGTAGTGTCAAAGTCAGCAGTTGTTTATATCTTTAATGGAACCAAGTCTCATGCTCAGTGAGAGAAAAAGCAAATTCCTAAATCTTAAAATGAATGCTTTAGCTGTTGAAAAAGCTGCCCAATAAGAAGATAAAAATTCCAAAAGTTTAGGAGGTAGTTAGCTTATTGTGAGAATATGCCCTGGAACTTTGTGACATCTGTGAGAAAAGATCCAGGAACTTATATATACATTTTTATGAAGTAACAAGTTGCAAAAGCCAAATAACCCCTGAAAATAGTTTCAAGAATTAATAGACCTATTCTATGCATGCTGCAAAGAATAGCAGAGGTAGTATCAGCTGTTCACATTGCTATGAATATGATAATTTTATAACTGAAGAAGCTCATTGGAGAACAGTGGCTGTATAGGTAGGAAAAAGTGTTAAACACTAAGAAAAATCAGCTGTGTTGTCAAGGTGCAAGTCCATGGTGTGTAATGTATATTATGTGTCCCATATCCACTCAACTTGAGAAACACAGTGGTTCGATACACTAACTTTGATCTTGGCCAACATACAAATTCAGTATTGCTTCTCATTTAAGTAAATAAGAAATTGGATGGCATAAAATTCCACTCAGTAAGTTCATGGAAGAATGTAATGCATGATTTTAAGAGGTTTCCTTTCCCAGACAAGAAGTGGAGAAAATGATACGTTTTGCATGCCAAGTGATGGTAAAGATTTCATGGACCTGGGATAACTGATAGCAGAGCATGAATGGGCACTGAGAGAGAAACCCTTAAGAATTGGTTTAATAAAAAGATGAAAGGTTGGAAAATAGAATTAGTAAAAGCTAAGTGGAACCTACATGAATTTAAAAACATTTTCAGTATGTGAACCTTAAGGTCATTTGAGAAAGAAATCTGTTTTCCCACTCACCTTTTCTACTACCTGGTTCACCAACTTCTTTTACCAAAGACTTAGTTGACTTGCTATATAACCTGACCTTATCCTCACTATCTTCATCCATACAGTGCTTATACTGTATAGTTTGCAACATTACCATTTATCATTTAACTTTCATTACCATAGCTTCAATTTTAGAGACCAGGCAAATTCAGGTTATACAGTGATGATAAATATAGCTTATTATAGTAGCCAAGTTTATTTGAATATAATTAACTTTAATTCATTATGTATTGGATCATTAAAGGTTAAGCCATTGGTTAGAATTTTAGTTAAATTTTACTGCATTTTACAGAGAAATATGTAATATATTTGTAAAGGTATTCTCAAGTATATCTCAGAAATGTCAAGGGTCTGCTATACCTCCCTGAAAATATAACTTGATGTTGACTCATTGTAAATGCCACCTTGAGGGCATATTATAGGATACTAAATACATTATATTCAGAGAAATGATAGGAAGACTTTAAAAATATACATTTATGCAAATACCGTTATGGATGACCGACTTATCTAAAACAGTCATTAGGGCTGTTTTCCCCCCAATTCAAGCATGGCAATTCTTGCAAAAGGTCTTAATATCATATAAGTTTATGGGTCCAGTTGTTAAAATCTAAATAAAGGCGTTTGAATAAGAAACAATTATAGATTCAGCGGGGAGGGGATGGAGGTCAAGCTACAGAGGGAAGTAAAGAAATGTTACTCATCTTAATCATTTATCTAGAAAACTAATTGAGTTATATAAAATGAAGGTAGATTTGTTGCTGATTAAGTTAATGTTACAGTTTGGAAAAAAATAATAATTGACTTATATACAAGGAGCTGTTTAAGGCAGTCATTCAAACAGCTACCTTTGGATGCATTTTTTACAGAAATTCCCTGAATGATTCTCCACTAGTGGCAGGGCCTGAAGCTGCAAGATGATGATGGACAGGATAAGGCAATAATCCTATTGCCACAGTTACTGGTATTTTCAGTTTTTAGTTATATTCATTTTAAATATTCAGCATTTTCCAGGAAATTACCATATTTCTTTCTAACTTATAGTTTGCTGTGTTTACATGATTTTACTATGCCTTTGGACAATTTTTTTTGGAAGAACACTTCTTGATTTTCATAATTAGTCAAAAGGAATAGGATTTTATATGTAGGATTTAATTTTATAGGAAATTTGTTTGCAAGAAGCTCTAATCTCTATGTTGAGTGATACCTGTAATAACAATGAAAAACCATACCCTAATTTAAGTTTTTTGAGTGTATATGGATACTAACTTCCAGTATGCTTGTTATATGTGAAGGCACAAAGTTCCATAAGAATAAAAACATAAAACCAAATGTTAGTCTTCTGGATTTTAATTTTTTCACATCTTTGTCTTACAATCAGAAATGTCTTTGTTTTATAAGAATTGTGCCACAGAATAACTAACTTAAAAATTAGTAGATTTATCAGGCTGTTGAAAATGAATCGTTTAATTGGTATAAAATCTCTTTCTTCCCCACTTGAACAGTGAAGGAGAGCAGGGTCCAAATGGAAGTCAGAACTCTAGCTACAGCCAATCTTAAAACATTCCGAAGAATTCCGTAGTGGACCACTTGGAAATAAACCATTGGACAGATTTCAGTAATGTCTTCAATGGAACACAAATGAAAATGAATAGCTTGTTTCTGTCAAGCGTTTTGGGAAGTGATTTTATTTTTGCAAAAAATAATTTTTTCTTTACCTAAATTGATTCTACTACATTGATTAAAATTTCTTGATTAACAAACTTTGGAAAGGTTCTAAGGGGACCTACAGACAGACATACATACACAATTCAAAATTAATAGCTTTTTGATTAATATAATTTTTTTAAAATTTGGATAATAGAAATTATAGCTTTTTTATAATTAAGCCAGGAAACATAAAGCATAATTTGTTTAAAATTCTCTTTGGTCACTGAAGGACCAAAAAAGGACATAAAAAATCAAATATATGAGGGGTTTTTTTTCCCCTCCTTAAGTTAAACTTTAAAACTATAGTTTAAGGAATCAAATCTTACAAAATCCTGGAAGATTTTGGTAATAATGTTGATCATTTCAGGGAAATTAATCAAGTACCTATTGACTTAAAAGTGTATTTTATTCAGTAGTTTTGGTGTCTTGCCATAGAAGATACTAGCCCAGCCTAGTAGAAAAGTGCAATATGTATAGCATACTTTTGACATTTTAAAAGTTATATTAATTCTGTAACCATTTTGAAATGCTGGGCAAACTTTAAAAAAAAATCCTACATGAAGTTATTTGCAGTTGATTCACAGTTAATCAGGCATTTTGAAAGTTATTTGGATAAAACACCATAATTAATGTTAATTTTACTCTACTGTGAAAAGTTTTTAATAAAATATACACACCCTAGTTTATATTTTAGTATGGATTTACACATTTACTAAGATATCCTGAGCCAGGAACATAATCAGGTTTCAGGCCAGTTTGATACTGGCTGTTCTTAATTCTGATATGAGTGTAGGTCTTCAGACTTAAGTGTTACATCAGTGGGACTGTGCTGTCTGTGCAACATAATAAATTAATCGTTTTCTTTGGACTTGAGGGAGAGTGATAAAATTTGGAGACATAGGATGTTGATGTTCACTTTAAGGATTAAATTTTTTTTTTAATAAATCAATTGTGAGCAATGGATTTTTAAATTAAATGTTGACTTCCTAGTATACAACTATAAGAATAAAAATAAGTTCTCCAGATATGTTGACTAGTGTCTTGAATTTATCTTTTTGAATCTGCCTTATGCTATTTTCTGAGAGTCCTTCCTTTAGATAAGTATCAAATTAAACCCTTCTATAGTATGTCAAGGGGGTAATTTCAAATGGTTTATAAACAGATTTTAAAGTCTTGCTTCCTTTTGGGGAGTATTAGATGAGCTGCAAGGGGAGTCCAATGACAAATACAGGTCTTCTGGGCTTATGGAAGATAAGAAATAAGGAAAAAGGGCTCTCCTGGGATCTGAAGGAATTAAGGTTTGGCTTGGGTTGGAAAGGCAGAGTGGTTATATAGCACAATCATTGGCTTATCTCTAATTGTTCCCTTAAGCTTATCTGTTTTCTTTAACAATTTTATTTTTAAATTTAATAATTTTCTTTTCACCCTCTTTATTGTGGAAAATTTGAGACATATAGATAAAATAGTCTCATGAACCTCCAAGTGCCTGTCAACCAGCTTTAAAAATTACCTCTTCATGGCCAGTCTCATTTCATCTAAACCTCTACCTACTTTCCCCAGTTTGCATATTATTTTGCATGTGCCAGGCATCTTATTTCATCCATAAATATTTTAGTATGTATCCTAAAAGGTAATGACTCTTTTTAGAAGACTATAATAAAAACATTATTGTACCTACAAAAGAATTAGTAAAAATAATTTCTTAACATCAAATAGTAGTGTTCAAATTTTCAGTTATCTCGTGAATATCACACAAAAATTGTTAAATTCTAGTCAGAAAAAGAAAGGAAAAAAAAATTCTAGTCAGAATCTAAGGGCTACACATTATAATTCATTGATATATCCTTTAAATCTTTTTTAATTCATGGATTCCTCCATCACATTTTTAAAATTCCCTTGCAAATTATATTTGAAAAAATTGGTTTACTTGTCTAGTAATAGTTTTCCACCATCTGGTTTTTGCCGATTGCATTCTTGAGGTGTCATTTAACATGTTCCTTTATCTTCTGTATTTTCTGTAAATTGTAATTAAATCTAGAAGCTTTTATCAGGTTCCAGTTTTTTTGTTTGTTTGTTTGTTTTTCTTTTGCTAGACTACTGTATAAGGTGGTGGTGTAATCTTCCATCAAGAAGCATTTAATGTCTGGTTGTCTCCTGTGATTTAGCAGTTATCTATATATGTATTGATTTTAAAAGCCAAATATCAGCATAAGGCTTCCCTCTCTGCTGTGATAGCCACTGGCCACATGTGGCTATTGAACAACTGAAATGTGGCTAGTCTGGGTTGAGGTGCTGTAAGTGTAAGAATACACATTGGATTTCAAACACTTAGTAAAAACCAAAATAATGTAAAATTATCTCATTAATATGTTTATTGTTTACATTTTAAATGACAATATTTTGGATACATGGGATTAAATAAAACATTATTAAAAATAATTTCACCTGTTTCTTTACTTTTTAAATGTAAGAAAATGTAAAATCATGTATGTGGCATGCATTATAATTGTATTGGACAGTGCTTCTATAAAGCCTCATAAGAAAAATTCTCCCTACTTCATATTCCAGTTTCCCAACAGCAGTGACTTTCCCCTATCATTTTTCTGCCCTCTATATTTCCATGTAACAAACATAGGATTTAGTTGAGCACTTACTGTGTGCCATATATGTTCTAAGCACTCTTTGTCTATGACGTCAATCTTCAGAACAGCATCGTTTTAGAAAAGGGGAAACTCAGCAACAGAAAGGTTAAGTAACCTACCCAACTCATAGGTCCAGTATATGATAGAGCTAGGATTAGATTCTAATTGTTAAAGCCAGAGCAGCTAAGCTCCAGAGCCCTTGGTCTTAAAACTTTACCATATTGTCCCTTTTGCTTATGCACCCTTTCTCTTTTTCAAATGTAAATATCGACTTCCTTTCTACTATGGAATATTAAGATTTCACTTTCTTACACTCCTACCTCCCCCCTCAAATTATAGGGCCCTACTCTGGGACTTCTATTACCATCACTCCGCCCCCCATTTAGTTGTATAATTTTAGTTAAATTCTTCAATATTTATATATTAATTATACATTGATAATGTATTCTGTAGTATAGTATACTGTGATTACATTTTTTTTATAGAATATTTTTGGTTTTCTGGAAGTGGAATTGCCTTATACTTTGCTCAGTTTACTTTTTATTTTTCATTAATTTATCCCCAGAATTACCCATTGTCATTTTTCATTTATTCCCCAAATCACTCACTCTCAGGGAGACACTCTTCAGAGTCCTTCATCCTCTAGTCTGGACTGATTGCTTTCTAGGTTAAGTAGTACATCTCATTGTTGGATTGATGGTACTGGGACTTGCCTTTGTTTTCTCTTGCCCTGATATTCTATAGGTAAGGGGAAATCCTTGTCTTTTTATGTTTGCTTGTTTTGATGGAGCAAATCCTCTAGTAGCTTCTTGAGAAAAGGTGTATTGTAGGTAAAATTTTTAACATTTGCATATCATGAAAATTCTGTTGCTCTTGAGCAAGTTTGGATAAATATAGACGACATTGCTCCACTGTCTTCTGGTTTCCAATGTTGCTATTGAAAAGTTCAGTGCCATTTTGATTCTCAATTTTTTGTATATGAGCTGTAATTTTTATCCTTGAAGAGGTTAAGATCTTGTCTTTATTCATGGTGTTCTGTAGTTTCACTCTGATGTACTTTTGTGTCAGGTTTTTGTTACAGGGATTGAACCCAGAACCATGTATGCAGGAAGCTGGTGCTCAGCCACTGAGCCACATTGGCTCCCATGAGTATCTGTTTTTTTTTTTTTCCGCTTGTTTGCTTGTCCGTTTTTAGGAGGCACCGGGAACCGAACCCGGGACCTGCCATGTGGGAAGTAGGCTATCAACTGCTTGAGCCACATCTGCTCCCTTTATTCATTCTTTGTGCTGGGTACTTGGCCTTTTTAACTTGAAAATCTATATCCTTCTTTCCTGTAATATTTTCTTACATAATTTCTTTGATACTTTCCTTCTATTATCTCTGTTCTCCTTTTGGAAGTCCTTTAATGAATGCTGAACTTACTGGTTTAATCCTCCTCTTCTCTCCCATCTTCATCTTGTCTTTATGAATTACTTAATGAGAATTTCTTCAGTTTTGTCTTGGAACCATTCTATTGAATTATTTTATTTCTGCTATTTTCAGTTTCCAGCATTTCTTAACTGCGGGTTCCTTTTTCTTTTCAGTAGCATCTTGTTCTTGTTTGATAGTACAATGCCATTCACATCATTCTAAGGACAATAATGTTAGGTTTTTTTGTTTTCTTTTTAAATTTTCTTTACTCCCTGCATTAACACTATTCCCTTGAAAGTCCCTTTTCTATTCAGTTTAGTCCTAGTGTTTCAAGTTAGAATCTAGCCTTGATTGTCTCAGGATTCTTCATGTTTGAGAGGCAGAGAAAGCTAACTGGAAGGTCTCTGTGGATAGGTAGGGCCTTTCAATTGGTGGGCTTCATTGTAGGGTAAGGGAGCAACAAGGCTTTTTCATTAGCCATCCCACCCACCCCCAACATCATTTTCTGAAGCTTTTTCTTTGGAGTGGGTTGGTTTCTCCAGAGGGGGATCTTCTAGTTTTCTATCTAGGATGGTATGAGCTGGGCTGTCAGAATTCTTGGAGCCAAGTGAGGGCAGGGGGCTAGGTAGTTCATTGTTCATTATTCATAGTTTCACTTATTATTCTTGTTTTCAATAAAGTCTCTCACTGCCATTCTCACCCATAGATAGTTAGAAGTTTCACCTGCTTTCTTTAATATTAAATCAATGCAAACAACAACCCAAAATATCAACTGCCTATAAATAGGTACCATATAGTGCTGATTCACATAGTCATCATTATAGCATGTTATTACATATTTGACATATTATCTGATTTAATCTTCAAAACAGTACTATGAGGGAACCATTATTGCCACTTGGCAACACTTAAATCAGATTGTAGGTCATATTTTAACAATTCTTTCCTTTTTCCTTCTTAACCTTGGTCCTGGAGAGACTCATAGCACTGAAAAGTAGTAGTGACGAAATTACATTTTTCCATTAATTAATTGCTGTTCTTTTACACATTGGAAAAACATTTTTTACTGGATAGTGGGAGAAGCAGTCAATGTTTCATTTGTTTTTTGTTTTTTTTCTTTTTTTCTTTTTTTTGGTGCACCGTTCCTGGAAGCGCTGCAACACCAGGTCGATGCGTGGAGTGTACGGAGCAAGCCCCCACTCCATCTCCCCATTCCAAAAATCCACTCAATATATTGTCCTCGGATAGAGGACGCACCAGATACCAAACTGATAAGAACAGATACTACACTTGATCCCAGCCAAAAGGCCGAGAAGCGATCATTTGTTTTTAATAATGCAAAAATTCTTACAGAATAGCTTTTGATTCTACTATACGGTATTTCCATGGCCTATATATACTTTACAGCAAAAGGGTACATTATCACAGATTTCAAGAGACCTGACTGAGATCATAAGGCAGGTAAGAAACCGTGAATGAAGGGAACCTGAGTCACTTTAAATAATTCAGAACTCTGTGGGCTGTCAACTGCCACTTTTTCTATGACTTCTTTCTATGCCATTATGAAAAGAATGTATAGTTTTTAAAAATATAACCTGGCTTTTCTTCTACATTTCTAAGACCTTTGAGCTACTCTTGTATTATCAAAGTAAAAGTGATATTCTTTACTGAAATAAAACAGCCACTTGGTAAATGATGTATTAAATCATATGCTATATTTTTAACTTTTAAATGAGACATATGACACCACAGGCCTTAGTAATGGTTTTACTCTTAAGAGTTAATTGCACAAGTCAGTGTAGTTTCAGAAATATAGGAAATCTATGTCTAATAAAATTTTTTTTAATTGTTCACTAGTTTATTTTTCCAAATGGGCAACAGGCTATTTACAAATAAGCAGCTCTCCAATGGATATATATTAAAATGGCAATCCTGTCATTGTTTGAAATCTAAATGAAAAAAAAAGTTCATTAAAGCATATTTGACCTGTGAGTTTTAAACTTTATGATGTAATGACAGATTTGTTTTAGTTTTGTCCCCCCAAACACGTAAGCAACAAAATTGTCTGATAAACTTTTTATTTCAGAATAATTGACAAAATTGGTTTTTTTTTTGGTAAGTTTAACCTAATTTGTTAATCTTTTGTGGCTTCAAAAAGACATAAGTAGGGAGGCGGCTGTGGCTCAATCAGTAGGGCTCCCGTTTGCCATGTGGGAGGCCCCGGGTTCGGTTCCCGGGGCCTCCTGGTGAAGGCAAAAGCCCGCCCGCACGGCGTGGTTGGCTGACCCAGCGAGCACGGGCAGCAAGGGGGGGATAAATGAAAAAATAAAATTAAAAAAAAAAAAAAAAAAAAAAGACATAAGTACATTTGTAGCTGGGGCAATAGAGTACATTATCCTGTTTTCTTTCTTTTAATATATTAGGAATCCAAAGGTATTAATTGTAGAATCTGATTTAAGTGTATATAAAAGTGGAGATAATAGTTTCTATCTCATATATACAAATGTAAGTATTTGTTTAGGCATCAAATAGATGATTTATAAAAAGTTAATATTGCTAAAGCCTGCTGTGGCCTTCTTACTTCCTCCAAGGAAACCAGTATCCTGAATTTGGTATTTATTATTCTTCTAATTTATATATACTTACACTATATATGTACATATGCCTAAATAATAAATGTTATTTTTGCATGTCTCAAAACTACTCTGTAGTGTATGTTTCTGTGCTTTGCTTTTCTCTCAACATTGAGAAATTCATCCCTGTTAATAAATAATGCACCTCTTTTTCACTAATCCTCTCATCAGCTGTGTCTAATCTGCTGTTAAACCCATCTATTTCAGTTATTATATTACGAAATTCTAGAATTTCCATTTGATACTTTTTTTTTTTTTTTGATACTTTTTTGTAGTCTCCATTTCTCTGGTAATTTTTCCATTTTGCCATCTAAGTTATCTAATATAACCAGTTTTATTTATTGTTTTATTTATTTTTTTATAGGAGGTACCAAGGATTAAACCTAGGATCTTGTACATGGGAAGCAGGCACGCAAACCACTGAGCTACATACACCTACTCCTAACCTCAGTTATTTAAAAGTCATTGTCTGAAAATCTTAATATGTCTATCTTCTGTGGATCTGTCTCCATTGTCTCTTGTTTCCCTCTTACTTACTGTTACCAACTCCTGCTCTAGCCAGATAATGGTATTTTTCCTCAGAGAGAGTTAACTGGTAGACCCTTAAGGAAGCAGGAAGATGACCTTAATTCATTCAGGGATTTAGTTGATGCAAAGCTGATTGTAAGTTTTTGTGAGAACTGGTAAATTTCTGGTTCCTAAGTATATTCCTAGGATATAACCTTTCAGGGGGTCCAACTAAAAGCTGGTGTGTTTACCCAGGCTCCTCCTCTCTTAATGGGCCTGGTACTTCAATGTTGGGTTCATCCTCTATACTTCCCTTCTCCCTGAGATGGTGGTTCTTCCATTCTTCACTGTCTTAGTAATGCTTTGATGCCTTTAAGCAGATTTTGTATGTGTGTATGTGTGTTCGAGCTTTTCTAGTTGTTCCTGTAGGGGATTTCATCTCAATTAGTTAGACTTAGTACCATTAGCAGAAACAGAAATTCAAGGTGATCATGTCATATCCTTACCCTAGATTCTCCAATGGCTTTCCATCTCATTTAGGACAGATTAAAGCCTTATAGTTACTTGCTAGGCCTGACATGATCTGAATGACACTAAAAACAGATGGACCTGAAGAGGCACAGACTGAAGAAAGCACAAGTGTATTTTGCCACTCATGTACTAGAACACTTAAGTGTAGGACTTACTGTAAGTCATTTCCATTTAAACATTTTTTTCTATGGTCAATGAAATGAGGTATAATTACTTATAGAAAATACACATTTTTAAGTGTTCATTTGCCTCCGTGAGTTTTGAGAAAAGTATATACCTATGTACCAACAGCTTGGTCAAGGTATATAGTATTTCCATCACCCTAGAAATTTCCCTCCTTGCCTTTTCCCATTAATCTCCCTTCTTCCACACAAGCAACCACTGTTCTGAGCTATCCCCATAGATACTAGTTACAAATTATATCACTGCCATGCTGATCACAACACTGCCATAAGTCTCTGAATGTTAATGTATATTCAGTGTTCAAATTTCACCTATTTCTCTTGATATTCCAGGTGCTTGATATTTTAAGGTCAAGTCTGCATGTTAATCCACTGGTTTAGCTTTGATGAATAGAAGTTATATGTACAAAAATGGTCACTTATTACTTAATTATTATTATTTTGTGGGTTTTTTTTTTTTTTTTTTTTTTTTGAGATACCAGGGATTAAACCCAGGACCTCATACATGGGAAGCAGGCACTCAACCACTGAGCTACACCCAGTCTCCACACATTATTAAATAACACAAGCAACCTGGTCTTTTAAAATACTATTGAACTACACCAAATGACTTAAAAGCTAATTCCTAGAATTTCAACCCTTATATTTCCATGGCAAATCACATATATTATCTTAATCCACAATATCCTTTGGATTTAGGCAGGGGAAAGTGGTTTTCTCAATTTAAAGATAAGCAAAAAATTCAAAAAGCAATTGACTTACATAAAAACCTCCTACCATTAACTGGCTGTGCCAGGATTAGATTTTTTATTCTTTTGCTCACTCCACAACTCTAGGTTCCATGTACAGAAGGAAAAAGCCAAGTTGTATTCCAAAATTCAATTTCCTTGTTTCTTCTCTGAAAATTCATAGGTTGCCCATTCCTTCCATCCTCCAGCATAGTGTTGAGCACTGAAAGAAAACATCAAATACTCCTGTAAACATTTTCTCCTGCTTTATAACACAAAGTTGATAGGAACTTTAGAGGTAAATAAGGCAATGACTACTCACCATCCTATTTAGGGTTTTTTGTTGTTGTTGTTTGTTTTTTTAATTTATTAATCCCCCCTTTGCTGCTTGTGCTCTCTGTGTCCATTTGCTATGCACCTTTCTGTGTCTGCTTGTCTCCCCCTGCTGTGTCAGCTCACCTCCCCGCGCAGGCTGGCCCGCCCTCACCAGGAGGCCCTGGGAATCGAACCCAGGGCCTCCCACATTGTAAACGGGAGCCCAACCAACCGAGCCACAGCCGCCTCCCCCTGTTTAGGCTTTAAGCCTATTGAATAGATTGTGTTGCTTTTGAGTAAAATGAAAAGGTAGAGGGTCTAAGTCTCACTAATCTGCCATTGCTAACATAGTAATTATAAGAAATGCTTAAATCAACCAATAAAATTAAATACATAATACACGGTAATATACATTTTTTTGTTGTTGTTGTTGTTAAGATTTATTTATTTATTCTCCCCCATTGTTTGCAGTCGCTGTCTGCTCTCTGTGTCCATTTGTTTGTGCTTTATGTGTCTGCTCAGCTTCTCTTTAACAGGTACTGGGAACTGAACCTGGGACCTCCCATTTGGGAAAGAGGTGCTCAATCACTTGAGCCACCTCAGCTCCCTGCATTGTTGTGTCTCTCATTGTCTTTCCTCTTTGTGTCTTTTCGTTGCATCATCTTGTTGCATCAGCTCACCACACCTGCCCATCATGCCAGCTTGCCTTTGCCAGGAGGCACCAGGAACTGAACCTGTGATGTCCCATGTGGTAGGCGGAAGCTGAATCGCTTGAGCCACATCCACTTCCCCAATACATTCTTGAATCCTTTTTTTTTTTTTTTTAAAGATTTTATTTATTTATTCATTTATCCCCCCCTTGCTGCTTGTGCTCGCTGGGTCAGCCAACCACGCCGTGTGGGCAGGCCTGCCCTCACCAGGAGGCCCCGGGAACCGAACCCGGGGCCTCCCATATGGTAAACGGGAGCCCTACTGATTGAGCCACAGCCGCTTCCCTCTTGAATCCATTTTTATACTTAATCTACATACCTGTCAAAGCCCAAAGATAGTGCTGTGTCCAAAGCCTTCTTGCTTCTCACTCCAGCTAAACATGAAAATACTAGACTGTCAGATTTGGATGGTTTTACTTCATTGTACTTTTCTTTGAAGTCTCTCGGGTTCATCTGCAGAGCTTGATTTACTTCATCCACTGGAAGAAAATGTTAATTTCATTTAAATTTTAGAAACAGTAAATAAGTGAACATATATGTATATCAGCTTAAGACACATGTCACTTACATGGTATATTGATGGACCCAGGGATTTTTCCATACTCTAGGATTTCCCATCTTTCTCTAACATCAATTAACATAATGTTTTTGGAATTCAGCAGGTTTTTAAGTTCCTTATAAGTCACATCTTTAGGAACAGCAGTACAGTAATTGTGGCAGCTTCCCTTTAGTGACCTAAAACCTAGAAAAAATAAAACAATTTAGGCAACTTTGAAATGGTAACACTTTTAATAGCTGGAAAATGTAGGTTAAAGGAAACTCCTCCCCCTGCCCCCAGTTCCAATCAGCTAACTATAGTTAATCTTCTTACTTTAATAAACTACATCGTCTATGTGTATGTGTATATATATATATTTTGTTTGTTTTTTACATTTTCCACATTTTTTTTTTTATATTTCTCAATTAATTGTAATGGATACATATAAAAATTTTTTTTGAATCAATATATTACACAATATATTTGGTTCATAGTAACCATTCATACAGTATTTGTCCTTTTGTGTCTGGCTTGCTTCGCTCAACATAATGTCCTCCAGTTTCATCCATGTTGTCATATGCTTTACGACTTCATTTCTTCTTACACCTGCATAATGTTCCATCGTGCGAATAGACCACAGTTTGTTTATCCATTCGTCTGTTAATGGACACCTGGGTTGTTTCCAATTTTTGGCAATGGTGAATAATGTTGCTATGAACATCGGTGTGCAGATGTCTGTGTCACTGCTCTCAGTTCTTCTGGGTATATACCCAGTAGTGGTATTGCCGGGTCATGTGGCAAGTCTATATTCAACTTCTTTAGGAACTGCCAAACAGTCCTCCATAGTGGCTGTACCATTCTGCATTCCCACCAACAGTGAATAAGTGTTCCTATCTCTCCACATCCTTTCCAATACTTGTAGTTCTCTGTCTTTTTAATAGTGGCCATTCTGATAGGTGTGAAATGATACCTCATTGTAGTTTTGATTTGCATTTCCCTAATCATGAGTGATATTGAGCATTTCTTCATGTGTTTTTTTGCCATTTGTATTTCTTCTTTAGAGAAATGTCTATTCAAGTCTTTTGCCCATTTTTTAATTGGGTCATTTGTCTTTTTATTGTTGAGTTATAACATCTCTTTATATATCCTGGATATTAGACCCTTATCAGATATGTCATTTCCAAATATTTTTTTCCCATTGAGTTTGCTGCCTTTTTACCCTTTTGACAAAGTCCTGTGAGGTGCAAAAGTGTTTAATTTTGAGGAGGTCCCATTTATCTATTTTTTCTTTTGTTGCACGTGCTTTGGGTGTAAGGTCCAAGAAACCACCACCTACTACAAGGTCTTGAAGATGTTTCTCTACATTTTCTTCTGGTAGTTTTATGGTCCTGGCTTTTATATTTAGATCTTTGATCCATTTTTAGTTGATTCTTGTATAGGGGGTGAGATAGGGGTTCTCTTTCATTCTTTTGGTTATAGAGATCCACTTCTCCCAACACCATTTGTTGAAGAGACTGTTTCTTCCTGTTAGTGTGGGCTTCGCAGGTTTGTCAAAAACCAGTTGAAGCAAATGGGGAAGGGGGGGGGGGGGTTTAAAATGGATAAAGTAAATAAATAAATCTTTAAAAAACAAAACAAAACAGTTGAGCTCTTTCCCTGCCGCCGCGGAGGTACGCGGAGGCGGAAGCTTGGGTGATTTCAAGATTCAGCTCCACCCGTAATCCACCGGCATGGCCAAGGAAGGCATTGTTGCTGGAGGTGTAATGGACGTTAACACTGCCTTACAAGAGGTGCTAAAAACCGCCCTCATTCACGATGGCCTAGCACGTGGAATTCGCGAAGCTGCCAAAGCCTTAGACAAGCTCCAAGCCCATCTTTGTGTGCTTGCATCCAACTGTGATGAACCCATGTATGTCAAGCTGGTGGAGGCCCTTTGTGCTAAGCACCAAATCAACCTAATTAAGGTTGACAATAACAAAAAACTGGGCGAATGGGTAGGCTTCTGTAAAATCGACAGAGAGGGGAAACCCCGTAAAGTAGTTGGTTGCAGTTGTGTGGTTGTTAAGGACTATGGCAAAGAATCTCAGGCCAAGGATGTCATCAAAGAATATTTCAAGTGCAAGAAATGAACAAATAAAAAACTTTGCTCTCAAAAAAAAAAAAAAAACAAAAACCAGTTGACTGGGAAGCGGCTGTGGCTCAATTGGTTGGGCTCCCATTTACCATATGGGAGGCCCTGGGTTCGATTCCTGGGGCCTCCTGGTGAAGGCAAGCTGAGGGCCCATGCAGGTGCAGCAAGATGACGCAAAAAAAGGGAGGAAAGCAGACACAGAAAAACGCACAGTGAGCACAAGCAGCAAGGGGGGGATAAATAAATAAATAAAATAAATTAAAAAAAAAAAAAAGACATTATAGGGAAGCGGCTGTGGCTCAATCAGTAGGGCTCCCGTTTACCATATGGGAGGCCCCGGGGTCAGTTCCCGGGGCCTCCTGGTGAAGGCAAGCCCGCCCGCACGGCGTGGTTAGCTGACCCAGCGAGCACAAGCAGCAAGGGGGGGTAAACGAATAAATAAATAAAATCTTTAAAAAAAAAAAAAAAACCGAGGTTAACTTCTACAAAAAAAAAAAAAAAGACATTATAAAAAGAAAAAAGAAAAAACCAGTTGACTGTATAGGTGAGGGTTTATTTCTGGGTTCTCAATTCTATTCCACTGATCGATGTGTCTATCTTTATGCCAGTACCATGCTGTTTTGACCACTGTAGTTTTATAGTATGTTTCAAGGTCAGGCAGTGAAATGTCTCCCACGTCGCTCTTCTTTTTTAGAATGCTTTTGGCCATTCGGGTACACTTACCCTTCCAGATGAATTTGGTAATTGCCTTCTCTAATTCTGTAAAGTAAGCTGTTGGGATTTTGATTTGTATTGCATTGAATCTAAAAATCAGTTTGGGTAAGATATGTATATATTTTGCACATATTCTCTTTCTGGGCAGCAGGATGCAGCCTATTCACCTGTTTGGGGTGCTTGACACTAGCCTTGTGCTGGTTCCATATTCAACTCTCCAAGGCCCTTAATTGAGGGGAGCTTGTGCACACCCATTTTGGTAACTAAATATGATGTATAAACCCTACTCTAACTCGAGTTATGCTATTAATAAAATTTTAACTTCATTTTCTCTTGCAAGCAAAGATAATAAGCCATATGTTAGATGTTGGAACCTTACCTTTTAAACTACACTTTTAAGTGCTCTATCTCTTAAATAACTAGTAACATAGTATTGAATTATGAGCCATAAAATAAAATATATCCATGGGTCCATACTGACATAAGGAATAAATAAGTGGGAGAGAGGGACCATCTTCCTTACATCAGAATTCCAGTTAATAAGTGTAGAAATGATGGAAATAGAAAATAATCATTAGGCAAACACTCTAATAATAACTGTTGCATGCAAGAAGCATTAATAGATGCTAGATTTAGAGTAAGAGGATACTATTTCCCTAAAAGATACTTACAGGGGAGCAGGTGTAGCTCAGTAGTTGAGCTCCTGCTTCCCAGGTACAAGGTCCCAGTTCAATCCCCGGTAACTATAAAAAATATATAGCACCTCTTAAAATATATTTATATATATATAAATAACATTTTTGTAAGCAAATGCACATATATGCATATATATTTATATATCATTTTACAAATATTGGTATGTATTGTGAAAATTTTTATTTTTACCCACAATAAAAAAAAAAAAATACTTAAAAAGAGAAATCTGAAAGCACTTTAAAATATTAAATATAAAATAAAATTGTTAGTGTAGAACTGGCATGGGAAAAGACACGTGTCTTAAAGGTCCAAATCCAGATATAGACTCACAATGTAGATATGAGAATTCAATAACTGGTAACAATGATATTTCAAAATGGGCATGTACAAGCTCCCCTAAATTAAAGGCCTTGGAGAGAGTTGAATATTGAATCAACACATGGCTAGTGTCATGTTATTTCCTTGTTCATATATTTTGACCATTTTTCTACTGGGATTTTCTTTTTTTTCCCTATTTGTATGAACTCTATTTTATTAATATTAATTTTTCTGTTTCAAATATTTTCTTCCTGTCTGCCACTTGTCTTCTAACTGTTCATTGTCCTTTTTTATATATAAATTTAGCATTTTTATGAAGTTAAACCAATATGGCTTCTGAATTTTATGTCATGTTTAGAATGGCCTTCCTGTCCCAGATTTAAATTACCCATTCATGTTTTCTATTAGTACTTTCAAGGTAATAGTTCTTAGATGTAACATTGGAATTTATTTAAATGTAAGGAATGAGGTAATGACCTGCTTATCATTTTCTCCTAATGGCTATCTAGTTGCCCTGAGTAATTTATTGAATAAAATATCATTTCCCTATTAACTTGAAATATTTTATGTTACATATATTATTTTTATATGTACATTTATTTATGAATACATTTATATGTACATTTATTTATGAATATGAAAGTATTTAGAAGGATGTGTACCAAAAAACTGTTTCTTGGGAAGAGAGTGGAATGGGGAGGATGTACAATGGGGGATTTATGCTTTGCTTTGTTGTTTGATTTCTCAAAATATAAAGAGAAATGTAGTCATATATTATTAGTATAATTTTTTAAATGAAAAAAGACACCTTTTTTCCTAAGGCTTTCTCTAACTCAGATGGAGTCAGTTATTAATTCCAATGCAGTCTAGCGCGACTGGACTGTGTGGTAATTGTTTACTCGTGTCTGTCTGCCTCAGAAATGTTGTACTCCTGAGCTGCACAGGCTATACGTCCTCCCCCCGCCCGGGGCAAGTGTCGTGGCAGATTAGATGCTTAATAAGTGGTTGTTGAATAAAGGTAAAACGAAACGACAAAGAATTTGCATGGAAAAGCATATCTTAACTACAGAGCATGTACCAACAGTTAAAATGGAATTAGCAGGGTGGGAGTGGGGAAGTGTGGGGGAGAGCGGGGAAGTTGTGCCCGGGTCCCTGTAGCTGCAGGGATGCTGAAGGAAAGACAGCATGTAAAGCAGAAATGAGACTGGAGGCCAGAATTTCTGCGTTCTAGGCACTAACCACCTATACTTCTCTGGCTTGTTTCCTCATCTGTAAAATTAGGAGTGGTACGTTATAGCCCTAACTTGTCACAATTCAGGTGCCATTAAGCGATAAGCACCGTTCTCTAGAGGGTTATAAGTATAACTCGCAAGGCTCGGCTCGTCATTTAGTCTCTCCTGGGCAGGGGGAATGGTCAGCTTGTTCGCTCCTGTGTCCCCAATTGACCTTCATTGCTCAGTCAAGCATCAACACCTTTAAAACGCCTTCCCACGGAGCTCCCTGAAGAAATGTTTACCCCTCTCCCTGCATAGAGCCACCATAGGCTCGGGTAGCCGGGGATCCGAAGGAACAAGAACTGCAAGTAGTTGCTACATCCCCACGTGCCAAGAGCAATGGATCTGACTTTTAAGTGGAAGTCTGAAGAAACAAGCACCCCACCAATGACATCTCTTTCCTGGGGCCCTTTCTCCAGGGACCACAGAGCTCACCCCAGAATGCAGGCTCCGCGAATCCGAGGACTGCGCTGCGGGTACTCCAGAACAGCAGCCAAGACAGCACCATGACCTGCTTGCGCGCACGTAGGTGCTCGCGGCTTCCACTACTTCCTCCTCTTCCTTCTCTTCCGCGTCCGGCAGCCCGGCGCCCCCCGCCGCCCTCTCGAGCGCCCTCCTGCCAAGCGCCGGCAGGATTTAGTGGTGCTTGCAGGCATAAACGCTGCCCGGAAGGTGCCCTACTTTACAACAAACTCCTTTGGAAGAAATCAAGGATTTCACTTATATTTTGTTTTTGATTTTTCTTTAAAGAGAGAGAAGTTTAAAGGTGGAAAGTAGAAACCATGCCAGACAATATTTAAAGATTTAAAATAAATATCTTTCCCAAATTTACTTTTTTTTTTTTTTTTTTTTTTACAAACATTGTAAAAAATGTTTTTCATACATTGGATTAGTTTAAAGCAAATTGAACAGGCTCTTTTCTGGGAATCGTTCTTAACTACAGTAGCTGGTTCAACTGATATCAATATTAAAATAATTTCACACTGGCATCTTTTCCTCACGACTTGATAATAAGTTTGAAGACAGCTTTGTATTAGTTCCAACTATTTTATAAATAAAGTGTGTCCTACTGCTACTGTAACAAAGACCACAAACTTACTGGTTTAAAACAACACAAATTTATTATCTACAGTTCAGTAGGTTAGAAGTCTCGCTGGGCTAAAATCAAGGCATCAGCAGGGCTCTATTCCTTTTGGAAACCATATTCCTTGGCTCTTGGCTCCCTTCCTTCATCTTCAAAGCCGGAGGCCTACCATCTCCAAATCTCTTTCCTACTCTGAGCCCTGCTTCAGTTGTCACATCTCCTTCTCTGCCTCTCTTGGACCCGTGTGATTACCCGGGGCCAACCTGGATAATCCCGGATAATCTCCCCATCTGAAGATTCTTAACTCAATCACATCTGCAAAATTCCTTTTGCCATGTGTATTAGGGTTCTTCAGACTAACAGAACTGACATAGATAGATAGATGATAGATATAAACATAAATATGTAAAAACTATAAAATGTATTATAGGAATTGCCTCACACAACCATGGGGATTGAAAAGTCTGAATTCTGAAGGGCAGGCTGTAAGCTGTGAACTCTGATGAATGTTTCCATGAATTTCCCAGGAGAAGCTGGCAGGCTGAAGTAGAGATTGAAATTCTTTCTGACTGCTGAAATTATCAGTTCTCCCTTTAATGCTTTCAGCAGGCTCTATGACACTGCTTTCATGTGTCAGTTGTTGATTATGGATGTAATCAGCCACAGATGCAATCAAAGAATGATTTAAATCCATGAAATACTCTCATAGTAACAATCAGGCCAGGGTTTTGACCAAACAGCTGAGCACCATAACTTAGGCAAGTTGACACATGACTTAACCATCACATCATTTCAGGGAACATATACACAGGTTCCAGAGATTAGGATGTAGATATTTTGGGAGGACCATTATTCAGCCCACCACATAAAGTTTCTCATTACTTTATTTTTAATTTATTCTCAACTTGGCTCTCAAATATCATGAAAGCTATATTTAACTATGAATTTATTCAAATATTAATTTTTAGTGGAATTGAAAGTGTATTTCCAAGGAATTTCATTAAGCATGGACTTTTAAATTATTCAGTTTTCATTAATTTAATAATTAATAAAACCACTTCAGATTTCTATACCAGTTACATAATTTACAATTATGTTTTTCAAATCATTTGGAATTTAGCTATGGTCTGTGTAATTTATTTTGTGGATTAACTTTGGACTAAAATGTCATCATACACTGTAGATTCATGTACCCTGTGTGGCATCCCCCAATCTGTCCTGAATAAACCACAGGTAGTAGGAACACAAGATATACAAACAATGTACTTGGCCTTGATGAATCACATTTAATTTGATTTGTGCTTTTGCTAAGAGCATGTATTACTAAAACATTATTTTTTCAATGTTCGTGACTATTATTTGAGAAATAATTTTCTGTAGGATTTTTTTTCCTGAAAAGATGAAAATGTCCTCCTATATTTAATACAGTGACAAACTTGGTTAATTTGAGTCCTGAGAGCAAAAGATGTTCAAGGAGTGAGGCCTGGTCATTGATTTCAGGGGGCAAAGGTATGAGTTCTGCCTTCTGGGAGAGTCTTCAGGGCTTAAAGTATGATGAAAGATGAAGAAAGCACTAGTGCTGAGCTGATAAGAATCATTAATTCTCAAACAACTCATTTTATTTTTTTATCATAAATCATATCCAGGTGACAGTGGGTTGGCAAGAAGGCGATTTTTAAGGGACTTGGATTTTTTCCCATTTCTTTCTTGATCTACTTCATGCCCCCATGTTAGACAAACGAAGAATTAGGAAACATATTGCCTTTCATGCAACACTTTTTTCAATATCTGTCAAAAGTTAAAGTGAACATCTGTTGACTCAGCAATTCCGCTGTCAATAATATTTGCCCAAGTAGGCAAAGATAAATGTCTATGGACAGGGGACTGATTGGAAAAAAAAAAAGTTGGAAAAAAAAGTACTTCCACTCACTAGAGCCCTAAGAAACTATTCAAAAGAAGGAGACCCATGTGCAAATATGCCTAAGATACACTATCATATGAAAAAGTCAAGGTGCAGGACAGAAGGTAGACTATAATCTAATTTCTGTGCTTGCTTTTAATGAAGGAAATATAGTACAAATGCATATTGTCTGTACAAAAATATGGTACAAATGCATATTGTCTGTAAAAGACAATTCCTGGAACAATATACTCAAGACATGGTGATCAGAGGAGAGGAAATAAAAGTGTGGGAAGGAGAAGAAATGAGGAACTTTCCACTCAGTTATGCCGTTTTAATTTTTTTCCTACCAAGAGCATGTATTAGTTTTAGAATAGAGTGTATCTTTAAAAATATATACTTGATAGAAAATTTTAAAGATATATCTATATCTATAGCCTATAAGTTAGCAAAATATTCCACAAAGAACGATGAAGATAAAATCAAGATATTTGAAACATTATTTGAAAAATACAGATTTAACTGATCTTAAGTGAATCTGTATTTTTATTTGATGTTTTGTCACAATGTCTTTGTAATAGCACTAAAAATTTACTTACTGGTTACCATTTAAAAGCGATTTCCTACCTTTGAGGAATCCATTGAATAGTACATTTTACTTTCAATTAAGAGAAAAGATAAATATTTGAAGAATATCAGAAATAAAAACATAGTATTTCCCCAACTCATGCCAAAATTTGAAATGTAGATTGCAACCTCAGGAGATTTTGGTCATGCTAAGGGTACATCTGTTAGAAATCAAGATGGCTTTGTTGTTTGATCACTTTTAAGGAAAACTGGTTTGCATAATTCCTTAATTTATTTTTAAGAAGAAAAGACTTAAATTTCCATATTTTAATTCAGTCTTTTTTTTTTTTTTTTTATACTGTAAACAGAGATCTGCTATATGATATACTAAAAAAGCCCATTCACTGTAATGCAACTTAATATCTAAATTATTTAGGTCTTCTCAGGTTAACATGTCTTTTTTTTTTCTCTCTCCACGTTCTGCTTCATGTCCTCTGTTAAAATAAATGGAAACTTCTGATTTATGAGC
Source organism: Tolypeutes matacus (assembly GCA_026826555.1). Classification (NCBI taxonomy): domain Eukaryota; kingdom Metazoa; phylum Chordata; class Mammalia; order Cingulata; family Chlamyphoridae; genus Tolypeutes; species Tolypeutes matacus. The sequence continues at coordinate 8,747,598 of JAKSZT010053791.1, forward strand.
AATTTCGACTACAACATTAAACCACAACATGATCTCTACTTTTGGGGGAATATTTTCTTTTTCCTAGGGTTATGTACCTCCATAACTAGCACAGTGACTACTGGCATATTTGTAATAATCTGATTTGTTGAATAAATATTTTCCATGAATACAATATAAATGAAGAATAACCACCTTTGCCAGGTTTTCCACATGGAAATAATTTGGGGAGACTATTATGTGAGAAATCAATTAGGATTTTAAAATTAAGTCAGTATTTTTTGGCTTAATGTTACAATTCAACTCCTGAAGGGCATGAGTTGGTGAGGCTGCAGACCAAAGAACGCACTGGGCAGAGAATCAGACATAAGCTTTATTGGGACTTATGAATAGGAGAGACTCTTTGATGGTAGCCAGTCAAAGAATGAATGAAGTTAGCGCTCTGCAAAGAGATGAGAAAATGAGGGGGGATATAGAAGGGGTTTCAGAACAAGGGCATTCCACAAGGTATGAGAACAGAGTTCCTCCTAGGGTCACATGAAATGTACAGAAGGGGTGTGGTGATGTTTTCACTAAGCTCTTAAGTAGGACGTTTACTGCTTTGGGACGTTTATAGTTTGACAACATCTATACATTCTCTCTCCTCTGGGGAGGGTTGTTAACCTTTAAGTTATGTTTAGGTCATGCGGGCAGCTATGTGCTGAGCTATGTGCTGAGGACTTAGGACAGGACCTGGGTCCCCAGGTGAGAGCGTTTGATTTTACTCAAATCACCATAAAGCCATGTCTGTTCCTTGGCTGAATTTTGTGAAAGATGAGATGTCTAGAAATTATCCATGACCAGTGCTGTTTGCAGTATTTATCCTCACAAAATGTTTTCAAACCAATTACTTTCACTAAACATTCACAAAGTGTAGACCACTTTATTAAATAACCGGCTTTGAAAAAGTATAATATAGGTCAAGAAACTTCTAGTTAGGAAGCAAGAACAAATTTTTTAAAAGAGCAGACTAATATAATGAGCGTCAAACGTGCCTTTAGAGTTCAGAGTGTGACAGAGGTGCCCAAGTTACAAGTGGACCTCAATTGGACTCCGGAAAACCCCGGCTGGGCCCTCCAGCCCAGTACTCTGATTTAATTTGGAAAAGATCACTGCTATTCCAAGACTAGCCGGGACCTTTAGGGCTCAGCCGACGTAGAGAACGCGGCTGTGTTCCCAGCCGGCCCCGCCCTCCCTTTCCTCCCCCGCCCTTCCATCCCCGGTCCCGGCCACCGGAGGGGAAGCCTGAATCTGCCAGGACTTGGGCGAGCGAGGCCCCGCCTCTGCCGGCTCGCGGGGCGGATGCGCAGGCGCAGACTCTCCGGGGTGTAGACGCGGCGGCCCGGGTCGGGCGGGGTGAGTTGAGGGGTGGGCGCTGGTGTTGCCGCAGTTTCTTGTTCTTTACTAACGCGACCCGGGTCCTCTCTGTGTCGTGAGGTGGCTGAGAGAGAAGCCCCTCCCGGCCCTTCGTCTTTCAGGTCCCTGGGGGTGCCGGGCGGTCACCTAGGGCCATGTGAGCTCGGCCCGGCGGCGGCGGGAGGAGCCAGGGGAGTTGGGGGGTAGTGGGGCAGCCGAGGAGGGTCCCCAATCTCCTCTTCACGGGGACCGAGGCGCGTGGCGGCCCGGCAGCCTTCCGTCCTCCCTCCCGCGCTCCCTCCTCATGCTGTATTTTCTCTTCTGAAACTTGTGTTTGGGTAGGTGATCGGAGGAAGCGTTTGTAACCTCGGTTTTCTGGCAGCATCGTGTAGTGTTAGGCGCCCGGGAGTCGGGCTGCCTAGGTCCAAATTCCCATCCGCTATTTATTGACTCCGGGATCTCTGCAGGTCACAATCTCTCCTGTGCCTCCGGCTCTTCATATGTAAAATGGAGAAATAGTAACCTACCTCATAAAGATGGTTGTATTAAGTGCATTAATATCTGTGAAGTGCTTAGAACTAAGCAGGACGCACAGCAAAACTATGTAAGTGCTGTTAATCTTTCTGAGCCTGGTGTCTAAAAGGAGAATTGATATGAGGGTTCTCAGTACGAAAGAAGTACCCTTCTCCTTCCACCTCTCCTGAAAATTATTGCCCAATAGTAAGAAAAAAAGTTAATTTTCTTTTCTTTTTTAGATTATGGGCTTTCGTTTACGTAGCCCGTTTTTTTTTTTTTTTTTTTTTTTTTTTTAATAAAAACTTTGTAAATAATTTAGCTGCACATCCTACATTAGAGAAAAGGTAGATGTTACATAATGATGAAGCTGAGAACTGTAAAGTTTGATATTTGGAAAGCCAGGTGAAAAGATTGGCCAGAACATCTTTGTGCAGAAAAGAGTTAACATAGCAAGCTTGAGACTGCGATTCTGAGAATGGCCTGCTTGGAAGGGTAGCCCTTGTTTGGCAGGCATCTGGGATCTTGGATTTTGGGAGTGTTCATATGATGGGAACAATATGGTTTATGTGGAACACCTGCTTTCCTTCTCTGAGTGGAGAATTTTGATATTTGCTAGGCAGAAGGTGCCCAAGTAATCAGCCTCCAATAAAAACCCTGGGTCTTGAGTCTTCAAAGGGCCTCCCCAGGCAGAAATGTTGCACATGTGTTGCTGCATTTTCCTGGCGGGGGGAAGAGTGTGCTTTGTGTGACCCCTCATGAGTGGGAGGAATGTAAGGTAGTCTGTTCATGGATTCCTCCAGACTCCACCTGTCTCATTTTCTCTTAACAGATTGAATATCCTTACTACATTGCTGTAATAAATGTTAGTCCTGAGTACAACTATATGCTGAGTCCCTTAAGACTTTCTAGTGAATCTCTGGAGATCCCCTGACACAATATTGATGATGAAAAGTATTTGAAGCCCTGGTTGGACCTTTTGTTTTTTTTTTTGAGGTACCTGGGACCTTGTATGTAGGAAGCTGGCGCTCAACCACTGAGCCACATCGGCTCCCCTGAGTTGGTTTTTTTCATTTGTTTGCTTGTGGGTTTTTTTGTTTGTTTGTTTTTGTTTTTTTTTAGGAGGCACAGGAGATTGAACCCTGGACCTCCCATGTGGGAAGTAGGCGCTCAACTGCTTAAGCCACATTTGCTCCCTGATTGGACTTTAACTTTACTTTTCTTTTTTATCCTTAAAGGGGGTTGGAAAAGAACAGATTTGCTAAATAGGTGGGTTACCAGCCCATGTGGTTCTTTATGTTTAGGCATAATATGTACGGCAGAAAAATCACTGAAAATTGACTGTATGTTACCAACTTAAGTTTGAGTCAGTGTTTTTGAAAAAAGGCACAGGTTTTTTTACAGATTCCAGGTCAAATGCCTGGTTCTGGTTATTATTTTGCCAGAATTATTTGTGTGTTAATGTTTGTCTTTATCAAGAGTTTATCTGTACCACAAGGGAAAAATATGACCAGTTTCTCATGGGCCATTTTTTCTGGCTTCTATTAGCTATGCATCTCTTTTCAGGACACAAAATTAAAATAAGAAGATAGTAAAAGGCAAAAGATTATGTGATTTAATGAAGATCTTGTAACATTGATGTAAAGATAGTGGTCACCAGGGATTCTAAGGGAAGAGAGAAGGAAGAATAGGTGTAACACGGGGCATTTTTGGGACCTTGCAACTGTTCTGCATGATATTGCAATTATGGTTATAAGCCGTTATACATTTTGTCAAAACCTGTAAAATTGTGCGGTGCAAAGTGTAAACTACAGACGATGGTTAGTACCAGTGCTTCAATATGTGTTCATCAATTGTAACAAATGTACCACATTAATGAAAATTGTTAATGGGGGAAAGTGTGGGAGGGGCAGGGGGTGGGGTATATGGGAATCCCCTATATTTTCGATGTAACATTTATGTAATTTAATGCTCCTTTAAAAATAGAGGAAAAATAAAAAAGGAGAATAGGATAAATAAGTGTAAAGTCACCTGAAGTAGGCACTGATAGTTTCTGGTCCTGTTATTGTGATCCTTTTTCTTCCCTCTTGGTTGAGTTAATTACGTTTAAGTACACACTTTTTCGAAGGCTTATTTTGTGCAGGGCATTCTTCTAGGTATTTTCAGAAGAATAAGATGAAGAAAATATAATTTCTTGAAAGAATATAGTTTACCAAGACATGGAGGAATCTGTAACATTATGTGGAATTAAGGGCCACTAAAGAGGTATAAATGATATTTCAGAAAAGCTAGAAATATCTGGGTCAGGGAGAGGTAGAGAGAATGATCAGAGAAGGTTTTTGGAGGTGAAAGCTTTTGAAGGTGAGTTGAATTTAAATAAGCCAGGTCCAAGGTACTAGGTCCCCTTGGAACATGGCATTGTCCTGCTCCTTTTTCTTTTCTCAATGTGAAGTTTTAGAAGTCATGAAGAAAAGCACTGAGGTAGCACTTCCTTGTTGGAGCTTTTCATCTATGTATAGATCTGAACCCATTTCTAAACACTCTAGAATGTAATCAGTGTAACTGTAAAAAACCAAGGTGAAATTGGTTGGTAGGGCTTTTTTGGTGATGAGTAGCTTGGTTATTGCTCAGAAGGTGGTTGGGATAGAGGATGGGATGGGTGGGCAGGCACTGCTGAGTGGGGCCCTGGAACATTATGTTGGGAATTGGAGGTGGTGTAGACAAAAAGGGATGCAGTAATATATTGTAGCCATGGATTGTCATATGTGGCAATTTCAGTAGTCTGGGAACTTAAAAATAAGCCTGAATAGTAGCTAAAACAGATTATCACTCAAAGCATAACTGCAAATTTCATATAACATTCAAAATTCAGTAAACATTAAGGACTTGCCTTCCTTCAAGCACTACTATTCTCTGGGGACATAATGTGGGTGGGAAGGGTGGGAAGGGATAGACATGGTCTCTGTCCTTGGGAATTTTTAGGGTGTTATAGAAGCCAGACACTAATAAAAAAATTCTCACCAATAATTAAACAAAATCCTCACAGTATCAGTTCAGTCTAGAGAAATCATTGGAAGAGACCACAGAGGAAGTGGGAAGAACAGTTGGGAAGCCATTTGCTCAAGCAAGAGAAAAAATGATTGCTTGTATATGGGGTGATAGGGAGAAGATAAAGACGTGGATGGATTTGACATATATTTAGGACTGAAAAGGGAGAGAACCTAAGATTGGTTGGCTGTGGGGATGGTGAGGGAGTGGGGGGAGGGTGTCGAGGATGACTGAGGTTTTTGGCAAGCACCATTGGAATACAGAGCACTGGGAGAGGGGTTGATCTTGAGTGGGGAAAGATGGTGATTCTCTTTTATGTTAGAATGGAAAAGAATAAGGTAGGTTTAGAAGGAGGGTGGCTTGTAAGTGTGGAGGCAGAAAGATCAGATTTCCCATCTGTCTCTTTTCCCTCAGTAAAGTAGAAGGCTGCATCATTTTTTTGCAAAGTCAGTGGGGAGGTGGAGGAGTTGGAGGTTTAAGAAAAGTGAAAAAGGTTTGCTATGGCTGTTGTGGAGAATAGATAAATTGACCAGAGAGGTATAGTAGAAAATAGGAAGTCTTAGTCCATTTGAGGTTGTGTTGAATTTAGTGGACTCATTCTGCTTTAAAACTTTTCTGCAGCATGTTTGGATGCAGGCATGGAGAAAGTGGCTAATTGGGTTCATCTAGGAATTCTTCCAGATGGGTGATGTGATAATCGTTAAGGATGTGCACAATAACAGAAGTTTTACAATAATGCAAGGTTTTGATGGTGGGGTGACGTATAGGAGCCCTGTATGATGATATGCAAAAGTTCACAACTTTTACTATACACTTATTGTTTATGTATGTTCATGTATGAATGATATACTTCAATTAAATAAAATTTTAAAAAAAGAGAATGAGCACAGATATTTTGATTGATCTCTTTCTGGGTACATGGTAAGGTTGGGCTCTTCACAGTCTACTTGCCCCCACATCTACCTGAAGTTAAATGTGGCCATGTATCTTGCTTTGACCTGTAAAATATGAACAGACATGACGTGTCATTTCTGGGTTAAACTTTAAGAACCAGAACTCCATTCGCCACTTCCCCTTCTCCCTGCCCTGCTGCAGTGATTATGGAAGCCCATGTTGAGCTGCAGCCTCTTGTTAGCCTGGGCACTAGAGGAGAATAGGAGAGGTAGACCAAGCAAGCTGGAAGAACTGCAAGTTGTTATCAGAGAACTGGAATGCTTGAATTAGTGATCTTGCAAAGCAGAACTGTAGGGCTAAGAGGATGAAGAAGGTTGGAGGGAGAAGGTAGTTAGAGATGAGGAGATCTAGGAACTCAGAGATCTTGCACATCTCTGTAGTCTCAGAGGGCGTTAATTTATTGCAACTCAGTTCAACAGTGATGATCCTCTGACTTAAAGAAATGGCTCTTAAAAATGGTAAACTCCAAAGCTCCCTTATGCGGAACATGGAATGACTAAATCAAGATTCAGAATTTAGTAGTGAAAGGTCTTCTATCTGGATCATTAAAAAATGAACAAAAATACTCCACAAAAAGGGTAAAATACCTTAGTCATAATATCCATTAGAATTTAGACTAAACTATTCTAACAGGGACAACATATAGTGGCTTTTAAAATGCTTAACTTTTATCTGAAATCTTAACTTCAAGGTTTTAGGAAATTTAAGAGAGAGGTAAAAAGCACCATGAAGATATAGGCAAATCCAGTGTGGTACATTAGACAACTTTGCTATTTGAAACATGGTGTTTGGTGTCACATTAGGAGCTTGTTAGAATCTCAGGTCCTATGCCAGTCTCACTGAATCAGAATCCACATAGTAGCAAGAATCCCAGGTGACATGTGCACTGGCCTAGTCTCTCTTTTTTTTTAAAGAAATTCACTTTTTTTTTTTTTTAAGATTTATTTTTATTTATTTATTTATCTCCCCTTGCTGCTTGTGCTCGCTCGCTGTGTCCATTTTCTGTGTCTGCTTGTCTCCCTTTGTTGCGTCATGTTGCTGCGCCAGCTCACTGTGCAGCGCAGGCCGTCAGCTCACTGCACCACGCAGGGGCCGGCTCGCCTTTATCAGGAGGCCCCGGGAATTGAACCCGGGGCCTCCCATATTGTAAACGGGAGCCCAACCACTTGAGCCACAGCCGCTTCCCAGGCCTAGTCTCTTAAAAAGCCACTGTCATAAAGTGTGAATCTTGGTTGAATCCTGAGTCTAAAAAACAAGCCATTAAAGACAATTGGGGGGGGGGAGCGGATGCGGCTCAAATGGTTGGGCGTCCATCTGCCATATGGAGGGACCTGGGTTCGATCCCCGGGACCTCCTGGTAAAAATAAAAAAATAGAGAGAAGGCGCATGGGCTGCCAGGCTGTGTGTGCTGGTGAGCTGCCAGGCCCCAGGCGCCATGCAGCAAGATCATGACACAACAAGAGAGAGATGCAGGGGAGAGACAAGACGAGATGCTCAGAAAGCTCCGGAAGCCAGGAGCCGAGGTGGCGCAGGTGGCAGAATACCTGTTTCCTACATCGGAAGTCTCCAGGATCAAATCCTGGTGAAGACTAGAGGAGGAGGATGAGAAGAGATAGCAGAAAACAGACACAGAGACTTGCCCAGCGAATGGACACAAAACAGCAAATGGGGAAGGGGGGCGGTTTAAAATGGATAAAGTAAATAAATAAATCTTTAAAAAAAAAAAAACAAAAAACAATTTTGGGTCTCAGTTGAGGAAATAAACATATGAGATGATATGAGGGAATTATTGTTCATTTTCTTAGATGTGATGATGTGGTATGTAGGAGAATGTTCACATTCTTAAGGCATACATTCCGAAGTATTTAGTGGTGAAGGATCATGATCGCTGCAACTTACTTTAAAGTAGGTCAGGAAAAAAATGGGAAAAGTGTACACATGAACATATGTATATGTATATATGCCTAGTCACCCATCATATTTAGACAAGTATGGCAAAATGTTAATAGACTGGAATCTAGATAGTAAAAGGGTGTTCATTATGCTGTCCTTTGAACTTCTGTGGATGTTTGACATTTTCCATAATAGAAAGTTGGGAGAAAACCCCCCCAATAGTGCAGTAGGTTAATCAAGATAGAAATTTATTTCTCTCAGTTGTGCAGAAGGCAGTAGTACAACACTGGTAGGGTGGCTCTACTGTGAGTGTCCCATGGCTTGCATGGCTTCCATCCCTGGTCCATTGTGGCTCTTCCTGCTTCTGTTGTCTCCTAGCTAGTGGGATGGGCCAAAGGCAAGGGGAGTGCATGACCCAGAAGCAGCACTTAGCACATCTGCCCCATTCCATTGACCAAAACTTTAGTTTTTTCTTCACCTGGATATCATCTATCTAGAGGATAGTTGGTAAAATCAAAGGGATGTACCATTTGTATATAGGTTTAATAAAGATTTCTTTAGTTTCTTTGTTCTTAGCTGACATTTCCTTCCTCTGTTGATTTACTAGACCAATTAAAATTGAAGTCATTTCGATTTTAATATATATTAAGTAAAACATATAAAATTTTAATCTTGAGGATTGAAGTATATTCATTACCCCCCCCCCATCTTTTCAGTAAATAACAGATGCGGGTGAAAGAGCCATCCAAAGCTGTATCTGAGAAAGTCAAAAGAAGTAAAAGGCCTACGATACCTCATGATGAAGACTCTTCAGATGATATTGCTGGTAAATTGTGATATTTATCATCCCAAATAGTATTGGGGAAAAGAAATAATAATATATGTTTTTAATTAATAAATCCACCATATTTTCACCATTTTCTGTATGAACTTTAGAATGAACTTGTCTAGTTCCAAAAAGTCTTACTCTTGTTTTCTTTTTTTTTTTTTAATTGGAATTTTGTTTAATTTATAAAGTAACTTAAAATTGACATCTTTGTGATTTTGAGTCTTTTAAGATTTGTTCAAATCTTTTATGTCCCACAAAAGTGGTTAAGATTTTTCTCATGTAGTTCTTTCGTATTTCTTAAGTTTATGTGTAGGTGTTTTATCTTTTTTTGTTGCTGTAATAACTTATGAAAAACCTAACTGGTTGTTTTCAGGACCAGTACTAGGGTGGGGCAAGCTCTGTGCCTAGGGTACATTGAAGGAGGCACTCACTGTCAGGGCTCTGCAGTATAGCCCAATTAACACCTGAGAGGGAGTACCTCAAATTTCAGAACCTAGGCACCTGGCTTACTTCACCCTGGTCCAGGCCCTGGTTGTTAGAATGTGTGAATGCTATTGATTTCTGTATAGCAATTTTGTACCTAGCTTCCTTATTGAATTCTTGTATTGTTTGAATTATTTTTCAGTTGGTTTTTTCAAATGTATAATAATATATTTGCAAATAATAAAAGCATGACAAAGATAAAGTATATCTCTAGTTTCTCATCTAAATAGTTTATGATATGGATATCCTTATCTCATTCCTGTCTTTAATGGTACTGATTTCTAAATTTTCCCCTATATGTGTTCTGGCTTTTTTGTTGTTGTTGTTCCCTACTCTTGGTCGGTTAAAACCAAGGCTCCAAGCCACCAGAGGTTGGCAGATGACCCTTGGGAACTGCTGGCTTCAGGGCTTGTTTTTCTCTTCAGCTTCATGACTTTTCTTAGGTTTTGGCCTCTGAGGATTTTCCTTACTTTCTTGCCAGACACCTCCCCATTTAAAAAGATTTTTAAAAACATATATCTTATTTTAAGTATTTTTAAATTGGATAGTTTATCAGGATATCTAATGTGCTATATTTAAGGAAGACTGAATTATATCTTTAATATTTCTTCTATTCTGTTAATGTGGTTTTCTCCAGGGATTCGGATTATTCTGACGTTAACTTTCCTTTGCCTATCTTTCGTAGTTATTTTTCCTCAAGTCCTCTTTTATTTCCTTTTCATTTTGCAGGCTCTTTTCATTTTTATCCTTTACTGTGTTTTTACCAGTGTCCTTATCACTTTATGCTTTTTTCAGTTTGGCCTTCATTTTTGTGACTGTTTTATGTATTTTTTTTCTTCTACATCTTTCTCTAACTCTGCCAGTCAGTTATTTCCTGTTGTTTTGCCATCTTATCTAGAGTGCAGTGCTTCTATTTTGTGTTTTTATTGCATGGAAGTAATTGCTCTGCCATTTGTTTTTCCATTTCCTTCCTTTTTCTTTTATTATCTTAGCAAAGAATTTGGGGCTTTGGTTTCTCTTTGATTACTCATTCTTTGATAAGGGGTTGCTTTTCTCAAACCAGCTAGTTTTAAAATGTTTGTGTGGGAAGGAAAAGCCAAAGTCTTTTTAGACTTAGCTGAGTTTTGAGTTTGAGTTCATTTAGCCTTATTTCTTTTCAACCAATAGGATTAAACAATCCTCATTTTTTTTCAGAATCCAAAGTCTCTCTCCCCAGTCGGCCTAGAAAATGCTTCCTGCAAGTAGAGTTTGACTTTTTTTTCTTTTAAAGCTAGATTAGCTCTCAGATGACCTCAGATTTAGTTTTCAGCTTCCCTTCTCTCTAAGCCTTCCTTGTCCTAACCACTGGGCTCTAATATATATTAGGAGAGCCCAGTGGTTAGGACAATATATATATATATGTATTTTTTTTTTTTAGGAGGTAAAACTGGGGATTACTGGGGATTGAACCCAGGACCTTGTATATGGGAAGCAGGCACTCAACAACTTGAGCTATATGCACTCCCCAGACTGAAATTTCCTACTTCTGCTTCTTCTCAAAACAAAATTGAATGTAGGAGAGGTCCTGTCACTATTGCTGCAACACAGCAATGTAGATTTTTCCCCATGCCTGGGAAGCATGCTTGTTTTTTATGAAATCTGCAGCAACAGTATTCTCTTTCTGCAACCTTCTGCATGCACCTCTATTTGATCTCTTCGGTATTGGGACTTAAGCCATCTCCTGGGTTCTCTGAAAATGGACTTTGTGTCTTTGTTTCCTGTTCTTGCTGTCCTTGAATAATTTCTGGGAGAAGTGGGAAGTGTTGACTTTATGCCACCATTTGCAAACTAAAAGTCTTCCTTATAAGGTTTTTATTACTTTTTTTTTTTTTTTTTTTTTTTTTAGTTACTAGGGCCCTGGGATTGAACCCGGGACCTCGTATGTGGGAAGCTAGCACTCAACCACTGAGCCACATCAGCTTCCCTGTGTTGGTATTTTCATTTGTTTTGCTTTTGTTTTTTTCAGGAGGCACTGGGAACGGAACCTGGGACCTCCCACGTGGGAGGTGGGCACTCAACCACTTAAGCCACATCTGCTCCCTTTTATTAATATTTAAAGTGGAAAACATGAAGATTCTGATTACTGCTTTTGATTTGTATAATGTGAAACAACTAGACTTTAATACATTTTTACCTTTTGTTCAGGAATCTCTGTAAGATCTATTTGTCAGATGAATATCAGACAATTATATGATTAAACAAATATACAGAAAACTCAGGAATATACTTCTTAACACAGAAGGACTTTTTTTATATATATTCCCCCCACAAAAGATAGTGAATACTATTTAACCATTGGTTAGATAGTAGGGGGAAACTTTAAACTTTTTAAGAAGTTCATACTTATGAAAAGCATATATGATTGAGGCATGTTAAAGCTTAATTTTTAGCTTTTCATCTTGAATTCATTTATCTATGAATTCATTAACAATTTTAATCCTAAAAGTCTGTAGAATCAGAATTTTTAAATTGTACTCTGGCCAGCCCACCTCCAGGGAGGATATAGAAGGTGTACAGAATGATTTTTCCCTTAGATTTTTTTTTTTTTTTTTTTTTTTTAAGATTTTTATTTATTTATTCATGTATCCCCCCCTTGCTGCTTGTGCTCGCTGGGTCAGCTAACCACGCCGTGCGGGCGGGCTTGCCTTCACCAGGAGGCCCCGGGAACCGAACCAGGGGCCTCCCGTATGGTAAACGGGAGCACTACTGGTTGAGCCACAGCCGCTTCCCTCCCTTAGAATTTTAAAATATAAAACTCCAATAGAGTAATGACAGTAGTAAACCATTTTTTTGCTCTAATATTTGCATGGTCATTTATCTGTCTTCCTCTGGACAGTCCTCTCTTTATATGGCATAGGCCCTTGTTTTTCAAACATAGGACTTCAGAAATACTACTTTCATGTCTATTCTTAAAAATTGCTCCTGGTGTTAAATTAAGATTTTTAATCATTAATTGAGCTTTACATATTATTTTTGTTGAAATTAAATTTAATTATAAATAACTTGTTAGGAATCACATTCTTAATCTTGAAGATGAGATGGGGCTAATGCTTAGCTTCTCTCTAGTTCATTAGCAGGTGAAAAGGAATGCTTTGCATTGAGAAAGGGAACTAGCGAGAAATGAAATGTACACACCTTCTTCTTTTTCCCTCTTCTAGTTACTCAGTTTCTTCCTCTGTGTGATTTTGGTAGGTAGTTGTGGTTTTGGTGGTTGGGATATTTGACGTGGAGAAATTAAAGTGTTCAGACTGTAGAGAGAAATTGCTTCCTTGGGAGAAGAATATGGCTATTTGAAAAACTAAAATATATTTACTCAATTTTGCCCATTTGTCTCCACACAGTGCACACAGTGGTAATCTGTTGTAAAGGAAAATTAGGGACCAGGCAAAAACATTTGTTATTTGGGAATATCCATTAAGGAGAATTCAGAGAATTATTATTATTATTTTTTTGTGTGTGTGTGGCAGTATTTGCAACTTTAATAACACATTTTAAAATCTACCTTTTGCCTTGCGGTATTATTATAAGCATAATTATTGTAACCACTTATACTAATTGAGACATGCAGTGGTATATATTATCAACAACAGCAGGTAGTCTACAAAGAATTTTAGTTTAACTATGCAATGAAAATTTCTAATAATTTTTTTTCTTTAAACTTTTTAATTTGAAATAATTTTAAACTTAACAGTTCACAAAAATAATACAAACCCCATACAGAGAGCTCCAACATACCTCCTGTTTTAGTTTTGTAGCTGCTAAAGCAAATACCATACAATGTGTTGGCATCCAATAAACAGGAATTTATTGGTTCAAAGTTTCAGAGGCTACAAGGCTTGCTTCATCTCAGAATCTCTATCTTCTGGCTGACTGGCAATCTTTGGGGTTCCTTGGCTTTCCCATCACATGGCAATGCACAGAGCACTAGTATCTCCTTTCTCTTCTGGGTTCCTTTGACATGCAGTTTCTGGCTGCTTCTAATGGCTTCTCTCCTGATTTTCACTGCTGAGAAAGGATTCCAGTAATCCAGAGTATGGCGAAACTTGTTACAGTTAGGCCACATCTTAACTGAAGTAACATCTTGAAAAGATCCTATTTACAATGGTTCCACACCCACCAGAATCTGGACCAAGACCAAGACCAAAAACATGTCCATAAACTAGGGTACACAATTCAGTCCACCACTCCCACGATTAACAGATCAACCAATTTTAACATTTTGCCACATTTGCCATATTATTCTATCTATCCATCTATCTAACCATTTACTTGTTTTCTGAACATTTGAGAGTAGGTGGTATACATCATGCTCCTGGAACACTTAATACTTCCATGTACATTTCCTTAGAATAAGGATATTCTCTTATTTAACCACCTTTAAGTGCAGTAATCAAGTTCAAGAAATTTAACATTTATATAAAACTTATAGTCAATATTCTACTTTTTTCATATGTCCCAGAAATGTTCATTTGAGTCTTTTCTCTTCCAATATTAGATCCCATCCAGGATCACTTAATGCATTTAACTGTCATCTTTTTAGTTGCTTTTTTTCTCTTTTTTTAAATTGTGGAAACATATATGACAAATCTTCCCATCTCAAGCACTCCCAAGCATATGATTCAGTGAGATGAATCACATTCACAATGTGCGATACTCTTACCACCATCTGTTACTAGAACTTTCCCATCACCCCAAACAGAAACCCTATACCAGGGGTTCTTAACAAGGGACCTGTGAGCTTGAATTGAAATTCAAAAAAAATTATTCTTGTGGGGACGTGTTGGTGCTGGTGTGATATATTTATTAAATAGTACACAGTATAGTGTGGGCTTAGTAAGGGGTCCGTGGTTTTCACCTGACTGACAAAGAGATCCGTGGAACAAAAAAGGTGAAAACCCCTGCCCTATACCCATTATGCATTAACTCCCCATTTCCCCTGCTCCATATCCCTGGTGACCTTAACACTATTTTCTGTCTCTATGAGATTGCATATTCTCTGGTGTTTTCTTCGTGGTTACCATGGGGCTTACGTTTAACATCCTAAATCTTTAACAATCACATTTGCTTTGATACCAACTTAACAACTTCAATAGCATATACAAACTATGTTCCTATACCACTCCACCCCCCACTTTAATGTACTTCTTGTTGTAAATTGTATACTTATACATTGTATCCAAAACCACTTATTTATCATTACATTTTATGCATTTGCCTTTTAAGTCCTGTAGTAAGTAAAAAGTGGAGTTACAAATAAAAATCCAATAAATAGTACTGGCATTTATATTTATACATGTCATTAACTTTACCAAAGGTCTTTTATTTCTTCATGCAGTTTCTGTCTATTTTCTATTGTTCTTTCCTTTCAACCTGCAGAACTCCCTTTAGCATTTTTTATAGGGCTTGTCTAGTGGTGACAAAGTCCCTCAGCTCTTATTTATCTGGGAATGTCTTAACCCCAACCTCATTTTTGAATGACAGTTTTTCCAGATACAGAATTCTTTTTTTTTTAGCATGGATGATTTTTTTATTAATATAATATTGAGTGGGATAAAAAAGAAAGGCAGAAACTGAAGACCACATATGCATAAAGTTCAGAAACAACTACAATATATTGCCTAGTCGTCAGGTAGATGACAAAACCCCAAAACCAAGGGCCAGGAAATAATAAATACAAAGTTCAAGATAGTGGTTTTCTGGTATGGGGTGGGACAAAGGGGCTTAAACAGGATAGAGGCAGAGCTCATGGGAAGATGTGACTTATATATAGTTAATGGTATTGTAATATTAATAAGTAAATATATAAATAAATGAATACACTATTAACAAACACAAGCAAATTAAATAAAATAAAACCATATACAGAACAATGACAACGGTGTGTCATGGATTAAGGATTTTAAATAATCAAATACTTTGCATTCGAGGTTTTTTTCCTTAAAAAAAAAGAAAATGAATGTGTACAATATGCTATTTGTGTATAAAAGATAGTGGGGGAAATATCCATTATCCAAACCTTTAAAATTCTATATTCATAGATGACCTGTACATACCCATGAAACTGGTGTTAGCCTTTCACAGGGTCTCTGGGGGCTGGCTAGGAGTGAGAGGTCACTCATGGAAGCCCAGATACAGAATTCTTGGTTGGCAGTTTTTTGCTTTCAGCACTTTAAATATATCATTCCATTGCCTTCTTGGCTCCATGGTTTCTGATGAGAGATTGGCACTTAATCTTATTGAGACTCCCTAGTACATACACGTTGCTTCTCTCTTACAGCCTTTAGAATTCTCTATCTTAGGCATTTGACAGTTTGATTAGAATATGTCACAATGGGGTCTCCCTCCTTTCTCCTACAAATGATGATGATAGAATATAGGAGAGTTAATCTATGTGAAAGGATTTTACCTGTATACCTTAATTGAAAGGAAATGCATTTGAAATGCTTGACATAAAGCAACTGTTCAATAAATATTTAATCTCCTTTATTTTATCAACCTTTTTATTTTGAAATAATTATAGATTCACAGGAAGGTACAGAGAAATATACAAGGGAGGTCCCTTGTACTCTTTACCCAGACTTCCCCAGTGTTAAAATTTTGTATAATTCTAGGAAATATCAAAAACAGGAAGTTGACATTTGTATAATCCATCGAGCTTATTTAGATTTCACCAGTTATACATGCACTTGTGGGAAAGCAATGGTGGAAGAGGGGCTCTATGCAATTTTATCACATTGTAGTTTCCATGATCAAGATACTTAACTGTAGTATCATCCCAAGAAATTCCCACGTGCTACTCCTGATAGCCGCAGCCCCATTCCTAACCTCTTGCAACCACTAATCTGTTTGCCAACTCTATAATTATTTTGTGAATGCTGTATATATGGAATCATACAGTATGTGTCATTAAGCATAAATAATATGTATATTATTTTGCTTTTTGAATTTCTATGCTTTTGATTACAGCATTTAAAGCTATTGGCTTTTGCTTATTGATGGTAACATTTTGGTTTAGCAAAGAAAATGTTCAGAATTTGTTTTGTCTTATTTAGTGGGCTTAACTTGCCAACATGTAAGTCATGCTATCAGCGTGAATCATGTGAAAAGAGCGATAGCTGAGAATCTGTGGTCAGTTTGCTCAGAATGTATAAAAGAAAGAAGATTCTATGATGATCAGCCAGTACTGTCTTCTGATATTTGGTTGTGCCTCAAGTGTGGTTTTCAGGTGAGAAAAGTAATATTTATGTGTGAGTTTGTTTAAAATATTTTCCTAAAATACTGTGAGTTGGACTTTTGTTCATACATAAGACTTAAGATAAATTTATTCCAATTTACATAGAAACTTTCCAAGAATGAGCTTAGATATGTTTGTCAGGGTGATGTGAAAAGTATATTATGTCCAGAAAATAATTATGTATGGTTTTTAAATAGTTAAAAATGGAATCCAGCCTACTTGTAGTAAGTCCTGTATCTGGACCTGTCTTTACTTAATTTGTCTAATATATATTTACTCAAGAGAAGGATCCAAGTTTTTTTTTAAGTATTTTTTTATCTTTTAAATTTTATTTTTTATCTCTGAAAAAGGAGTATTATTCTTTTTCTTCACAAAATAATTTACAATTCAGAAGCTATTGATATCCATAATAAAGGAATTTTCAAATGAAATTAAATGTGTATACCTTTTTTTAAAAAATGAGAGTATCTTTACTATCTCACATAGGAAGTCCAGAAATAGGGCCACTTAAGGCTAATTAAGTCAGTGGAAAGAACATTAATAACTCTAGTTTCTTTCATTTTTCTGCTGTGCCATCCTCATTTTCATGGATTCAGATGGCTGAAGATGCTTCATGCATTATGTCTTACATAACAATGCCTAATGGTCAGAAAGAGGGGAAGAAAGTACATGCTTCTCTGTGTTCTTTTTAAAAAATATGTTAAAATATTTCCAGAAATATATAGCGGATTTCCCTTCATGTCTCCTTAACAAGAATTGTGTCTCTTTTCTTTACTCATTGGTGAGATTTCGAAATTACTATGGTTAGTTTGAGTGTCAGTAATTTTCAGTGGGGTTGGAATGGAGGTATGAACAGTGTTGCAAATGTGTATATGTGTATTTGTGTGTGTGTTGGGGGATGTTTACTACTGGCTTGCCAGGTTGCTCATTGTCCCACAATGCAGACAGAGAGTGGATACATTTTCAAGTGATAGTGAGATTAATTTTGCTAATTTTGCTATTTAGGTAAATATTATATAATGAAAGCAAGTTAGCCTCTTGTCAAGAAATTAAATTTAATGAGAATTTATATTGCTCTTTGAAACTTTTCCCTTTTGTTTGAAATTAAAAACAAAAGAAAACGTTTTTGGTGTATAAATGAGTATGATGTATTTTTTAAATTAATTTGAAAACAAACTTTTATGTTAAATCATGCAAATAGCATTCTGTTCATCTTCAGGGCTGTGGTAAAAACTCAGAAAGCCAGCATTCACTGAAGCACTTCAAAAGTTCAAGAGAATCCCATTGTATTATAATTAATCTGAGCACATGGATTATATGGTAAGTTAAATTTGTTACTACTTTATTTTTCCTTTGAGGTAAAACATTTAAAGATGTTATATCAGCTTATGCTTTTTTTTTTTTTTTTTTTCAGTTTGAACAGAATCTGTAGAATAATTTTTAAAAATTTATATTACCCAGGAACATAAAATGTATATTGGAAAAAGTTTAGTCATCTCTGTACTTTTCTCTAAATTTCCTTTGTCCCATAAGGAAAATTGTTTCTGTTTTTTTCTTAATGACTTGCTAGTACCAAATTTCAGACTTCTGAAGGAACTCTGAAATTTCATGCAATTAAGTGTTTCATGATATTTCAGGCAATTAAGTGGTTCATGATATTCTGCAGGGAGAGGGAAAAGCCTGGCATATATAGTTTGCAAAAACTTTACAGAAAATTCTGCTACTTAACTCTGGTTTGCAACCTAGTGAAGTTCCCTCATTTTATGGCTATGGAAACTGAGTATCATTTACTTTTTTGTGGTTACAAAGTAAAATTCCAGACACTAGAACAAG
Source organism: Tolypeutes matacus (assembly GCA_026826555.1). NCBI lineage: Eukaryota > Metazoa > Chordata > Mammalia > Cingulata > Chlamyphoridae > Tolypeutes > Tolypeutes matacus. The sequence continues at coordinate 8,765,798 of JAKSZT010053791.1, forward strand.
TCTTTTGATTCCTTAGTCTCTTACCTGATACACCCTGCTTCAGTGGTGTAAGTGGACACTGTATTGAAAAGCTTTCCCTATATTTTAAAACAGTTTTCTAACTGGAACCTATAGGGCTAGGTAGGGCTTGTAACCTCAAGTTTTCTTCAGAATAAAAGTATTTTAACTTTGTGTTTTACTTTCAGGGTTCTAAAATTAATATGAGTCAGAAGGGAGATCATCTTATATTGAATACAGCTCAAGGATTTGGTGCTCAAGTCTATATTTAAAAAAAATTTTTGGCCCCAAGTAACACTGGGGAAATGAGAAAAGAACAGAGGGGAACTTAATATATATATGATCATTGGAGTCAAGGGAAAGAAGAATGTCCTAGTGTGACAGCTCCACAGAGATTTCACAGTAGCCTGAATAGAGCAATAATCTCAAACTCTGGGGCACATCAGAAGCACCAGGATGGGTTGTTAAAACAGACTGCTGGACCCCAACTCCTAGAGTTTCTAATTTAGTAGGTTTGGGGTGGGGTCCTGAGGACTTGCAAGTGTAACAACTCCCCAGGTCTTGCTGATGTTGCTGATCTATGGACCACACTTTGAGAACCCTAGAGAGAAAGGTGGTGGGAGAATTAAGACATGGCACCTGATAGAATAGGTTCATCTCAAAAAACTCTGTGCCAGGACCTCTGTCATACCTCTTAGGACCAGAGTTAAGGTATAAATGCTGATTTAATTTCAGGAAAATAGACTTATCTGGACAGTAAATTAGTGTTAGTTTTAGTTTAGTTGGTGTATTAGTTAGGGTTCTCTAAGGAAACAGAACTGGCAGGAGATATCTGTAAATATGATGAGATTTTATGATTGTCTCATGTGACTGTGAGGGTGCACAAGTCCAAATTCCGTAGGGCAGGCTGCAAGCCAGGAACTCCGATGAAGGTCCTTGATGAATTTCCCAGGAGGAGCTGGCTGGCTGAAGTAGAGATGAAAATTCTCTCTTCTGACTGCTGAAATCATCACTTCTCCTTTTAAGGCCTTCGATTGATTGGATAATACATCCCTTATTGTTGAAGGCAATCTCCTCAGTTGATTGTAGATATAATTAGCCATAGATGCAATCAACTTGCTAATGATTTAAGTCCACAAAATGCCCTCACAGTAACAGCCCAGGGCACCATTACCTGGCCAAGTTGGCCATGAGCCTAGCCATCACAGTTGGTTTTATAATTTTTTTGTTTTTAAATTTAGTTGTATAATTTATTTTGCTTTTATAATTATACAGAGTTATTAGGGTGATGAGTTTATTGAGTTTTGTGAATATATGTTTTAGATTTATATTATAATAAAAATAATTCATATTTGGGGATCTATAAAATATTTCCCTTCAAAAGGAAGAAATTCAAGTTTGTCAAACTATAGAAATTCAAAGGTTGCAGCTATTCTTTTTTCTCTTTTTTTTTTTTTGTGGTTACATATATAAAACATAAATTCCCTATTTTAACCACTTTCAAGTATTCAGTTCAGTGGTATTGACATTCACAATGTTGTGCAATCATCAATACCATCCATTACCAAAACTTTTCCATCACTCCAAACAGAAACTCTGTACTCATTAAGCCTTAACTCCCCATTCCTCCTATCCCCACTCCCCTAACCTGTAATCTACTTTCTGTCTCTATAAATTTGATATTCTACTTACTTCACATAAGTGCAATCATACAATTTGGGTCCTTTTGTGTCTGGCTTATTTTGCACAAGGTGATGTCTTCAGAGTTCATCCACATTGTTGCATGTATCAAACTTAATTCCTTTATATGGCAGAATAATATTCCATTGCATGTATATACCACATTTTGTTTATCCATTCATCTGTTGATAGACACTTGGCTTGTTTCCATCTCTTGGTTATTGTGAATAATGCTGCAATGAACATTGGCATAACATGTGCCTGTTGAGTCTCTGATTTCAGTTTTTGGGGGTGTATTCCTATGAGTGGAATTGCCAGGTCATATGGTATATTCTCTTTTACCTTTTGAGGAACTCCCTGTTTTCCACAGTGTCTGAAGCATTTTACATTGCCATCATCATTGTTTTCTACCTCTTAAACATTTAAAAAATTAACAACTTTCATAGAAAACTTTACTAATTTGGATTTAAAGTGAAGGTGAGCCTGAATTAGAGAAAAATCTAAGCTATTTAAAAAAAGATATATGACAGATTTGTTGCTAGATAGTGGATTTAAAAGATAAAGGATAGGTAGTGATTATTAGCAAAGTGTTTCTTACAGCTGACTTTACATCAGAACCACCTGTGGAATTTGAAACACCTGTTAATTCAGACATATTGACTCAGGTCTTCTGTGTTTCTTAGTTCCGCAGGTGATCCTTAGGCCTAAACAGGGTTAAGATGAGCTGATTTAACACTTAGAGTTAGCATATTAATGAGTGCTATGAAAAGTGCTTTAAAAGTTTCTTGAAAAGGTTCAACATTTCCCCTGTTGATTTGGGAATTCTCCTGTGTCTCAGTTTTCTTATCTGTAAAAAGATAATAATATACTTCTATAAAGATATTTATTTTAAAAATAATAATACTTCTATGATTGTTGGGAGGGATTAAACCAGATAACACATGTACAGCACTTAAAATAGTGCATGTCATGTAGTAATCGCTCAAAAAAAAAAAAAAAATATATATATATATAGTTATTTCTAGTGTAAACAACTAGAATTAATCTTGAGGCTGTCCTCTGCAAATTCACTGCCATCAAAATGGCTTTTTTCTACTTGCCTTTTCTTTTTGTACTCTTAAAGTTAAAACAATATATTATATAACAAGTAAAACTTAAATTGCAATGTCAGTAAACATTTCTGGACATTTCAATATTTTGCAAATGAGTATTTTATATTTGTATTATTTTGGAAATAGTTAATAAATATTGAGTAACTATTATAATATAAACCTGGTAACCATAATTTAATTGTTTAAATTTGATTATGGTCTATTGGAAGAGGTATTTTGGGAAATGTTTTCTGTGATTTGTCTCTACAGACTTACCTATCTGTCTATTGCTATGGACAAGCAATAGAGTGAATACTCAGTAAATATTTGACTGAATTTTGAGTACTATTTAACAAAGGACCCAAACTTAGTTTACAACCATTGATGATCCCAGGACTACTAATAGTTATAGGTAAAAAGATTGTGAACATCTTTTTACCTATAGTGTTGGTATAACACATTACAATTTATAAAACACTTTCAAAACACATGTTCTTATTTGATCGTTGGATCTCGAAACAGATATGTAATGATTCTTTAGATTTTTACAAGAAACCTTTATTAATTCTCTAGGTATTAATGAGCAAATGTAACTGGGGGTAGTTTTCTAATTGGAATGGCTTTTGAAAATCTCTTTCCTAATCCTCATCACATAAGCACCAAACAAAATAAAACACCTATCTCTTCCAGTCTTTTCCATCTCTATAAATGACACCTTCATCTCTCACATAATCAAGACAGAAGCCTGGCAATTATTCCCCTTCTTTTATCTTTTTAAAATTGTTTAACATTTTAACAAAAGTATATAGAGTGTTAAAATGAATCCTTATGTATCCATTACCCAGATATAATGATTGCCAACCTAACAGTAGTCTTGTTTCATCTAGACCAGGGCTTCTCAACTTCACCACTCTTGGCATTTTGAGCTGGATAGTTTTTTGTAGTGGGGGCTGTCCTGTATATTATAGGAAGTTTAGGCCACTACCCACTAGATGTCAGTACACCTGGCCCCCAGTTGTGACACCCAAAAAATGTCTCAGACATTGTCAAATATTTCCTCTGGTGGTAGGGATGGGGCAAAATTGCCCCTGACATACCCTCACCCATTTCTCTCCTCCCATAGCAATTATTTTGACATTTTTCCCTCCCTCATCTTTAATATTTAATTCATTACTCTTCCTATTTGAAAATATATTTAATGATTCTGTCCACTTCTCTCCAGATCCGCTGCTGCTATCTGGTCTGTTTCTGTTCCTGATGCTCTCCAATCTGGTTTATCACAGTAGTATAGTCAGTGATGCCTTTAAATGTAAATTGGATATCATTGCCTTACTTAGTAGACCCCTCAGGACATTTCATTATATGTAGGATAAACTACCAAAACTTTAATTTGAATTATAATGTTCTCTTTATGATCTGTCCCCTGCTTATTTCTCTAGACTTACTAGGTACCTCCTCCCTCTAGTCCCTCATGTAATTTAAAGACAAAAGTGGTTAAGTAACTATTACCTGGTGTGAAAAATTATTGAATTTGCTTTTAGAATATTCACTTAAATTTTATATTTTTTAGGTGTTATGAGTGTAATGAAAAATTATCAACGCTTTGTAATAAGAAGGTTTTGGCCCAGATAGTTGATTTTCTCCAGAAACATGTGTCTAAAACACAAGCAAGTAAGTTCAACAATTGGTAAAGGGATTTATATTAAATACAGCATTTCTTACTTCATGTAAAAATGAAGTAACTGTGACATCTCAGTGTATAATTTGAGTAAGGGTATTACGAGTGCCATATATTTTTAGGTGGCAATCTCATGATGTTGTCATTTTGTTTTTACCTAGTCAATATGAGAAGTCTGATTGTATAGTGAATAAGTCATGGGCTTTGGAGTCAGATAGTCCAGAGTTTAAATTTAGGCTTCACTTACTGGCCATGTGGCTTTTATTCCTTAGTTTCCTTACTTAGAAAATGAGGATGATAATTCTATCTTGTGAGGTTGTTGTGAGGCTTAGAGAGAATATTTTCAAAGATTTAGAAATAATGTATGTAAAAATATTTGCATAGTGCCTGGCATATATTTACTAGATATGTTATTATTTATTATGTAATATGTTGTATGCTTTGTTATCTAATGTTTAAGCAATACATAATATATATTAATTTGAATTAAGATTGTATAAGGAAGCAGTTTCTTCATTCATTAAAAAATATTAAATGCCTAGCACATGCTAGGTATATGCTCTCTATTTGGTATGTAGCAGGGAAACAAAAACAGATCTTTATTTCACCCTCGTGGTATTCACAATGTTGGGGGAGACAGACAATAAAGTAAACAAATGTATAGTGAGAGCTGGTAAGTACTGCAAAGAAAAGGAACAGATTGCAGTGATGGTAACAATTGCAAGGTTGCAGTGCTATAGAAAGGCCAATAGGGCTGGAGTGTGGTTAACTGGGGGAAGTAGAACAAGATGAAGTTGAGAAGGGAGGTGGGCAGGTCATGAAGGATACTGTAAAGAATTCCATGGTAAATAATTTGTTTCTTATGTGAAGTGTAACTGGAGTTATTAAGGTGTTTTAAGTGGGGGAGTAACGTGGTCATTTCACGTTTTTTTTGTTTTGTTTTGTTTTGTTTTAATAAAGATGGCTCTCATTGCTATATGGAGAATAGACTGTAGGAGGTGAAGAGTGAGTGCAGATGGGAAGATCATGAATGAGGTTTAGAGCCAGGTATTATGGTAGGGCAGCTGTGAGACAGTAGAGGCACTGGTGGGAAGCAGGTGAATTGAAGAGGATAATCAGAAGATATATAGGGATATGATGCAAAGGGTGGTGAAAGTACAATTGTTTTTCCTGGATCTTTTACCTTTGGTTCCCTGAGGTTAAGAAGAAAGCCAGTCTGATTCTGTTCAATTTTACAGATCTTTCTTAAGTGTTTATTAAAAGGAGTATGCTAGGAGAGAGTATGGAATGGTATGGTAGAAAGATTATGGGCTTTGAGTCAGGGTCAAATTTGACTTTTCAATTAGTAGCTACATAATGTTGTGCAGATTACAGTTTGAGCCTCAGATTGCAGTTTGAGCTTCCTCTTTCCCATGGTGTTTCAGGGAATTGAGATGGGTAAGATCTTAAGAAATGTAAGATCAAAAGAAGAGATGAACTAAAAAACATAATGATAATGCAAGCAGAATAATATCAGTATTTTAAGTGATGCTTAAAGTTCTTCTGATGTTGAAAGCGTTATAATGTTTGGTTGGAAGAACCTCACAAGGAATCATGGATGAGCTGACTTTCAGGCTGATCCTTAACGGATGAACTTTGGACAGGTAGAGATGCGGGAATAAGTCATATCAGGTGGAGGGACGCACCTTAATTGTGTTTATGGGACCATAAGTAGCACCTGGAGTGGTGGAAACCGGCGCTTGAGATAGTTTGAGGATGTGCAGAGGCTTCAAAGTTAGGGAGATATGTATTTCTGAATTCAAGATTTCTCCAGAAATTCTGGGGGCAAAATGGCATTATCTTTGTTGTCCAAGCTACTGGATCTCTCAGGCAAGTTTGATTAAAAAAACACACAAAAACTCTTAAAATCAGATATGAAAGTTTTTATTGAGGTATATAAGAATACTGGATGTGATTGTGCAGCTCTTTTTTTTTTTTTTTTTTTTTAAGATTTATTTATTTTTTACTTTATTTTTAATGTATTCCCCTCCTCCCCATGGTTCTGTCATCTGTCTGCTCATTGTTTGCTCGCCTTCTCCAGGAGGCACCTGGAATTGAACCCAGGACCTCCCACATGGGAGGGGAATGCCCAGTGGCTTGAGCCACACCTACTCCCTGCAAGCTGTGCAGGTCTTTTAAGTGATGATTGTAAGACTATGGAATGTAAAAATGTATATAATTTTTAAAAAATGAAACTGCATGTACTGTGTTTAGATGGGAAAATAAGAATGATTTTTAAAAATTCTTTTTATATTTTTATAATAAGTAAAATTCATAACCTTACTGGGAGGAAAACCTGTACCTGTTATGCAGTACCTAAGCTAATTTTGTGTCTAGTACATCTGGTACCTCTTCTATACACAGAGATAAGGGTGTTCCAGTAATCTCTAGAAACAGCTAGTCTGGCAATTCTCAAATTTTGGTCTCAGTATCCCCTTTACACTCTTAAAAACTATTGAAGACCCAAAGAGATTTTCTGTGGGGTGTGTGTGTGTGTGTGTGTGTGTGTAAGCCAATATTTACCATATTAAAAATTAAAACAAAAAAATTATTGAAAATAGCTATAATTTAATTACAGGTTAACACAAATAGCATGTTTTTAGGAAAAATCACTATTTTTCCAAAACAAAAAAAAATTTAACAAGTAGGCTTTCTTTTACATTTTTACAACTCTCTTTAATGTCTGCTTTAATAGAAAACAGCTGGATTCTCATATCTGCTTCTCCATTCAGTCTGTTTTGATATCACATGTCATGTAGCTTTTGGAAAACTTCATTGTACAACTGAGAGTGAATGAAAGTTAAAAAAGCAAATGACTTATTAGGCTTACTATGTTTTTTTGTTTTTTGTTTTTTTTTAAAGATTTTATTTATTTATTCATTTATCCCCCCCTTGCTGCTTGTGCTCGCTGGGTCAGCTAACCACGCCGTGCGGGCGGGCTTGCCTTCACCAGGAGGCCCCGGGAACCGAACCCTGGACCTCCCATATGGTAAACGGGAGCCCTACTGATTGAGCCACAGCCGCTTCCTTAGGCTTACTATGAAAATACTTTTGGCCTTGAGTACTCCTGAAGGTGGTGGCGGAGGTGGTGGTGGTGGATTCTTTAGACCACCCTGCTGAACTAGCATTTTCTGTCTCTCTACAGTTCTCTTGCTGTTTCTTGCCTTCAGTCTTACTTATCCTTTAAAGCTCAGTTTAAATCCTTCTAGGATGCCTTCCCAACCCCATTTCTTGTCTATACAGCATACTAGAATCGCACTGTTTTGTGTTGTTTAGTTTTCATATGTATGTGTTCTTTGGGACTAGACCCTGGCATATTCTTTTTTTTTTTTTTTTTTAAGATTTATTTATTTACTTTATCCATTTTAAACCCCCCTTCCCGATTTGCTGTTTTGTGTCCAATCGCTGGACAATTCTCTATGTCTGTTTCCTGCCATCTCTTCTCATCCTTCTCCAGTCTTCACCAGGATTCGATCCTGAAGACCTCTGATGTAGGAGAGAGGTGTTCTGCTACCTGCGCCACCTCGGTTCCTAGTTTTTGGAGCTTTCGGAGCATCTCGTCTTGACTCTCCCCTGCATCTCTCTCCTGTTACATCATCATCTTGCTGCATGGCTCCCGGGGCCTGGCGGCTCACCAGCACACAGAGCCTGGCAGCCCATGCGCCTTCTCTCTGTCTCTCTCTCTCTCTATATATATATATTTTTTTTTTTTTTTTTTTTAATTTTACCGGGAGGTCCCAGGGATCGAACCCAGGTCCTTTCATATGGCAGATGGACGTCCAACCATTTGAGCCACATCCGCCCCCCTGGCATATTCTTTTTGAATCTCATTTAGCTAGCCATGAATATATGCCAAATTGAACTAAATTAGAATGTGATCAGGTTTCATTGAGGAAGTAGATAAGCTTTGCATTTTCACCAAACAATACCACGTAAAATACTGAATATTAATAGCAAAATTACTTTTATTCTTTTTTTTTTTTTAGGAGGTACTGGCAGTTGAACCTAGGACCTCATATATGGGACGCAGGTGCTCAAACACTGAGCTACATCCGCTCCCAATGAGAGTTTTTTCATTTTGTTTGTTTGTTTGTTTTTAGGAGGTACTGGGGATTGAACCCAGAACCTCGTACATGGGAAGCAGGCATTCAACCACTTGAGCTACATCTGCTTCCCTCATTTTTTATATAATTTTTTATTAGAAAATTTACAGGTTTACAGAAAAATCAAGCAGAAAGTACAAAGTTCCCATAGCCCTTCTCCCCCCGTTTTTAATATGTTGCATTAGTATGGCAGCTTTGTTACAGTTGATGAAAGAGTATTGTTATAATTGTACTGTTAACCATAGTCCATAGTTTACATTATGGTTCATTGTATTGTACAGTCCTAAGGTTTTTTTAAAATTTTATTCTAGTAACATATAAGCAATCTAAAATATTCTCTTTTTACCATATTCAAATATAAAATTCATTTCTGTTCATTACATTCATAATGTTGTTCTACCATCACCACCATTCATTACCAAAACTTTTCTATCACCCCAAAAAGAAATTCTTTATCAATTAAGTATTCATTCCCCAATCCTGTCCCCCCGCAGCCCCTGGTAACCTGTATTCTAGTTTCTGACTCTGAATTTTCTTATTCTTATTATCTCATATCAGTGAGATCATACAGTAAATGCCCTTTTGTGTCTGGCTTTGTTCATTCAACACGATGTCTTCAAGGTTCATCCATACATGTCACATGTATTAGAACATCGTTCCTTTTTTATGGCTGTATTCCATTGTATATATCTACCACATTTTGTTTATCCATTCATCAGTTAATGGACACTTGGGTTGCTTCCATCATTTGGCAGTGTGCAAATACGAGTTTGAGTCCCTGCTTTCAATTCTTTTGGGAAATACGTAGAAGTGGGATTGCTGTGTCATATGGTAATTCTTTACTTTCTGAGGAGCTGCTAAACTATCTTCCACAGTGACTGCACCATTTTATATTCTCATCAACACTGAATGTTCCTATTTCTCCACTTCTTGAATAACACTTGTTATTTTCAGTTTTTTTTTTTAATTGTAGCCATCCTAGTGGGTGTGAAATGGTATCTCATTGTGGTTTTGATTTGCGTTTCCCTAATGGCTAATGATGTTGAGCATCTTTTTATGTGCTTTTTGGGAATTTGTATATCTTCTTTGCAGAAATGTCTATTCCAGTCTTTTGCCCATTGTATAATTGGGTTTTTTGTCTTTCTGTTGTTGAGTTGTAAGATTTCTTTATATATTCTGGATATTAAACCCTTACTGGTATGTGGGTTCCAAATATTTTCTCTCATTCTGTAAGTTGTCTTTTTACTTTTATGGTAATGTCCTTTGGTGCACAAAGGTGTTTAATTTTTATGAATTCCCATTTATGTTCTTTTGTTGCTTGGGCTTTGGGTGTAAAGTCTAAGAAACCATTGCCTAACACAAACAAGGTCCTGAAGATGCTCTCCTATGTTTTCTTCTAGAAGTTTTTTAAAGTCTTTGTCCAGGAAGTCCAAAGACTGGTCCTCTTCGTGATGGTTTCTGGATTTTTATCTTGTTCCTTTGGATAGGCCATTATTTTCTGTTTCATTGTCTTATAATCCTTTGTTGTACACTGTATATTTTAACACTTTAAAATGTTAACTCTGGAATTTAGTCCCTGAGCTGCCTGTTCCTTAAGTTTGTGTTGAGCTAGTGTTATGACACTAGATGAGTGCCAGGAGCCAACAAATGCAGCAGTGCAAACCAGTGCAAAAAGCATGCTTTTATAGTCTTTGCAAATTGACTTTGTTTTGGCTGGTTGTCTCCTTCAGAGTTTAGCTTTCCTATCAAGAAGATCAGCCCTAGGTGAATGTGAAGTGCAGGATCCTCTCTTTTATCTGAGCCTTCTGGGACCTGCTTCTTGACCTGGGTTTGTGCTTGCTTCTGGCTTTAGGATTTCCCAAGTTGAAGGAATTCAAATGTCTCCTTAATCCTTATAAAATAGACTTTCTATCCCTCCTGGGTACTCTATTGTATGATTTAATGCAAGCAATTTTTTGTCCTAGCTGCTTTGACAAAGTTGTTTCTTACTGCTTTAGCTATTCACAAGCAGCTTCTGCTTGCAGGGCAATTCTGGGAAGGTCAGTAGAGACAAGTTTCCTGGATCAGTTTTTTAGCCTTCTACCTGCTAGATTTGCACCAAGATACAGGGATCCCAGTACATGCATAGAATTACTCTGCTCCCTCTGGAACAGGGTCAGGGACCCACAGTGGAGGGCAGGCTGGCTCCACTCTGCGCAGGGGAGTGGGTGAGGGAGGGATTCTGGGTTCTGGGTTTTCAGGTTCTTGGCTTCACTGCAAGAAAGAATTCAGAGATGTGCCATTTTAATGAGGCCAGTAAAAGAGTTTATTGAGAAACGAGACAAAGGACAAGTGCATACCTGAGACATGGGTGCAGGCATGCTACAGGGTGAGACCCACAACGTGGGGCACTGGGGTAGGTCTTTTTAAGGCCTTTCCTCCTCCCCTCTTATCCCCTCCCCATGTTAAGGAGACATCTCAGCTATTTGCTGTTCTGATTATTTGCCTTTCTACCTTCACCTGTTAGCTTTCAGGGAATCAATAGGCCTTTCTGTTTGGAGTTATTCAGGGCTGCTTTTGAGCCCTGGGAGTTTCAAATGGTACCTCGTGAACAGGGTCTTGGGTCTTGGTGGGCTTTTTGGCTGTAATGGTTACAACTTTGTTCTCAACGGCTGCCTGCCTTCAGAGGATTTCTGGGTGGGGTCTTGTGGCTATGTTCTGACCCGCTGTTCCTTTACTAATTTGCCTCGGTCTAACAAGGGTGTCATGAGCTTCGCCTACCATTTTTAAAGCGGTGTTTTCTTGATTCGGCACTTGCCCAGTTACTGCAACCCTTTAACTGTTTTCTGGAGTCTTGAGGATGGTGGCTCTATGTCAGTTTTTGCTGGTTGTTTAAAGATTCTGTTGGGGAATCTTTGGCATACTGGAGCGTCTCACTCTGCCTTCTTTGTTCTAATCATTCATTCTTTTAACATATTTGAGTTTCTTCCTTGAACCAGACACTGCTAGATGTTGGAGATGCAGTTGTGAATGGGACAGATCCACTTAGTTCCTGTCATTACTCATTGTTTTAGTTTGCTAAAGGTTGCCAAAGCAATATACCAGAAATGCGATGGATTTTACAATGGAGATTTATTAATTTAAAAGCTTACAATTCAGAGGCTGTGAAAATGTCTAAACCAAGGCATCATCAGAAGATGCTTTCACCCTGAGCTGCAGCTGTGGGCGGTCAGGTGTATGGCAGTGTCTGCTACCTTTCCCCTCTCCTTTGGGCCTTGTTGCCTTCAGCTTCTGGCTAAATTGGCTTCCTATCAGCTTCTGGGTTCTGTCAATTTCAGCTTCTCCCTCTTGGGGCCTTCTCTCTCAGCCTCTGGGCATTTCTCACCGAGCTCCTATGTTTTGTGGATTCCAGCCTCTGGGACCCTCTCTCTTTCTCTGGGGGTTCCTCTCTGTCTCTGCAGCCTCCTCTCTCCTGTTTAAAGGACTCAGACCCACCCTGGGTTACACTCCACTGAAGCAATCCAGTCAAAGGATCCCCCACCCACAGGAGTGAACCAGTTTAAGAACTCAATTTGGGGGCCACAAAAGACTTAAACTACCACACTCACCTTTTGGTTTAGTGAGGCATATAGACAAATCACATTTCATTGTAAATTTTTGTTTAAGTAGTGCTGTGATGACTATGGAGACCCTGTGGACTGGTATCTAACCAAATTGTAGGAGCCAGGAAATTTTTATTTAGATGAGTAGCCTTCTCAGCGGAGAGGTGAAGAATATCAAGAAGTTAGGTAGACAAAGAGGGAAGAGCTGTGTGTTCTAGGCAGAGGAAGTAACTCAATAATGGGATTCTGTAGAGCTGTGGTTTTGTGGTATTGGGGATGGTGAGAGGTAAGATTCAAGAGATAAGAAGTAACAGATAGTGAAGGGCCTTGTAAATATAGAGTTTATCCTGAGGATAGTGAGGAACCAATGTTAGGTTTTAAGTGGAGAAGTGAATGATCACCACTGCATTTTAGATCACTTGGCTATGTAGGAATGCCTTTGTATATATTCCTGCCCATTCATTGTGCTAATAACAGTTTATCATATGATTAAATAAAGATTTCTGGGAAGCAGCTGTGGCTCAATCAGTAGGGCTCCCGTTTACCATATGGGAGGCCCCGGGTTCGGTTCCCGGGGCCTCCTGTGAAGGCAAGCCCGCCCGCATGGCGTGGTTAGCTGACCCAGCGAGCACAAGCAGCAAGAGGGGGATAAATGAATAAATAAATAAAATCTTTAAAAAAAAAAAAAAATAAATAAATAAATAAAGATTTCTAAGGCTAATAGTTAACTGGGAGTTAGTGGATTTTTAGAATAAATGGGAGAATAGTGTGGCAGCAAGTTTTTCCTTTTTTACTTACTCTTTAAAAGATTAAACTTTTTTTTTCAGCCTAGAAATGGGCAAATTGCATTAATATTACATGACTGATTTAGGTAATTGCATTAAGCAGTTGAAATGAAGGCCAGGGTGGGTTCCCAGAGGAATGCTTACAGCTGTATAGATTTCACATCTGATGCTAGAAGTTGTTTTAAAACAAAACAAAACAGAACAAAACCTTTCCTCTCTACCTTACTCACCCATACACATACGGGAAAACTAAAAACAAATGAAATGCCCCAATAATGTAAATGTCATATATAACATAAGATTGGAAAATGGCAACAAGAAAACTTTTCTTGTGAGACTCACCCAGAAATATAAAAAGGCTAATAAAATGAGGCCAATATTCTCTGAACAACTCATGAGATAGTCTTATAATCGAATACAGGAATTCCTGGTGAAATATACTGTTGAATATTGGTTTGCTTTTTATGAACTGGAGAGGTGATGGACAATCTCACATTCTTTTCTAAACCAATAAATTTGGCCCATAATTTTATTACTGGTGGGATGATATTTTTAACAAGCTTAAAGACAGCATAAAATATTATATTCTGTTAAATTCAGTAAGTTTATGCTTATGGCATATGAAAGATATATGAATTATGTTGGTTTTGATTTTCTGAAGTAGAAGTTTGCTGTACCTCATACATGGGAAGCACTGTGCTCAACCACTGAGCTACACCCGCTCCCTGTAACTTTTTGTTTTGAATCAGAAGTGATGTATCTAAGGATAAATAATATTGTGCCCTTTTACAATATCAATTTGAATGTGATCTGCTACCTTAAAGTTTTTTTCAAAAAAGTAATACAGTCTGTTCTGCCATAAAGTAATAGTTGTGTTCCTAAGAAATTTGCGTTTTCAAAAATAAGTACTAATAATGATTGTTTCTGGGCATAAAAAGGGATTAGGGAGTAAAAATAATCTGGAAATTAAAAAAACAACTTATTTTTCCCATAAGGATTTATATCCCAGGTTCCTCATCTGAATCACAGAACACAGAAATTATTTGAGAAGGGACTATTTTCTCAGTTTTACCAAGAATGGCACATAACTAGTAGTAGCCTTCCAAATACACAGGGAGAAGTTAATTCATTACATACAGTGGATACTTAATTCTTTTGAGAAACCCTTTGAGATGGGGTGCTATAAACTATAAACCAATAAAGCTATAAAGCCAAACACCAAACAAATCTAGCAATTGATTACATCCACCTTTTGCTCAAGAGTAATGGCCTTTTCTTCCAGATCACCACTAGCATTTCTTTAGTGTCTTAAACTGTTATCACATTTATTAACCTCCATTATTATAACAGCTAGATAGTAGAGCATAATGGCTAAGTGTGGCTAAGTGTGTGGACTCTGAAGCCAGAGTGCCTGGGTTTGCATCTCCTCTCTCTCACTGTCTATAGCTATGTACCTCAGTTTCATCATTTCTAAAATTAGGACAATTATCTGAGGTGCTAACTTAAGGAAGCTAGTGCTCTTAAACTTTCTTTAAATAAGCCAACTGCAAAGTAAGTTTACTTGCCCTTTGCCTGTGGGAAAAGAGAGGGGTGCCAGTGTTCCCCTTCTGGTTTAACAAGGCAGTTCAGAGATATTTATACCTTTGAGAAAAGGTAAGATGACTTGGTGAGGAATCCGCTATTGGTTGTTTTCAATTTTCTTCCATGATAAAGCTGCATTTCTGTGTACTGTTTTTATTTCCATATATTAATTTTTCTGGAACTTATTAACTAAATGATAAACACATTTTCTTTTTTTTTTTTTTTTTTATTTTATTTTTTTTTTTACCGGGAGGTCCTGGGGATCGAACCCAGGTCCCTCCATATGGCAGACGGATGCCCAACCATTTGAGCCACATCCGCCCCCCTAAACACATTTTAAATAGCGATTATAGTTGTTAGTGACCTCCAGAAAATTATATGAAGGTTATAGTTGACAAGTGCATCTATTTTTCTATATATAATTTTGGTTATAATTTGTTTGTTTGTAGATTTGCCATAATGAAGTTTTCTATGTCTCTGTAGCCAGGTCTGTCAGTCTTTTCTATAATAGCTTTTAGCCTTTGGGGTCATGCTTTGCAAGTTTTTTAGCATTCTAAGATTATAAGATATTCACCTAAAATTTTCTACTTTGTCTTTTTTTTTTTTTTTTTTTTTTTTACTTTTATTATTTAATATCCTTACACTTAGTTAAAACAAAAAGAGGGAAGCGGCTGTGGCTCAATCAGTAGGGCTCCCGTTTACCATATGGAAGGCCCCGGGTTCGGTTCCCGGGGCCTCCTGGTGAAGGCAAGCCCGCCTGCACGGCGTGGTTAGCTGACCCAGCGAGCACAAGCAGCAAGGGGGGGATAAATGAATAAATAAATAAAATCTTTAAAAAAAAAAAAAAAAAAAGATACTGGTTGAGTCTTTAAGTGTTGAAGTCTTTTTTTGGTGGGAAAACTTGAGGCACTTAAAGGATTACTTTGTTAGCCAAGTTGTTGAAATGGAAGTATACTTTTTTTTTTTTTTAATTTTTGCTTTGTTGGTGCTTCGGTAAGTTTTCTGTCTTGCAAAATCCATGAGGTATGTACAAAACCTACCAAGCTTACTCAGTTAACCAGCTATTCAGGTTATAGGCTTACAGGTAAACTGCAGAGATATGAAAGACCTTTAAAAATTCTATCTAGAATGTTTTGAATTTTTATCTCAATGTTCTTTGCTTCATGGGGTCTTTATTATTTTATTATGTAAATGTAATATCTGATGAAAATGTTGGTAATATAGAGATCATAAATAAGGTGGTGATTAAATCTTGTTTAATGAAAAGAACCTTCTAACCCTGAGGTTCTGTGATTACTCTTTCTTAAATGTGATCTAAAAATCTTTTCACCAAAGCTTTGTTGTCTCTAAAAGCAAAATGATTAATAATCATTATCCATTAGAAGTAATAAATTGCATTTTAGTAAAACACACATACCTGCTTGTATGTCAGATAATTGACAGACTGATTCAGGCACCTCTCTTTTAAACTAGAATCTTAAACTCTCAATGGCGGTAATTTTACTTAGTGAGCAAATGTATATAACATGTATACATAGTTTTTTAAAAAGTTTGACTAAGATATTATGTTGTCATAAGTTAAGGCTTAACATCCCTGTGGTTTAGTATCAGTTTCTCATACTATACTTATAGACCATAAGCAAATTTGTATAAATAATTATAGATAGTGATTCATATAGTACCTCGCATACAATAGACATTTGGTAAATCAATTGAATTCAAATTATTACAGTTTATAAGTGTGCTTAGTAAAATAAAAAACCTTGCACTCTAAATAAAACACTCAAATAGCTCTTAGAAAGTGTCATTCTATTTTCTAGTTAAATTATCTAATTTGTTTAATATTCAAGTCTAATAGCATAATTAATTTTGAATATTTTCTCACAGACTTACATGCAAAAGCCAACAAACAGACCCTTGCCACTTGTGTGAAGTGGCTATTTAACCATGAAATAAAATATTTTTATTGCCATTGCCCTGTGGATATGTTCTTTCTGGCAGTGCTGTCCATATTTGGTGGCTATGTGTAGAGAGCCAGGTGGTGCTAAAAAGCATCGCACAGTGAAGCGTGGCTATATCTGGGTTCAACATTTGTCATCTCTTACTGCTGAAGGGAAGGGGGAAATCTGCTTTTCCATATGTTTATGCTCTTTTAAAATTTTGCGTGCAGTTTTGTCCAGATGGTTTTGTGAACATTGTTTACTTTAGGATGCTGTCCCAGATGTTTGGAAAGCTGATGGAAAACGTGGCACACAGATACATAAATTATTTGCATATTACTGTTTTTAAAAAGTTGTTTGTTCCTTGCAAGAGTAAAACATAATTTCTTTCTGAAAGTATTTTCCCAAATGAATAATATATAGTTTTATGTATCTATATAGAGTTAATATAACTTATATACTATAGTTTATATATTTCCCCCAACATTCTCTTTTCATCTTAATAAGCTAAAAAATATTATGACAACATTTATTAAGAATGTTAACTAAAGGAAGTACTTTTGAGGAGTCCTATTTGTTCAGGGTTGTTATACCCAAAAATGAAAGAATCTTGCCTCACCATCTTTTATAATCCTCATTGTACATAAATCACTGAAGAGAATTTGGGTAGTAAAATAACAACGAAAGGTTAGCATTGTGGCTTTGGACAGATCAGTTAACCTCTTGGAGACAGAGTTTTGTAAACATAAAATAGTAGTCAGGGTAACAGCCTTGCCTAAGAAAATGGAGTGATACTTGAATTTAATTATTCTTTCATCTTAAATATCCTAAAAAATCATTATGAAACTGTCTAGTGGCAACCTGAAGCCTGTCTGTTCTAGGATTTGGTTGGAATCTCAGATATAATTAAGAGGCAGCCTACTCTCCTTTGCAAACCAAGCCAGGATCCACATCAGCTGGCTTCCTTTTGTGTTTTCTTAAGCATTGACTGCTCCTTTTCATTTGCTTTTATACTTACTTGCAGGTATGAATACTGGCAGGCCTCTCCCTTTCTCCTTTTCTCTATGCCTGGCCTCTGCATTTCAGTGACCTGCTCCTCTGATTGTACTGGCCTTTGCCCCTAAACTCTTGTTTGGCATTTGTTCCTTATCACCCATTTTTAATATCTGAAGGACAGGAGGAAGAGCCCTACCTTAAAGGACCGTTCTGCGTTAACTCAGGATTCTGGGGTTGGGATTTAAAACCAACTTCTCAATATCTGAGCAAATAACAGACATCCAATAACAACCAGAAAAATTTAAAGAATAGCCGAATAAGAATAAAGGGGGGTGGGGTGGGGGTGGGCAGGTAATAGGGTTTATGAAAAAATACTGCAGCACAGGATAGGAGAAAAGTTGTTAGGATTTAGAAGAAAAATCTTCCATCAATAGATTTACTGAATGAAAGAAACATCTTAGAAACACCAATTTTTTTTTTTTCTAATGAGATAGGAGGGTTCTACATAGTAAAAAGAAATTAATAAGACAGTACAAAAAGGAAAACGTATTAGCAATTCAGAAAATCCAGTTAGAAATAAGTGCTAAACTTGACGGGGGAAAAAAGTCAGATTAGAGAAGAAATGAGTAATGAGAGGGAAAAACTGAGAGCAGATAAACAATGGACATCAAGGATGGCTCATGAACATAAGGATTTTGGCACAAATAACAATTTGGGGGGGCTCTTAGGGCTGTTCAGCAAACACTTAAATAGTGCTTACCATACAGACACTTTAGAAGTATTAGTTCATTTAATCCTTATGAAAACCCAATTAGAGAGCTGTTGTCATCCTCGTTTTACAGAATAATCCCCAGTAGTAGTGACAGTTATTTGGAACTGACAATTATGCGGGATTCTGGAACAAGGGTGAAACCTTGCTCTGCCACTATGTCATGGCAGGTTATATAATCTTGCTGTGCTTGCCATTTTCCTTATGTAATAGTTTCTAAATTACATAGGAGATTTGAGATTGGAAAAACAATTTTTTCATTTTTAAAATTCTCAGTAGCTCACCTACTCACATGGTTCCTTTTTAAGGACATAAACCTTTTAATGGATGGAGTGGGCCAAGAATGAATTAAGAACATCAGCTGTTTGAACCCATCCTTGACTCTGAGTCCAGGCATTCGCCTTTGGAATATTACACTTGGGGTAAATGTATGTTAATCACCCCACATGATTGATACTGGAGTCCCACATGTAGAAGCCTTTTCTTTGGCAAAAGTCACAGGTGCCAAGTCAGGCCTCATTTGAACCAACAGGATGTGCATGACATCAGTTTGCCCCTGCCTATGACTAAAGCTTCTCTGTCTGTTATTTGCTCTCTTCTGTCCTAAGAGCAGGACCAGCTCCTCCCTGATTCAAATTCTCTAATGCTTTTGTACAGAACAGAGTGGGTGGCATCTTAATTTATTTCCTCTTAAAAACTCACCAGAGACCTAGAGGGCTAAAATTCTATTGGATCTGCTGTTTAAGCTTGCAGTTTTTCTTTTATATTGAATTTTTTTTTTTAATTTATTTTTTATTGTGGGTAAAAATCAAAATTTTCACAATACATACCACTATTTGTAAAATGATATATAAATATATATGCATATATGTGCATTTGCTTACAAAAATGTTATTTATATATATATAAATATATTTTAAGAGGTGCTTAGATTACCGAAAATATTACACAGAACCCCCTGGGATTCCCATGTTGCCCACCTCCCACCACATCCCACACAAACATCTCCCACAAGTGTGGCCCACCACCCTCAATGGACTTACACATCCTGGGGCCTTGCCACCAACCATAGACTCAGTTCACATCGTAGACCACACTCTCTCCCACACAGTTCTGAGTGGTGTGTGCTGATTTAAAATGGCCTACATCCGTTGCCTCAATGGTACTTAGGACAACTTAGGACAATATTGAATTTTTATCATGTATGTTTTTCTAATACAGCACCCCTGTGGAAGTAAAAGCAGTAGTAAGAGACATTACCTGATCTCCGTGGATCTAATTAGAGCGAAGAGACAGTTGAACATTTAAAAGTTAATTAGCACTGCAAGGTAGTATGTGAGTATTAGATGAATAGTGTATATTTAATTGTCAAGAACTATAAAATCCGAGGGTTGAAAAGAATTTAAAAGAACATCCAGTTAAAACCAAAACATTTGAGAACTTGGGAATTTCCTGTCAAACTTCAAATTTTAAAGATTGTGATTCAGAATGTAATCTGCTGTTAGATAGATATAATAAATCATGTCACTTCATAAATGTTAGAAATTGTTCTGCATCTTCATATTGTTATCAAACATAATGAACTGATAAAGTTTTTTAAGTCTGCTTTAATTATACAAATTGGTCAGCCTAAAACATACACTAAGGTATCAAACACTTATTTTACTTTTTGTATTAAATGGTTCTATTAACTTTTTAACTATTTATTTTGTAAATTTCATACTTACAGAAAAGTTGCAAGAATAGTGCAACAAATTACCATGAATTCCCCAAATATTAGCATTTTACATTTGTTATATCATTCTCTCCATATATTTTTCTGAACTATTTGAGATTATAGACATGATACTCCTTTAAACATAAATAACTTTAATGTGTGCTTTCTAAGAGTTATGAACATTCTCTTATATAACCACAGTACAATGATCAAAATCAGGAAATAGATATTGGTATAAATACTGTTATCAAATCTACAGATCTTCAACTTTCTCGATTTGTTCCAATAATGCCCTTTATATAAGCAAAATCCCAGATCACATATTGCATTCAACTGTCATGTTTCTTTAGTCTCTTGTCATTTGGTAAAGTTTCTCGTCATTCTCTTTCATGCTTTTAACATTTTAGAAGCATACAGGCAAGTAGATTTTGTGAAATGTTTAGAATGTTTCTCAGTTTGGCTTTCCTCAGGATTAGAGTGAAGATTTGCATTTTTGGCAGGATGTTGTACTATTTTTTTAATAAACTTATAAAAAATTTAGTTGATAAACTTGAATGACTTATTTGAAATAATCAGTTCTACAGATTGGAACTTGTTTGCTTGAATTACTAAAATTTTGTAAATAATTTTCAAAAACTTATTTTAATAAAAATTATTAAAAACTGGTACTTTATATAATTTCTCCCATAATACTTACTTTGTAAATCTAGAAATACAGATAACTAGCTAGATTAAGTTCATAGAAGCAATTTAGTCTGTTTCACACAATTTATGACTTGGTTAAAATGATTAAATTCACATTAATTTGACATTTATTGCACTTATATAGGTTGTTTTCAAATGTTCTTAATTTGTTTACTCTCATTGAGTATAATCCATTCTTTAGTTATTATAGTTCTACAATTTTTCTTCCAGAAAATATGATGATGCAGTTAAAACTATTTGAAATTGTTTTGAGTTTTTTCCTTTACACATATGTATATATATGTTTTTGATTTGTAATATTGACATTTGATATATTTTTTCATTTCAAAAATTTATTAAATAAGTTAAACACAACTAACACTATATTTAAAAATCCAACATTATTGGATTCCTTTTGAAATACCTATTCTGGGAAGAAATATTTGTCAAACTTTTTAATGATAAGGGAAATGATAAAAATAAAACAAGTAAGAAAAACATTGAGAAATAAAAATGAAAACACACAACCATACAAACTGTTAAAATATGAAACCATAATGTTTCATATGTATTTTTAAATGCTTATAGTATATGTTCATGCAAGGGCCAAATTGTCTGTGTTTAAATTAATAAACAGTTTATAAGCTCACCTTTGTAAGGTACCATACTTTGTGTTTTATAGAAATGATTTTAGAAAGAGTATGTGTTAGATATGTAAATATTTTTAAATTGTCCACATTTAGCAAAACATATTTTACATATGAACATATTCATTTATACTTAATGGGAAAAAAAAAAAAAACTCAACAACAAAGAAAGCAAAAAGTTTTAAAAACATTGTAATTTAAACACCTTGATTTGAGAATAATTGCGGATTTGATAGTTTGGATGAAATTCCAACATCATAATTGCTGAATGGTGCTATCAAGAGACAGCCGCTTTTTCCATTTTGAGTAATTTTATTTTACAACGAAACACTCTTCTAGCGACAATATTTAGTCATTTGTGAATACCATTATTTGGCCAATGAGCTGTTCTTGAATAGTAAATTTTCTGTTTTCTATTTATCTTATTTATTTGCTATTCAAATTAATGCCACCATGAATCTTTGTACATGTATCTTATTGTTTCCTTTAGTATTTACCTCAAAATGAAATTTCTGTATCAAAGGGAATGAAGTGCTTTTAAGGCTTTTGATAGTTGTTGCAATTTTACATACAAAATGTTTATCTCAGTTAATATTCCCAACAGAAGTGTAGAGTATTCCATTTGATTTAGCCTCACTAATAAATGAATATTATTCTTTTTATTCATTTTTCCAATTTTGGTAGGTGAAAAATAATATGGTTTTAATTTGCATCTATTTGGTTAAGTAGATTGTACATTTGTTTTATCATTTCATTAGCTGTTTTCTTTTAGGGTATATTCCAACAAAATTTGTTAAAGTTCTCTCTATGTTAAGAGCTTTAATCTTTTGTCATATATTGGGGAAGTTTTCCATCATCTTAATTTAGTTTATGGTATTGTTTTTTTAAATAAAATTATTAAATTTATATAGTCAAATATATTTCTTATTTTATCTTTGTTTTTATTATCAAGGCCTTATCTCTCCTGAAAACATATTTGACTATGTTTTTTTCTATTTCTTATTTTTAGCTTGTTAATTTGAAATAATTTCAAACTTAGAGAAAGGTTGCAAGAATAATGTAAAGAACACTCTTATACCTTTACCCAGATTCACTTCACTTAATATTTTGTTACATTTGCTTTATCATTCTCTCTCTCCTTCTCTCTCACTGAAGCATTTGAAAGTAGTTTGTATAGATCCTGTTTACATGGTATGAATGTTCCCTCTTCCGTAGGAAACAGTTTCCTCATGGTCCCTTGCACTGTGCTGAGGTCTTATAGCCTGGCCCCAGGCAGCATCACTTGACTGCTGTCCCACAGTGTTCTGTAGGAGAGCTCTGTGAGCCACCTTCTACATGCAGCACAAGTCCTGGGATAGCACACAAGTTCTGGCCCAGAAGGACTGGGCCAGACATGCATACTCCCAGTGTGTGCACAGGGTTACTCTGCTCCCTCTGTAACCAGGACCAGGTATCCACTCTGGGCGTGTAGGCCGGCTCTCAGTGCATCCAGTAGGGGATGGAAGAGGAGCCAGCCAGGGCACGGTGAGATCCTACCACTTTCAAATGGCCTTTTCTTGATTTGGCATTTGCTCTGTTACTGCAGCCCTTTAACATCACCTCAGTCACCATTAGAGCATTTTCATTAGTTCTATAATAATAAACAAAAATCAAACAGCAAGAAAATTCTTTAACAGTCTTTCCGGATATAAGATTCTTGGCTGGAAATTTTTCTCTTGCAGTATCTTAAATATATCATGCCACTATCTTCTTGCCTCCATGGTTTCTTTTTTTTTTTTTTTTTTCCTCCATGGTTTCTGATGAGAGATTGGCACTTAATCTTAGTGGATATCCCTTATATGTTATGCATCGCTTTTCTCTTGCTGCTCTCAGAATTCTCTCTTTGTCTTTGGCATTTGACATTCTGATTAGTATGTGTCTCGGAATTGGTCTATTCAGATTTTTTCGAATGGCAATACGTTGTGCTTCTTGGACATGGATATCTATGTCCTTCAATAGGGTTGGGAAGTTTTCTACCATTATTTCTTCAAATATTCCTTCTGCCTCTTTTTCCTTCACTTATCCTCCTGTGAAACCCATGACACATATGTTTGCATGTCTCTTGCTGTCTTTTAGTTCCCTGAGACCTTGTTCAATTTTTTCCATTCTTTTCTTCATCTGTTCTTTTGTATGTTCACTTTCAGAGGCCATTTCTTCAAGCTCATCAATCCTTTCTTCTGCCTCCTCAAATCTGCTATTATATGATTCCAGTGTATTTTTAATTTCATTTATTGCACTTTTCATTCCTATAAGATCTGCTATTTTTCTATGTA
Organism: Tolypeutes matacus; assembly: GCA_026826555.1. Classification (NCBI taxonomy): domain Eukaryota; kingdom Metazoa; phylum Chordata; class Mammalia; order Cingulata; family Chlamyphoridae; genus Tolypeutes; species Tolypeutes matacus. The sequence continues at coordinate 8,789,398 of JAKSZT010053791.1, forward strand.
TGCTTTCAAATTCTTCTTTGTGCTCATCCAGTGTCTTCTTAATATCCTTTTTTTTTTTTTTTTAATATTTTATTTATTTATTCATTTAGCCCCCCCTTGCTGCTTGTGCTCGCTGGGTCAGCTAACCATGCCGTGCGGCGGGCTTGCCTTCACCAGGAGGCCCCGGGAACCGAACCCAGGGCCTCCCATATGGTAAACGGGAGCCCTACTGATTGAGCCACAGCCGCTTCCCTTCTTAATATCCTTAATTTCTTTAGCCATCTCATTGAATTTATTAGGGAGATTTGTTTGAACCTCTATATTAGTTGTCTCAACTCTTTTATGGCATCTGGAGGCTCATCTTGTTCCTTTAAATGGGCCATAGCTTCTTGTTTCTTGGTGTAGATTGTAATTTTTTGTTGGTGTCTTGGCATCTGGCTTACAGTTTTTCTTTTTAGTTTAATTTAGTGTAGAGCTTCCTGCCCTTTCTCCCTTGCTGGTTGTATAGTAGGAGCCCAGGATGTAGTTGGTTATATAAGCTGTGGAGGCTCAAGCTACCCTCATTGCCCCAAGGACCAATGAAGCTCCTCTCACCTTTCTCCTTTGCCGGGGGTAGGGACAGAACCACAGCTGTGTGAAATAATCCAAGTCATGCAGGCCTAGACTGTAGTTGCCCAGAGAGACTGATGAGCTTCACGCCCCTTTCTCCCCTGCCTAGGGCAGGGATGGAGCTGCAGGTATGGGCAGCAATGTATGCAGTACAGGTCCAAGATGACCAGTTGCCCCGGTAGATTTCCGATTATTCTGTCTGTGTCAGCTAAAAGTACCTGCAGTAACCTGGAGAGGCTGGTGTAGGGCCCATCAGCTTCCTCGTTACTGGAGGTGGAGCTGAAGCCTAGGCGAGGGCTGCAGGCCTATCTGAGTGAAAGAAACTGGTCTACTGTCACTGTGATTTTCAGTCAGCCCGGCTTCCCCTCATCCAGGGGGTAGAGTCAAAATGCCGGCTACGGCCTCCTTCTGACTTGGAAAGGCTCAAACTTTAGCTGTTCTTAGGGTTATACTTTAGCCAGCCTAATTTACTAAAAGTAGCTGAAATCAGTGGCCAACTGTTTCTTCCTCCCCTGTTTTTGGGAAATGGACCTTCCAGTTCCTGCCACAGAATAGCTCCTGGGGTGGCTTGCGCCGCCAAAGTAGGATGATCACTGGCCTCCGTGGTGTGGCCTGTAGTTTCTCGGAGTGGCTGGCACAGCTCCGTCCAGCTTCCTCCCTGCCCTAGGTGGGCCTGGGGCTTACACTAGAGCGGCAGTCTGATCTAGATGGGAAAAAGCCAGTCCCTACAAGCACTGTGATTTTCAGTCAGCCCCGCTTCCCCTCATGTCAGGTACGGAGTTAAGATGGCAGCCACTGGCCCCTTTCTGACTTGGACAGGTTCAAACTTTAGCTGTTTTTAGGATTATACTTTAGCCCGCTGAATTTACTGATCAGTAGGTGACGTTGGTACCCAATTGTCTCCATCCCCCACCCCCCACACCCCGTTTTGGGAAGTGGAGCTTTCAATTCCAGCCACGGAACAGCTCCCGAGGCGGCTTGTGCCTCCAGTGGAGGATGGGCACCGGCCTCCATGGCGTGGAGTGCTCTACTTATGAATCTTCTCTGCAGATGGGCAGTCTATTCCTTCCATTCTTTAAAGGATGTTGCAGGATGCACTTCTGTTCTCCTGCAGCCCCCACATAAGTGCCCTAGATAGCTCTGGGTGCTAACTGCTCCGTAGCAGGAGCTGATTCTAGAAGCTCTTTACTCTGCCACCATCTTGCTGGTTGTCTCATAATGTGTTTTTTTGTCTGATATTAACATCTTGTAGTGTTAACATACATTTGTTCAATTTCAAAGAAAATCAGTTATAGTTGCACTTTTACCCATATTCATAGTTCGCATGCAGTTTTACTATGTTATACAGTTCCATGTTACATTTTTCAGCTTTCATTTTACATTTTAGTAATATACATGACCTTAGACTTTCCCTTTAAAACCCTTTCATACCCACATAATAGTACTGCTAGTTACAGACATGATGTTGAGCTTTCACCTTTTCTATTCTTTTCTGTAGATTAACACACATTCTTTCTACCAATTCTTCTCAAATTAACCCTCAGCTTTCCATTCTCTAACCTTATTCTATTTTCTAGTGACCTATATTCAAGTTATTAAATCCATGAGATTATACAATATATTTAGTTCATAGTAGCGCAGTCATACAGTATTTGTCCTTTTGTGTCTGGCTGGCGTCACTCAACATAATGCCCTCCAGGTTCATACATGTTGTATATACTTTTTTTTTTTTAAAGATTTATTTTATTTATCACCCCCCGCCCCCTTGGTTTGCAGTCGCTGTCTGCTCTCTCTATCCATTTGCTGTGTGCTCTCTGTGACTGCTCGTCTTCTCTTTAGGAGGCACTGGGAACGGAACCTGGGACCTCTCATGTGGGAGAGAGGCACTCAATTGCTTGAGCCACCTCCTCTCCCTGCTTTGTTGTGTCTCTCATTTATGTCTCCTTATTGCATCATCTTATGTCAGCTCGCCACACCAGTGTGTCGAGCTCGTCTTCTCCAGGAGGCACTGGAAACAGAGCCTAGGACCTCCCATGTGGTAGGCAGGAATCAATCGCTTGAGCCACATCCGCTTCCCTTGTCATATGCTTTACAACTTCATTTCTTCTTAGAAGCTACATAATATTCCATCATGTGAATACACCACAATTTGTATATCCATTCATTGGTTAATGGACACCTGGGTTGTTTCCATCTTTTGGCAATTGTGAACATGTGTGTGCAGATGTCTGTTCATGTCAGTGCTCTCAGTTCTTCTGGGTATATACCCAGTAGTGGTATTGCCAGGTCCCATGGCAAGTCTATATTCAACTTCCTTAGGAACTGCCAAACAGTCCTCCACAGTGGTTGTACCATTCTACATTCCTACCAACAGTGAATAAGTGTTCCTATCTCTCCACTTTCTCTCCAGCACTTGTAGTTCTCTGTCTTTTTTAACAGTGACCATTCAAATAGGTGTGAAATGATATCTACTCATAGTTTTGATTTGCATTTCCCTAATTGTTAGTGACTTTGAATATTTTTTCGTTTTTTTTTTTTTTTTTTTTTTTTTTGCCATTTGTATTTCTTCTTTGGACACATGTCTATTCAAGTCTTTTGCCACTTTTAAAATCTGTTCGTTTGTCTTTTTATTGTTGAGTTGTAGCATCTCCCTATATATCATGAATATTAAACCCTTTTTGGATATGGGATTTCCAAATATTTTCTCCCATTGAGTTTGCTGCCTTTTCACCCTTTTGACAAAGTCCTGTGAGGTGCAAAAGTGTTTAATTTTGAGGAGGTCCCATTTATCTATTTTTTCTTTTGTTGCTTGTGCTTTGGGTGTAAGGTCCAAGAAACCACCACCTACCACAGGTCTTTAAGATGTTTCCCTACATTTTCTTCTAGTAGTTCTATGGTCCTGGCTTTTACATTTAGTTCTTACATCCATTTTAAGTTGATTCTTGTATAGGGAGTGAGATAGAGGTGCTTTTTCATTATTTTGGTTCTGGAAATCTAGTTCTTCCAGCACCATTTGTTGAAGAGACTGTTTTGTCCTGTTAACATGGCTTTTGTAGGTTTGTCGAAAGCCAGTTGGCCATAGAGGTGAGAGTTTATTTCTGGATTCTCAATTTTATTCTATTTATCGGTATGACTTACTTTATGCCAATACTATGCGGTTTTTTTTTTTTAAGATTTTTAAATTTATTTCTCCCCTACCCCCCACCCCCACCATTGTTTGTGCTCACTGTCTGCTCTCTGTTGGTCTTTTTTTTTTAGGAGGCACTGGCAACAGAACCTGGGACCACCCATGTGCGAGCTAGGCATCAAATCACTTGGGCCACTTCTACTCCCTGCTTGTTGTGTCTTTAACTGTGTTTCCTCACTGTGTCTCTGCGTTGCGTCATCTTGTTGTGTCAGCTCGCTGCACCAGCCCGTCACGTCAGCTTGCTGTCTTGCTCATCTTCTTTACGATGCACTGGGAACCGAACCTGGGACCTCCCATGTCGTAGGCGGGCGTCCAACTGCTTGAGCCACATCCGCTTCCTGTTTGCAAGTAGTTTTTTGAGAATTTTTGCATCTATGTTCATTGGAGAGATTGGCCTGTGATTTTCTTTTCTTGTAGTGTCTTTATCTGGCTTTGGCATTAGGGTAATGTTGGCTTCATAAAATGTGTTGGGCAATTTTCCCTCCTCTTCAATTTTTTTGGAAGCGTTTAAAAAAGATTGGTGTTAATTCTTCTTGAAATACTTGGTAGAATTCACCTGTTAAGCTATCTGGTCACAGATTTGTCTTTGTTAGGAGATGACTGGTTCAATCTCTTTAAATGTGATTGGTTTATGTTCTTGTATTTCTTGTAGCATCAGTGTAGGTTGTTTGTGCTTTTCTAGAAATTTGTCCATTTCATCTAGGTTGTCTAGTTTGTTAGCATACCGTTTCTCCTAATATCCTCTTTTTTTTTTTTTTTTGAAGATTTTATCCCCCCCCACCCCCGTTGTCTGCTCTCTCTGTCCATTTGCTGTGTGTGCTTCTGCGTCTGCTTGTCTTCTCTTTAGATGGCACCGGAAACCAATCCTGGGACCTTCTGAAGTGGGAGAGAGGCTCTCAATCTCTTGCGCCACCTCAGTTCTCTGGTCTGCTGAATCTCTTATTGTCTCTCCTCTGTGTCTCTCTTTGTTGCATCATCTTGCTATGTCAGCACTCCTGTGCAGGCCAACACTCCATGTGGGCCAGCTCGCTGCATGGGCCAGCTTGCCTTCACCAGGGTCTGGGAGTCGAACCCTAGACCTCCTATATGGTAGATGAGAGCCCAATCATTTGAGCCACATCCGCTTCCTTCCTAACATCCTCTTTTGATCTTTTTTTTTCCTGCAGGGTCATTCTTATCTTCACTCCTTTCATTTCTGATTATATTTATTTGCATCTTCTCTCAATTTTTCTTTGTTAGTCTAGCTAGGGGTTTGTCAATTTTATTGATCTTCTCAAAGAACCAGCTTTTGGTTTTATTGATTTTCTTTATTTTTTTGTTCTCAATTTCATTTATCTCTGCTCTAACCTTTATTATTTCTTTCCTTCTGCTTGCTTTGGGAATGGTTTGCTGTTCTTTTTCTACTTTCTCCAGTTGTTCAGTTAGATGTTTGATTTTTAGCTCTCTCTTCATTTTTAATATAGGCTTTTAGGGCTATAAATTTCCCTTTCGGGACTGCCTTTGCTATATCCCATAAGTTTTGGTAAGTTGTGTTCTCGTTTCATTCATCTCAATATAGTTATAAATTTCAATTACAATTTCTTCTTTGTCCTGCTGATTATTTAGGAGTGTGTTTTTCAGCCTTTACACATTTGTGAATTTACCACTTTTGTGTCTATTATTGATTTCCAGTTTCATTCCATTATGATCTGAGAGTGTGCAGAGTTCCATATATGTCTTTTATGTCTAACTCATTTATCATATTGTTCAAGTTCTCTCTTTTCCTTTTTGCTCTTTTGTCTAGTTGTTCTATCTAATTATGTGAGTGGTATGTTGAAGTCTCCAACTATTATTGTAGAGATGTCTTTTTCTCCCTTTAGTTTTGCCAGAGTTTGCCTCATGTATTTTGGGGCACCCTGGTTAGGTGCGTAGATATTTATGACTGTTATTTCTTCCAGATGGATTGTCCCTTTTATTAATATAGTGGCCTTCTGTATCTCTCATAACTTTTTTACTTTTAATGTCTGTTTTGTATGGTTTGTTTTCATCATTCTGCTGCGGAATTGGCTGTTTCTACAGAGGTTCAAGTAAAAGGGCTTTTGAGAAAGATGCAAGTTCCTTTTTGTATATCTATGAAAGCTTTATTTACTCTGTTAACTTTTTCATCATTCACAATGTTTATCTTCTTAAGATTTGTGGTAACTGGTTTTGTTTTGTTTTTAGTCTTAAAGTTTTTGGCTGGCTACATGAAATACATTCCGGACTTCTGCCCCCTTCGTTTGTTCTTGGCCATTTTTTCTGATATCTGCATGCAGCTACTCAGGCCCCAAGTGACACCATCTACACCCTTCTGTGTTTTTTTTTTTTGTTTGTTTGTTTTTTTAACTTTATTGAAGTATATCGTTCATACATGAACATACATAAACAATAAGTATATGGTAAAAGTTGTAAACATGCATAACATCATACAGGGGTCCCATACATCACCCCACCACCAACACCTTGTTGTGAAACATTGGTTACAAATTACGAAAGAATATTGTCAAAATAATACAACTATAGTCCATATCTTACATTTGGTGTATTTTTCCTCCAACCTACCCTGTTATTTTTATTTATTTATTTACTTTTATACATTTTTACACCCCCCCCCCCAGTTTTTTGCTGTTCTTGTGTCCATTCGCTGGGCAATTCTCTGTGTGTTTTTTCTGCCCTCTCTTCTCATCCTTCACCTCCTGTCTTCACAGGGATTTGATCCTCGGGACCTCCCACGTAGTACAGAGGCGTTCTACCTCCTGCACCACCTTAGTTCCTGGTTTTTTGGCACGTCTTGTCTTGGCTCTTTCTTGTGTCACTCTTGTGTTAAGCCATCATCTTGCTGCGTGGCACACCCACATGCAGGGCCTGTGGGGCTTACCTGCTCACGGGGCCTGATGGCGCAACCGCTCATGGGGCCTGGCAGCCTGCGCACCTTCTATATTTTTCTTTTTTAAATTTTTATCGGGAGGTCCCGGGGATCGAATCCAGGTCCCTCCATATGGGAGATGGACACCCAACCATTTGAGCCACATCTGCCCCCCTGCTATATCTCTTAAGATTGACCAAAGATACCCAAAGTTACTATCTTTTTCCATACAGGATGGTCATATAATAAATCAGGCTTGGTTTATCACTAGCATTCTAAACACCAGACCTAGGGAGTAAAACTAGGTCTGGGGACACATGCATAGTTTCTAATATAGTGAATGTTTAGTCAACGCTGATTATCACAAAATCAGGACAGCGAGAATATTTGCATTCTAATGTGTTTTTGATCTCACCTATCGTGTCTTTCATTCCCATGAGCTGTTACTTTTCTTCAGGTTTTTAAATTCTTCTTTGTGCTTTGCTCAATGTTGTCTTTTTTTTTTTTTAAACAATTAGTATATATTAAAAGTTGTGAATTTACAAAACAAGCATGCATCAATGTCTTCTTGATGTTGTGTTGTTTATGTCATTAGCCATATTGTCTTTCAACTCATTAATTTGATTTTGGAAATTTGCATGCATCTCGTTAATTAGTTGTCTCAAATCCTGCATCTCTTCTGGGGCTTTGATATAATCCTTTTCTTGGTTCATGTCTTCCATTTTCCTGGTATGGCTTGTAATTTTTTGCTGATGTCTAGGCATCTGATTAGGATGGTGAATTTACTCAGATGCTCAATTTTTCTCTTTGCCATAGGGATTTAGTGGTGGGAGGCTGTGTTACTGCTATTCTTTGATTCTTGGTTCAGCCCAGGTCTTTAGGATTGTCCCTGTTAGTTGCTTAAAACTGGGCTCAGGATCCAGTAATGGGTTGCAGACCCACTTCCTAGGGTCTTGGGGTGGGAGGCTATAAAGACTGGAAAAAGCCTCTCATATTTACTTTTAATTTCCTCACGTGCACATCCTTGGTCTGCCAGGAGATGGTGCTTTTTGGCAGCTCTCTCAGTTCAATGCCTGGTTGGAGTATGTTTGCTGCAACACCAACTGGATGAGATCAGTGTGATAGAAGTTCCTTTCTGGAGGCTAAGAGCCTTGTATTTCACACTTTCTCAGAGGCAGTTCTCCAGACTTTGCTGGCAGCCCCCTCCCTTTTCCCGGGTTTTCTCCCTCAGTGTCTTCTTGCTGTCCTTTATCTCTTTATCCATATTTTTTTTCAACTTATTCCACTCCCCTCTACTTCTTCAACAACCAATCCTGGTCAGTAAAGAGGGAAACTGAGAGGGTCAGATCTCTTTGGTCCTTTACTGGCTCCCAAGGCAAGCAATGGCAAGACCCACCAGGCCTGGAAGGGCTTGTGGGACACAGCAGGCCAAATTTGTAGGTCAAAAGCTGAGTCAGCTTTAGGCTGTGTTTCTCTCTCTCCTTTCCTGGAGAGGTGGCTCCCTGGGATCTCCTTTGATAGCCCCAAGGCCTGAGAATTCAAAAGTGTCTATAGGGGAGTGTGGCAGTTTGATGTAATTATGAATTCCAAAAATATAATTGAATCATGCTTGTAAACTGATCTGTTAATCTGGGCATGATTAGGTTAGGATTAGGGTGTTGAGCCCCACCCCTCGGTGGGTGGGGAATCGAATATAAAAGGCAAGGCAAAGGACAGTTGAAGCAGTCTTTTGAGGAGCAGTTTTGATGTTGGAAAGAAGGCCCCAGGAGAAGAGAAGCAAGCTGTTCTTCTGATCGTCTACAACTGACCTTGTGGAGGAAACAGGAGCTAAGCCCGGAGAGAAACGCAGCCCCGGGAAGAGAGGAACCCCAGAAGTCTGAACCCTGGTAAACGCCGGCAGCTGTCTTGCTCTAACACGTGGCAATGGACTGTGGTGAGAGAAGAAACTTAACGCTTTATGGCCTAGTATCTGTGGACTTCTACCCCAAATAAATACCCTTTATAAAGACCAACCCATTTTTGGTATTTCATATTAGCACCCCTTTGGCTGACTAATAGAGGGAGGTTGCCAGCAGTAGCAGCTGCCACTTTTTTTTTTTTTTGACCACATAGTGTCATTTTTTATTATCTTTTACAATCTTCCCCCCAATCCCATGGTTCCCTCATCTGTTTGCTCACTGTTTTTTTTTTTCCCCTCATTGTTTTTCACTTGTTGTCTACATGTTTTTTTCTTTAGGAGGCATGGGGAACCAACCCAGGACTTCTTATGTTGGAGGCGGGTGTTCAACTGCTTGAACCATATCCGCTCTCTGCTTGTTTGTGTCGCTTGTTTGTGTCTGCTCACTTGCTCTTCTTTAGGAGGCACTGGGATCCGAACCCTGGACCTCTCATGTTGGAGGTGGGCACTTGACTGTTTGAGCCACATCCGTTCCCCAGTAGCTACCACTTTTAACTTATAGTTTTGCTGTCATGATTCTTTTCCTTCATCCCTCTCTCTTCTGGGTGATGTCCAGCCTTCCCCTTGTGTCCTAAACCCTAGAAGATTTTTCTAGGCCATTTCTGCCTGTCGTCTAGCTATTTTTCTGGGAGAGAAGAGAGTCCCGTGTCTTTCTAATCCTCCATCTTCCCGGAAGTCCACCACACTGTTTTGATTACTGTAGCTTTGTAGTAAGTTTTGAAATCAGCAAGTATGAATACTTCAACTGTGTTCTTCTTTTTCAAGATTGTTTTGGCTCTTCATGGTTCTTTGCAATTGTCTATGAATTTGAGGATTGGCTTTTCCATTTTTGAAAAAAAAAAAAAAAAGTCTTCTGGAATTTTGATTGGGTTTGTATTGAGTTTTAGATCCTTTAGGGAGGGTGGTATTACATCTTAACAATACTAAATCTTCCAATTCATGAATATAGCATGTCTTTGTATTTATTTAGATCTTCTTTAATTTCTTTCAGCAGTATTTTGTAACTTTCAGTGTACAAATGTTTTACAACCTTGGTTAAATTTATTCCTAGATATTTTATTCTTTTAGATGGTGAAAGCAGGCATCCTTGTCTTGTTCTTGACCTTAGGGGAAATTGGAGTTATTTTTTTTACTATGATGGTAGAAAGATGGTGATATTCTAATGCCGTCATTTCTTCTGTGTTTATTAATTGATGTTTTCTTATAGGGAAGAGCTTTCCTCTGTTTTTCTTGCATTTACCTATTTATTATCAATTAACTCATCTCTTTTTTTTTTTTTTTTTTTTCAGAGAAGAATAATCTGTTACTGTCCTTGCTTATTTTACCGGTCAGATTGTCCTGGATTGTTGGTGGTGGAGTGGTGTATGGGAATCTTGTATTTTGTGCTAGATTGTTCTGTAAACCCACAACTTATCTAATAAAGAAAATAAGAAAAAGAAGATTGTCCCAGATTAGACCAGCGGGAACCTATTCAAGTTGGCTCCTGTGTGTTTTCACAGACTCCCATAATTTTATTTAGGGTTTCCTTATTTGCTGGCAAAACAAAAAGGTTGTAGGCATTCAAAGATTTGGAGTCTTTGCTCTTCCAGACTTAAGAGTCAACCTTTTCTTCAAAGAGTGCTCTTTCCTTTTAGTAGAGACTGGTATTAGGAAACCAAGTTTTGGGTCTTTTCTGCTTGCTTTATGATTATGTTTTTGCACTTCATTTTCTAACCCATTTGGAATTTATTTCATAAATTTGTATGAGGTGTGGATTTGTACATTAAAATGAGTTAAAAGTAATTGCTTTAGCAATAAAATATTAAACCAAAGACATTTGTGTTCGTATTCTTTTCCTTCAGGAACACTGATTTTGGGGGGATATTTCTCATTTGATTTACAATAATATATTTAAATTATGTGTAATGATATGTTTGATTTTTATATCTCATATTAGTTATGTTTTCTTTATAGGTGCGTTTTCTAGAATCATAAAACTTTATGAAGAAAAATGTGAAACAAGTGAAAAAAAGAAAGGAAGAAAAGGCAGCTGTATAACATCTGTAAAAGGAATTACAAATTTAGGAAATACTTGCTTTTTTAATGCTGTCATGCAGGTGAGATTTATCAGATAGCTTTGTAAAATTTAAAAGATGATTTTTTTTGTTTGTTTGTTTGTTTTTGTTTATCACCAGCATTCTAAAACCAGACCTAGGGAGAAAAATAGGTCTGGGGACACACGCATGGTTTCTAATATAGCGAATGTTTAGCCTACCCTGACTATCACAAAAATCAGGACAGCGAGAATATTTGCACAAAGATGATTTTTTATAATTCATTATTTTGTATATCTGAGTCTAAGGGAAGGGAACTTAATTATCAATGGAAGTGAATTTTGATTTTAAAAAAAGTGTCTCAATAGGTAGAAACAGTCACTTGCAGGAATTTCAAAGACTTTGTTTATATAATTTTTAAAAATACAATGATTTTTTAGTATTTTTCTTCTTTAGGGGAATGAATGCTGCCTTCCCTGTCTCTTGTCTCGTGCTGGTACCAGTCCAGCTCTGGTTTCACAGACTCCTTCTGGCTCATTGCATACCACTGCAGTTCATTTTGGAGTTTATCAGAATCATATGTGGAACTGAAAGAAAAGAAGGAAAAAGATATATGGTTTCCATGTCAAAATGTTCAGATTTAGAAAATCTGTGTGAGGCCTTTTGGTTTTGGGTTTGGGCTTGTTAATGGCCACAGGTGATTCTGATGTAAAACAATAAAGTGAGAACTACTGCTCTAGAGTGAAAGTTTTTAACCTCTTCAAGAGGTCTGCACCACTTTTGTCTTCTGTTTGTATGTTCATTGGCATACCTGTAGACTGTCAAATGACTGCAAATGTTTCTCTAGAAATTTCTGCCTCATTTTTTTTTGTTCCTTTTAGGCTATCTTTAGCTGTCATCACATATATATACCTTCTTTTCCCACAGTGCTTCTAGAAGGTCTTTTCTGTGTTTTATCATGGCTTTATCAGTAATAGTGACATTTACTAAATGTAAAATGTATTCAGTGAAATTTTTTTTAAAGTTGGTTCTTTTTTAAAAATAAAAATTGGCATTTTTGCTATGTTAGATGAAATTGGAAACTTTGAGAATATTTATTCCATAAAATCAGAGGCATATTATAACTGTATCAGGAGAAGATTTTGTTTTTGTTTTCTTTCAGAACTTGACACAGACTTACATTCTTACTGAACTAATGAATGAGATCAAAGAAAGTGGTACAAAACTAAAGATTTTTCCTTCCTCAGACTCTCAGCTGGTGAGTAAGTATAACTACCAGATAATAGCTCTTTTCAGATGAGCACTGGTGTTCCTGAAATTCATCTTTCCTATTTCTCAGAACTATTGGGATGGTAATTAGAGGATTAAAAAAATAATAATTAAAAAGCATTTTGGTAAAATAAACACTTGGATTTTAAATATCTAAAAACAGGGGGCGGGGGAAGCGGCTGTGGCTCAATTGGTTAGGTTCCCGTTTACTATATGGGAGGCCCCAGGTTCGATTCCCGGGGCCTCCTGGTGAAGGCAAGTTGGCCTGTGCGGTGCGGCAAGCTGACGGCCCATGTGGCGTGATGAGCTGTCACAGCAAGAAGACCCAACAAAGGGAGACAAGCAGACACAGAAAAACTCAAAGCAAATGGACACAGCGAGCACAAGCAGCAAGGGGGGGATAAATGAAAATAAATCTTTAAAACAAAAAAACAGGGCAGATGTGACTGAAATGGTTGGGCACCCGTCTTCCATATGGAGGGACCTGGGTTCAATCCCCAGGACCTCCCAGTAAAATAAAGAAAAATATAGAAGGTGCGTGTGCAGCTAGGTCATGTGCGTGGGTGAGCCAGGCCCCGCCCAGCCATGCAGCAAGATGATGATGTAACAGGAGAGAAACAAGGGAGAGCCACGATGAAAAACCAGGAACTGAGGTGGCACAGGTGGCAGAACGCCTTTCTCCCACATTGGAGGTCCCCAGGATCGAATCCTGGTAAAGACAGGAGGAGAAGGATGAGAAGAGAAGGGCAGGAAACAGACACGCAGAATTGCCCAGTGAATGGACACAAAACAGCAAAATGGGGGGGGGGGGTGTTAAAATAGATTAAAAATATATATATATCTAAAAACCTAACTTTAATATATGCTATAGTTCAAACATATGGATCAAATAATGCAAAAATATTGAGGCAGCTTTTAAACAAACATATCAGAAAAAACAAATGGGATTTGACTTTTGTTGAGCAAAATGTTTAGGACATTTTGTAGTTAGCTGGTGACATTTGCTTCAATATAGAACTTTTTTTCTTTAAAGGTAGATTTAATTTTGTAGTAAGAAATTAAAGGTTTTTTGGAGGCTAGTCTGATGATGGACTTGTAAGCTAGTGAGTGAGAAAGGAAAAAGAAAAAAAAGCAGCCTTTGACCATCAGAAGCTGGCCTGGTGTTCACAGGTAGGCCATGTTATTTTCCTATTAAACCTAAAGAATTTCACAAAATATAATAAAATGAAACAAAACAAGGTAACTTCATAATTTTGTCTAAACACAGACAATATCAAGATCACTCTGCCATCCACAAAATGATAATTACCCCTTTTCTCAGCCAAAATGAGTGACTGCTTCTTCTTTACTAATTATGTAGCTTTATCCTCATTCTGGTCTCCTTCCTATACATAAGATTTATCAAGATGCCCGATCATAGGCTTACCCCCTCTTTCTGAGAGCATCCAATCTAAAGTAAATCCCAAGTTCCTTAGACTTTCTCCCAAATCACCCAACCAAACCCCAAGTCTCATGATAAGTTCTTTCTAACACCCTCTTTCTGAGATACCTCCTGATTCCTCATGGTATCTGTTTTCCCTTGCTGCAACAAATAGTAAGCCCAACTTGTTCAAGAACAGTATGCTTCTGGTGGTTTGGAATTGGAGAGCACTGACACGAATAATGATTTCAGTTAGGTATTGATGTGGTTTATGTGCATGCCTGTGTGTTTTAGAGGAAGAGTTTACAGCTGAACAGCTGGATTTTGAAAACAAAAAAGAGTTCTAAAATGCTAAGCACAATGTAATAATCTTAGATTGTTTGCCCAAGAAGGCACTTTTGATATACAAATTGTACTTTCTGTTGAAAAGGAAGCCTGCAATCTCATTGCCTTATTCAGCCCCTTCTAGATGATTTTATGGTAGATCCCAATGCTGTATTCTAAAATGTAGTTACATAGTAAAGACTACTGAATGGAAATCAGTGCTTAGTCATTTGAAAGGATTTCCTATTAAATGTAATTGGATGTTGAGCTTAAATATTCCAACTGTAGAACTGTGTCTCAAGATTATTATATGGCAATTAAATACTTTAGTTTATCACTTTAGATTTGTGTCTTACTAACAGTAGAAATTAAATCTTAGGTTTTTAGAACATATTAGTTGACCTGAGCTGTGGGATTATCAATGCTCTTTGAAAATCACTGTTTTTACTTCTTCCTTTGTAATCTGTATGCCTTTTATTTCTTTTTCTTACCTTATTGTATTGGCTCTGACTTCCCATAGCATGTTAAATAGATGTGATGAGAGCAGACATCCTTGCCTTAATTCCCAAAATTTGTAGGAAAGTGTTCCATCTTTTTCTGTTACTGAATATGAAGTTAACAGTAGATTTTTCATAGTTGTTCTTTATGTTGATGACATTCCCTTCTATTCCTTATTTTTTGAGAATTCTGTCATAAATGGATGTGGAATTTTGCCAGGTGCTTTCCCCCATTTGTTGAGATAATCATATGGTTTTTCTTACTTAACTCTGTTAATGTGGTGAATTAGGTTGATTGGTTTTCAAATGTTAAACCTATTTTGTATTCCTGGGAAAAAAACCTGTGTCATGATGAAATATTCTTTTTTATATGTTGCTGAATTCAATTTGTTAATGCTTATATGCATATTAGCAGTATGTTTACTTTAAAAAACTTTCTATTAAAATATACATACAGAGAAGTAGATATCATGAGTATATATACATAGCTTGATTAATTGTCACAAACTGAACACACCTGTGTCACCAACAGCTTGATCAGGAAACAGCACATTACCAGCATCCTCGAAGCCCCTTCAGGCTGCCTTCCATTTGCTACCCCCCATACCAAAAGTGTAGCTGCTAACCTGATTTCTAACAGGATGGATTAATTTTTGCCTGTTTTTTTACTATGTCTAAATGGAATCATACAATATGCACTCTTGCATTGGGTTCTTTTTTTTTCTTTTTAAAGATTTATTTATTTATCACCCCTCTTTGCAGCTTGTGCTTGCTGTGTCCATTCGCTGTGCATTTTTCTGTGTCTGCTTGTCTCCCTTTGTTGCATCATCTCGCTGCACTAGCTCTCTGCGCCATGCGGACCATCAGCTCTCTGCGCCGCACGGGCCAGCTTGCCTTCAGCAGAAGGCCCTGGGAATTGAACCTGGGGCCTTCCATATGGTAGATGGGAGCCCAATCACTTGGGCCACATCCACTTCCATGCATTGGGTTTCTTTTTCTTTTTTTTTTTTTTTTTTTTACCGGGAGGTCCTGGGAATCGAACCCGGGTCCCTCCATATGGGAGACGGACGCCCAACCAGTTGAGCAACATCCGACCCAAGGGTTTCTTTTTCTTAACATTATAACTAAGATTCATCCATCTTGTATTCTTATCAGCAAACTTATTTTTCTTTTCAAAGTTTAAGTGTACTTTTTGAAACTAAGGTTATTTCTGCATTTATTTCTGAAGTGATACTGTTAACTTGGTGGTTGGGCTTTGAAACTGCTTTGGATTTTACCTTTGACCCTTGAGGTAACTTTCAATTTACTTAACGTGGCAGAAAATGCTTTGATATTCCAAAGCTATGGAAAATTATAGCTTGTTCTTTCTATGGTTGTGGCCAAATGGGAGATTGTTGGTATAAAAGATATATGTACAATTGTCTTAGAAGGTAATATTCTGTAATGCCCCAGGATTATAGTTGGGATCTGCTTTTTATTCATTGTTCTTTAGGAGAAGGTGTTAGTGTTGGGGATAATATATATTTTAAAACAAAACTTGGTGGGAAATAATAATTCTAGAATAAAGTGGGGTTAATTTTTCATACAATTTTAGCTGCTTTTGTCAAGCTTTATGCCTCTCTCCTTTAAAAGAGGGTCATGGTATACCACTATTGTCACATAAATTCCTGTTGCTTATTTTATTGGTAAACTATTTGGGGGAAAGAAGTGTGGAGAATAAATATAATTTGTGATTATTTGTGAAGATGTACAAATATCAGGTAGATGAGTAATTTTATTAGTAGCCTTTAAAGAATAGGAGAGCACATTAAGGGACATCAATCAGAGTGATTGATGATTTTACTCTTAAGCTAATAATCTTATTAAGTAAAAGGTGAAAGATATGAAAATATGTATTTTTCAAGTAAGATATGTAATTGTTTTCTATTTTATCATATACTCATCTTAAATATATGAGGGAATAGGTTTTTAGTATAGTTGAGACAGTTTAGTTGCTTTCATTTAACAAAATATCTTAGATATTTTTTTAAATATTCTATTTTAAAATGATATATTTCTGACATAGAGTTGATCTTATTTTTAAAGGATCCATTAGTGGTGGAACTTTCAAGCCCTGGACCACTGACCTCAGCCTTGTTCCTGTTTCTTCACAGCATGAAGGAGACTGAAAAAGGACCGCTTTCTCCTAAAGTTCTTTTTAATCAACTTTGTCAGAAGTAGGTGCATCTATCTTTTTAATATAAATAATTATGAGTTACAAAATACTAATGTATTTATCACTTAATATGAGTGGTTTCATTTTCACTGTAAAATTGCTATTACAGGGAAAACGGATGTGGCTCAAAAGGTTCGGCGTCCGTCTACCATATGGAGAGACTGGGGTTCGATCCCCGGTACCTCCCGGTAAAATAAAAAAAAAAAAAAAATTGCTATTACATCCCAGAATATCAAGAGAAAGAACTAATATTTGTTTAGTTGCAACTCTGGGTTTGTGCAAATTATAGCTCATAATCCTCTGAAGAAGTAATTGTTTATTCCCATTCTAAATATAAGTAAATTGAGACTCACAGAAGTTAATTTGCTTACCTAGTCTTATAGGGACAAAGCTGGGATTGAAAGAGGACTGTCCTGACTCAGAAGTCCATAGTGTGCAGTGTAATGCTGTAAAGTAAGCAAATCATAGCATGTAAAATCTAGAAGGTACTATAAGAGATAATGTAATGTAGCATCTTTATATTTAAAGATGACCTTTGAGGCAGAGTTTAAATGAATTTTTCAAGATATTAGAATATGTTTAAAATGAAATCCTTATGTGCCTGGAAATAAACAAATACCGAAAAGGGTTAGACTTACCTTTTAATGCATTAACTTATTTCTTCATTTAAAAAATTGAGTGTTTACTTCATGCCAGATTCTTGATAGGGTCCAGGAATACACAATGTATAAGGTATTAAAAACGGACCTGTCCTCATGAATGCACAGACTAGTCCAGCCCACAATTATTAAAATATGTAGAAAGAAAACTCTTTATATGTGAACTTGTATTTTTGTATATTATGGGCTTAAAGTCTCATTTTTATTTAAATGAATAATCTGTGCTATGATATTTTATAAGTCACCCAAAATATAAAAGGGTTTATTATATGTTTCATTTATTTGGTTGGCAAATCCCTGTTTCTTAAAAAAGCAGAACTACCTTAGAACTCTTGGAGACATGGATACTTCATAGAGTTAGAAAATTTTAAGGCATTTTATACTTTAGAAATTCATTTTTGACTCTTCCATAAGTACCTTTGTTTTGTATCATGTTTTTTTCTGTTTATATTATAGAGATTTATAAAAAAAAATTGTTAGTATTAAAATAATGATGCTCATAGGTAAAAATTCAAAATCCTCTCTACCCTCACTTCTCAGAAGTAACTATTACCTGTTTCTTATTTATTCTTTTAGAAAATGATTATGTATATACAAACATATTCAAATTGTTTGCAGTTTGCTTATTCACTTTATGTATTTTATACATCTTTTCATATTAATACATGTGGATATAATTTATTCTAATTAACATCTCTATAAATATCAACAAATTTGTTTTTAAGTGTTACTTAAATATCTCCAGTGATCATATAAATATAGGTATATGATCTTACTGCACTTGTGTGAGTATAGCGTAGGATAAATTCTTGGGAGAGGAATTATTGGATCAAACATTATTTGAAAACATTCCTAAATTGCATTTTCTTTTGCTCGATTGTGTTTACCTTAAAATACATATATATTAAGAAAAGTGATTTTTTTTTTTTTAATTAGGTGAAGATTTAAACCATATATGTGTGGGTCTATTTCTGAACTCTTCTGTTGATCTATGTATCTATTCTTAATGCCTGCATTATACTGTCTTGATTATTGTAGCTGTATAGTTAGTCTTGTAATAGGGTAATGTGAGTCCTTGAACTTTGGTGTTCTTTTTCAAACTATTCGACATCCTACATCCTTTGCTTTTTTTTTTTCTTTTGAGGTACCAGGGATTAAACACAGAATGTCCTACATGGAAGCAGGCATTCAACTACTTGAGCTATATCCACTCCCCCATCCTTTGCTTTTTCATATGAATTTTAGAATCAGTTTGTCAATTGGGATTGTATTGAATGTGTAGATCAATTTGGGGAGAATTGACATCTTAATAATATCAACTCTTCCAGTTAGTCCATGATCATGAGACATACCTCTTCAGTTATTTAGATCTTTGATTTCACTCATCAATGTTTTGTAGTTTTCAATATGCAAATCCTGCACATATTTTGATAGATTTATACCCAAAATTGCATGTTTTTTATGCTATTGATTATAAATGGACCTTTTTAAAAAGTTTCAATTTCCAACTGTTTGTTGCTAGTATATAGAAATACAGTTGATTTTTTTTGTATATTGGCTTTGTTTCCTGCCACCTTGCTCAACTCACTTGCTAGTTCTAATAGCTTTATGTAGATTCTTTGGGATAACCTATGCAGACAGTAATGTTATTTGGCAGATAAAGACCATTTTATTTCCTCCTTTCAAATCTGTTTCCTTTATATCTTCTTTTTACTTATATCACTGACAAGGACCTCCAGTACATTTTGGAGTGGTAAAGTGGGCACCCTTGCCTTATTCCTGATATTAGGGGGAGAAGAACACTCAGTCTTTCACCCTAACGTATGATGATAATGATACTCTTTTCGTAGAAGCCTTTGATCAGTTTGAGGAAATCCCATTCTTAATTTTCTAAGAGTTCTTATCAAGAATGGGTGTTAGAAAAAAAAAAGAATGGGTGTTGGATTTTGTCAAATGCTTTTTCTGTATCTATTGAAATAATAATATGATTTTTCCTTTTGTCTGTTAAAATAGTGAATTGTATTGATAGATGTTCTGAATAGCTTTCTGGAGGAATATTTGACATACAATAAGCTGTACATATTTAAAGTGCACTATTGGATAAATTTTAACATATGTATACACTTGTGACACCATTTCTACAATCAATATAATGAATGCATTTATCATTCACTCCTCAAAATATCCTTGGGCCCCTCTGTCATCCCTCCCTCTGGGCTTCCTCCTCCAAGTCTCAATGGGATACCACGTACTGACTTTTTATAAATATAGATTAGTTTGCATTTCCTGGAATTCTATATAAATGGAATCATCCAGTGTGTATTCAGTTTTTGTCTGGCTTTTTTTACTTGGCATAATTATTTTGAGATATATCCATGTTGTGTGTATACATTGATTTTGTTGTTGTTGTTGTTGTTAGGCCAGTAAAAAGAATTTACTGGGAAATGGGGGAAAAGAACAGAGTTTGCTGAGAAATGGGAGAGAAGGATGGACATACGCACCAAGATTTGATGCAGGCTCCTCTAGGCAGAGAGAGCGAGATTTGGCTTGTGTGGTTACCTTTTAAGCTATTAATTATTCCTCCCCTTGCTAATGCTAAGGGGAGTTGCCCCAGGTGTTATTGATTACCCACCAATGGTGGGGGCCAGTGGTGAGGCTTGTTTGGAATATCCAGGGCCTCCCCTTGGCCCCAGAAAAGAGTCCCAGCTGGGATCTCAAGGTCAAGGTCTTGATGCCATCTTGTGGCCATGTTGTCTGTTGGCTATGTTGTGGCTAGTCTTCACCTCATTTCCCTGTACTAACCTGCCTCAACTCCCCCCTCAGAGAGTTCATGCTCTTTTCCTTAAGGGGTTGCTGAGGGGCGATGGTCATTCTTCAGTAGTTACTTCCTGCTGGTTAGGGCAGTAGTCCCTACCTGACAGGGCATAAACTTCTCTGGCTATTCTGTTGAGGTTGAGGGAAGACAGATCTGGCAACTTGGTTGGAATTGGATGAAATCCTTGCATAATTATAATAATAAGGCATTGGTTCTGTAAGAAATAAACTTAATTAGAATTTTGAAGATTCATGGTCCTATTAAAAGAATAAAGAAGATGGTGGTAGGCAGGTCCAAAAAAGGGGGCCAGCCATGACATACTTGACTGAGAGAGAGAGAGAGAGAGAGAGAGAGAAAAGCCAGGTGCCATCAGAGGCTGCATCCTCCCAAAGTTGATGGGAAACAGGATTCTTCCTTGGGTTCTTTTATGCTGTTGGTTAACTCTAGGGAGAGATTGTGGTAGACCTGCTGGGTTTGGGTATAAACTGCCAACCCCATTTCCCACAGCAATGGTTATGCTTAGTACAGCTAGGAGAGTTATGAAGGGAGGCACTGCCTTAGATATAAACTCACAAAGACAGTATAGGTAATAACAAGACAAGCATATGGCAAACAAAATAAAGACAGCACTTAAGAGAGCCATTCCTTTATCTTATAGGCACATTCATTAACTACTTAGAAAATGAATTAAATTTACCAGAACTTTTAACATGTTCAATATTTCTCTGCATATGATCTAAAATAGAAAATATATAATCATCGGGCATAATACTTAATACTAATCAATGCATAAGTTCCTCTTTGAGCTGCAATTATTATATCTAAGCTCCAGGTTTGTAATACCATACATGTTATCTCTCCATGGGATATACATTGATTTTTGAAAGTTGAACCTTCAAGTTTGAATTATTATGGTGATTATCAGATACTTTTTTGTGTGTTTTTTTCTTTAAATTTTTTATTTTTATTTTTAAAGAACCTTTAGATTACATAAATATTACATAAAATATATAGGGATTCCCATATACCCCACCTTCTCCCCCTCCCACACTTTCCCACATTAACAAAATCTTTCATTAGTGTGGTACATTTGTTACAATTGACAAACACGTATTGAAGCATTGCTACTAATCATGGACTATAGTTTACAATATTGTTTACACTTTGCCCCGCACAATTGTATAGGTTTTGACAAAATGTATAATGGCCTCTGTCATTGCAGTATCATGCAGGACAGTTCCAATTTTAACCCCTGTGATATATGGTGCTTGGGGTGCAAGCTCTTCAACTTTTTCTGGCCTTTTTTAAAAGCAATTTTTAATTTTTAAATAGCTTGAAGACTCATAGGAAGTTGCAAAAATATTATAGAGCATTCTTGTGTAGTCATCACCTGGCTTCTCCCAATGACAATATTTTATACACCCTTAGTACATTGTCAAAACCTGGAAGTTGACATTAATACAATACTGTCATTTTTGATACACATCTTATTTGGAGTTCAACAGTTTTTATATATACTCTTTAAAAGATTCAGAGTTCCTGTAGAATGATTCTGTTTCTCCATTCCCATTCCCTCTTTACTCCTTCCTATTGCTAATATTGATGTGATGTGCTGAGTTCTCTTTGTATTTTGTCTGTGAGAAAAGGTAATCAGCTGGACAAAAATGTATGCTGAAATAACATGAACATGTCATGTTATTTTATGACATACAGTGCTAGTTTTGTGACATTCTGTGTTGCATTGTGTACCTAAAGAGTACTACCAAATTTTCAAGAGAGAAGGAAAGTGTGGTATACTATAATAATTTATATATTTTTCCTTAGCAAACTTTTATAAAGGAAAGGGATCGGTAATGAAATTAAAGCATTAATAGAATGAAATAATTTTTTGAGCATCAATTTAAAACTTTTGAGAATTATAGGTTGGCCTTTTGAGTAGCAGTTAAGCAGAAGGAACCTACTTTGAACCTTATGCTAAATTGAGATACTGTTATTTTTAGGCACAGTTGAGTTGGGAAGTTTATTTTAAGGAAATCCAAATTGATTTTCTACATATATCTAGGATTAATCTTTGAAGGCAGTTTTGCATCCAGGTGCTTTTTCTTTTTGCTTTATGCTTTTCTATATTGCCTGATTTTTTTTTTTTTTTTTCAAAGAGCATATATTGTAGCATCAAGGAAAACAATTTTTTTTTTCCATCTCAGAAAAAATTATTTTAGGTTTCTTTGGGAAACATAGATAATTGAATTTATAATGTTCCATGTATATTTGAGAAGAAATTATGCTTTCCAATTCTTAGGTTCCGAGTTCTATAAATACAAATTTTATTATTTTATGGTTCAAAGATTCTGTTTATTTAAAACTAATTTTCTGTGTGCTTGGTATTCCAGTTTCTTTTATATGTTAAAATCTTACATTATGATTGTGAAATTTATCAGTTTTTTCTTTTATTTCTGTTCTTTGCTTCTTATATGTTTTTAGGCTTTGGTATTAGATTCATACAAGTTCATAATTCCTATCTTCTTCCTGTGTTTTTCTTTTTTTAAGGAGGTACTGGGGATTGAACCCAGGACCTCGTACATGGGAAGCAGACTCTCAACCACTGAGCTACACCTGCTCCCCTCCTGTGTTCTTAATTTTCAACCTTTTCAGGAAACTTTGTTTTAGGTTTGTATTTTTAAAAAGCAGTTTATGACTGGATTTTAAGAATCAGGTGTGATAATCTGTCATTTAGTAGGGGAATTTAATCTGTTTACTGTTATTGTGATTATTGATACTTGCACTAATACTTGTACTATCTGATTTTGTGTTTTTTTTTCTTTACCATACCATTTCTTTGCTTTTTAAAAATTTTCTCCTTCCTTGACCTCTTTTAGTTTCCCCATCTGTAAAATGGGGGAAAATGAGTGTTTATGTAATAGGATTGTTGTATTAAATGAGTTCACTTATGTAAGCTTAGAACTCTGTGCTCAGTACTTCTATGTAAGCGTTACCCATTGTCATCATTGTTCTGTTGGATTGGTAGTGTTTTTTACAATCCCTTTATTTTCTTTTTCCTATTTGGAATTACTCTGTTCTTTCTTTTGCACTCAGGTATATACATATGTACACATACACATTTTTCTTCTGGATATGTTCTTAGTATTATCTTCTAAATTAGTAATCCTTCAACTGTTTTTAGCTTAGAATTTATCCTATCTTTTTTATGTTTATATCTGTGGCTTTATTTTCTTATTTCTAGAATTTTTAATTGGCTATATTATCAATAACTACATGTTCTTTTTTACCTTTTTCTTGTTTTTCTTAACATCTAGCTTTTTATTGTCAGTTTATGCCTTTATTTTATATTTTGGAAGATTTCCAATATATTTACTATAAATTCTTTGAGATAGTTCTATAAAATTTATTTGGGGTAAAGTAAGTTCATTCCAATTGCTGATTTTAGTTGTCTTTTTATCAGTAGATTTTTTATGTGTTTTATAATATTGTTTTGTAGGCTTATTTGGAGTAGGCTATTTCTTTGTTTTTATTTTTCCTTTACCATCTTCATATCCCTGCTTTGCTATATTTCTGCCGTCCTCCCCTTGCCTCCCTGTTGCTCCTTCCCTCCTCTCACCTCTTTTCCCCAAATCCCCCTCCAAGTCTTTTAATGGTTCACAGTTACTTGCTGTCATGGTTTGAGGATGCAGTAGTGCCAGTAGAATTCATGGCTTGCCTGTGTTTTATTGTAGCCTTAGGCAGCATTCGCAGAACTTTTTTGTGTGGCCTTTCTTTTAGGCTCATGGTAAGTCAACCATCCTTAAACAATGCTAACTGTTTGGTGTTTGTGTTCCCTTTTTGGTCCATGGGATTTATTTTGTATTGAATCTCACTTATGTCTTTCTTTTCTCTTTTTATGTTTTGTCTATATTTTTGGAGTAGAGGAAGTTTTTGGATTATTAATGGAACTGTTTAATTTTCCCCCAAAAACCCCCCCCAAAATTTTTTTTTTTTTTTTTTTTTTTTTTTTAAGTATTTTTGTTTGTTTCTTTTTATTTTCCACAAATTCTTTTATTCTAAATTTCTTCCTTTTCTTGATGGTTTACTCCTGTTGTTATGCGTGTGCTTGCATTTTCCTCTTACAGCTTGAGGTTTTTAAAAGTCCTCTCCTCTTTCCTGCAGTAACACTTTTTCCTTTGAATGCTTAGTCTGTTCTCC
The DNA here is from genome assembly GCA_026826555.1 of Tolypeutes matacus. Classification (NCBI taxonomy): domain Eukaryota; kingdom Metazoa; phylum Chordata; class Mammalia; order Cingulata; family Chlamyphoridae; genus Tolypeutes; species Tolypeutes matacus. The sequence goes on from JAKSZT010053791.1 coordinate 8,813,443, forward strand.
CTATTTTGATTTGGCTGAATCTTTTCATATGCTTGGTGACTTTTCTCTTTCTTTTTATCCTTTAAGGTTGAAAGTCTCTTTGAGTATTAATAGCTCAGATGGGCTCCATCACAGATTCTGTAAGTTATTGTATGATTTTATTTTCTAGTCCTAGTTAAAAAAGAAGGAAGAAAAAATCTAGGCTTTTATATGTTCTTCAAGGGTTTAGAAGGCTGTACTTTGTGTGTGCTTGAGATGGAGATATTTGCAGAGACATGGTGGAGGCAGTTACTCCCTTGTTCAGGCATGGTTTACTCCCTGTGTGATTCTCTGACAGCCTTAAACTGTCTCCTCCTTCCACCTGCCACCCAGCTGGTGAGGATCTCTGAAGGATTCTCCTGTTTCGCCTCTCAGTATTCTACTTCTCTGACTGTCCTTGATACCTTTAGCCCAAGTATAGTGTCATGCAGTTTCTGCCTCATTGAATCCAGCTGTGGAGGCCCAAATAGGGTAGGAACTGGTTTCCATCTTGGTTTCTATCCTCTCTGATCTGGAAGGTGGGTGCTATCCACCCCATGCAGAAAAGGAAGTAAATGAAAGCATTCTCTGCTATGTTGCTCTTTGCTACTTCTTAGCAAAAAAGTAAGTGAAATGGTGTTACCAGATACAGGTTAGTTTCTAAGTACCAGTTCAGTTTACTCTTTTTAGCTCACATCAGTGCATTATTAGGATGAATGTTTATCATGAGATAATGAGTTACAAATGCCAAAGTAATAGACTCAAGAGTCAAAAGACATGGATTTATGTTCTTGCCTTTACTATTAGTGGAACTTAGCTTGTTCCTTAATTTTCTCAGATGTAAAATGGAGTTCAAATCCATTATGAATTCCTTAACACACTGATGTATAGCAAATGAATTACATTGTATATTTCATAAGGCGATTGCAAACTTGTTTTTCACTACTGTAAAATATTCTTATAATTTTTTATTATTTTGGCAGAATTCTTTTTCCATCTTAGATTAGGGCACTTTCTAAATTTAGTGCTTATTTGCATTTAAGGCAAAACGTTCATTGTAGCATTGAAGTTTATTGCAGAAAATATCACTTTTCAGAGTTACTGAAGTCAATTAAATATTTACTGCATCAATATCTCCATGATATGTAGCACTTGATCTTTTTATTAAAATAAAAATAAAAATCTAATTGTCAAATCCTTAAAAGAAATACATTCATAGAGATACTAATTTATAGCCCTGTATTTTAATATGACTAAAAACTTACTTTTCCTTTGTATTTTAATATGACTAATCACTTGCTTTTCCTTTAAGGTAGAACGATAATAGAGCACAGTGGGTTAGGTTGGATATTGTTTTCTTGCTAGCTGTGTGACCTTGCAAATCATTTAAATAATCCTTCTGCGTACTCAGGTATAAGATGGGATAGTTGTATACCTATGGTTGTTTGAGGATTATGTGATTTAACATATGTAAAGCTCTTTAGCCTGTGCTTGGCATATAGTAGTTGCTTAATAAATGATAGCCACACTGTTCTCAGTGCACACTTAAGATCTCATCCTAATTGGAATAGCAATCACATTTTTGTCTTTCTATCTAGTGGAAAAAGTGGTAAACTGAATCTTTTTTTTTTTTTTTTTTTTTACTGGGCGGTCCCTGGGATCGAACCCAGGTCCCTCCATATGGGAGACAGACACCCAACCGTTTGAGCCACATCCATCCCCCGTAAACTGAATCTTATGTTATGTCAAGGTGATTTTAAATAATAGTAACATATCGCTGATGTAATATGTAATTGTTCTATTTTTCTCTCCTATTTTGTTTAAATCATAGGGCTCCTCGGTTTAAAGGTTTCCAACAGCAGGACAGTCAGGAGCTTCTTCATTATCTGCTTGATGCCGTGAGGATAGAAGAAACAAAGGTCAATTTTTGTCTTTTTTTTTTTTTTTAATGTTTATCATATATTCTCTTTGAGAAAAGGGTACAGAACTGTAAGAATTCTACTCTAATTTTAAAGTATGGTTGAAAAGTAAGTTTGATCCTTTTCTAAAATTCTTCCTATTTTCTTTCTCTTCTAGTATAAGGTTTTGGTTTTTTTTTTCCCACCCTTTTACAGCTTTATTATTTCTTTATTAGTTAATACCTTTTGTCAGCAAATAACAGAAATCAATTCAAAGTTGCTTAAGTAAAGAAAAAGGAATCTAAGAACCCAAGCACAGGGGAATGTGGCTGAAATTGAGAAAGGGACATGACAGCAAGGTTGTCAAGAATCCAGAAAGTATTCTCTTTATTTTCCTGGTTTCTCTGGCTGCACAGATTTTCTTCATTCATCTCTCTGTAGACTGAGTGATTTCTCTAATCTGAATGACCACCATGGTTCCTAAATTTATATGTTGTCTTTTCACCAATACAAACTCTAAACTGGCTGTTTGTGAATCCCAATTCTAAATTCCCAGGAGAGAGAACTTTCCTTATCCCATGTTAGATTAGTCCACTCAGGAATCCATCACCGGTGGCTGGGAGGGTGGTTACACCCTTGTATAGGGGAACTTTTCTCAGCCTCCTAGATAACCCAAACAGTGTTTATTACAATCCTGTCCCCCAACTGACTGGCCATTTATTGACTTTCACATTACGTTAGTAAAATTCAGTTTTTTTAGAGGTCCTATGCAAAGAGGATAAGATTTTTCAGGGAAAATGCATGATACTAAAGATGTCAAATTTATAGCACACATCCTACATTTCCCCCCTTGCTCACTCATGATAGACATTGCTAATTGTTCCTAACAGTACTGCTGAGTCTGGATTCAGCCTCAGAATCATTCTCAGCATAGCACTGTGGGCTGCCATTGTCTATCATAATTGCCATAATGGCTGAAAACCTACTCTCTGTTCAAGGCAGATGCCCTTCTTATTCTATATGTAATATAGAGTAAAGCAGCCAGGTGTAAGGGAAGTGCTCATATGTTTGGGGTAGATGTTACTAGGCAGGATGGACCCTCCTTTTCTTTTTTTTTTAATTGCAATATTGCTGTCTCTTTTCTCCTCATGGCCAGTTTCCAGTGAAGAGAGAGTTAGGGTGTTAATTCCTTCCTTCCTTCCTCCCTTTCTGAAATGACTCAAATTCTGACTAAGCATTGGAAGGGAATTTAATTGGTACTTTTTCTCTCTTTTCTTCCTTTTTACTTAATACAATTTCATCATAGTAGTTCCTGATTCACATTTCTGCTCCATTGGTGGATTTTTCCCTTGGTGTTCAGCAATATCTAACTTCTAATGACTGTTTATATCCTCCCAGGGTTTCTGTGGCACTAGGTATCACCACTGAATTTATCAGCATTCTTACCTATCCTGATTTATATCTATCCTTTCTTCCTTCCTTCCTCCCTCCCTCCCTCCCTTCCTTCCTCCCCCCCCCTTCCTTCCTTTCTCCCTCCCTTCCTTCCTTCCCCCCCTCCCTTCTTTGTAATAATAAACTTTATTTTTAGAGAAGTTTTAGATTTATGTGTACACAGAAAGTATAGGGAATTCCCATATAACCCCCACCCATACCCACAGTTTCTCCTGATATTAACATCTTACATTACTGTGGTATATTTGTTACAATTGATGTACCAATATTGAAGCATTACTACTAACCAAAGTCTGTAGTTTACATTATGGTTTACACTTTGTGCTGTACAGTTTTATAGGCTTTGACAAATGTATGATGTCATATGTCTGTCATTGTAGTATATCATATTGAACACTTTCACTGCCCTAAAAATGCCCTGTGTTCTACCTATTCACCACCCCCCATTCTGAGCCCCTGGCAACCACTATTCTAATATTTTCTTATGAATTATCTTAAAAATAAAGGATGAGTTAATCACTCCCTCCTGCTACCAAACAGTATATATTACAATCTCATACCTTAATTAGCTGTTTATTGACCTTCCTATTAAATGAGTTAAATTCAACTTTTGGAAATCTCACTCCTTTCCTGTGACCTCTCTACTTTTATATATTTTAATTGTGGACCTTACCACCTTCTATTTAGATTTATATCTTTATCTGTTACCTCTCTTAGACTGTGATCTCTTTGAGGAATGGTACTCTGTGGTAGTTCTGTAACCCATGTGCCTTACACTAAAAGGTGCTCTCTGAATGTTTATTGAATGAATTGTCTTTGCTTAATCTTATAGGCTTCTTTTGAGAATTTGAATTGGAAGAAAATAAAATAATCAGTCCCTAAAATAAGTTATAATAGCTATAATAACTTAGCTGGGGATTTGCACTTCTTTTGAATATATTGTTTGAATAAACTGATAAATTAACAGGATAATACTGCATTATGTTTTACTTGTATTTTGTTTAAAAAAATCAATGAAGAGATTTATAATCAGTTAAGTTTGGGGACATTATGCAATCACTCTGAGCTAATATTTGATCATATTTTTTTAGATCTAAAAACTAAAACTGAGAGTAGAGATTCAAACTCAAATATTTCTGTCTCTCAAACCAATGCTCTTTCTAATTATATACCATAGTGCTTATTAAAGTTTTTTTTTAATGCTTGCTGATCAGGGATCAGAATAAAGGTTACATTTTTAAATTTGTTATTTAAAATTTAACCATAATTATTTCACTATTTGGAAAAAATATTAAATCTCATTTAGTAACTAAGATTTATTAATATTTTTATAGGGGAGGAAGGATACAAGGTGGCAAGAGAATGTATTATCTTTGTGTAGTGACTAGTAAGTGCTGTATGATGCTCCAGGGCCTACAGATGATGGAGGAGTTACTTTAAGAATAACTCAGACAATCAATTGCTAGAATGACTTTTTCCCTCTATGATTTGCATACTACATGTGTCATGTGTCATTGTAAATGAAATTAAAAATACCTCTTTGCATTGTTTTTCTCTTTTGATATTACACATAAAACAATATAATCTATCCCTATTTCTTTTATTTCACTTGTTAATGACAATCATTATTGCAGTTAAATTCGTTTAATCATAATGCTGCATTAGGATGCACAGTATCTTAAAAACTCAGTACAGCAGAGAACATCTATTTGAGAGCTTTTGATGGTGTGACAAAATTAAAATGTCAAGTCTGTGGATCTATTCAGTTTCATAGGCAAGGATAGTCGCACTGGTCAGTTACAGTGAGTTTTCAAGCAGGAGCTGCATTGTCTGGCCTGGGAACTCTGCAGCTGTTAATCGTGCTGTTGTAACATGTCACTGCCATGTGTTTTATTGATTGAAGAAAGGCTACCACATTATGTCTGCCACCAGAATCTTTTAGTAGTGATTAAAAACTACTGACCTCCTTCCATGTTTCATTAGTCTTTCTTATGAATATAATTTTGAGGAATATACCCTTGCTGAATAAAGGGATCATTTGTGCAGAAATTATAAATGTTTTATATGCAAATTAAATAAAATTGAATTTACTATAAAATTTTTTAATAAGAAATCTTCTACTTACCCAATTTGAGCCTCTTCATTTTTTTCCTTCTAATTTGAGCTATCACTAACTTAAAGATATTATATTTTTTTATTCTTCCCAAAGATAGATCACTTTAATACACTGTTATATAGAAAATTATTTTAAAGGCAGAATATCTCAGTTAACTTAAACTACACATTAATTGCATTCTTGTTTTTGAAAGTAGTTTAAGATGGAGATTTGAAATAGTTGAACCTTGATTCTGCTAATTGATTAATGTACTGCAATTGTTAGCAGCTCGCTGACCAAAGTGCTTCTTTTTTTAAGGAAAAAAAAAAAACCTAAATGGTTAAAAGCACAACTCCTAACAATGAGGCGTTTATTTAACTTGATGAATTACTTATTGATTAACTCTATAACAGCTTAACAATTTAACAGCTTAGAGTCAAAGAATATAAATTCATGGCCTAGTAGTAAACAATAAAAAAGTGAAAGTCTAATAGTCTAAAAGTTAGTAATTCAAACAATTTCATTGTTTTTACTCTTTTTCGCGCAATTTACATTATAGTTTACATTACAGACTATAGTAAATGTTCAGGATATTTTATTGAAAGTCATGTTTGAATTAGTAGAGAATTCAAATTGTAAAATAAGTTTACAGACTTCTAAATTGAGTTAGAGGTCTTTACCTTTAGTTGCTAGAGAGGCTATTTAGAATTGTATTAAATATTTACATGTGAACATTGATAATTGTTAGAATTTTGGAGGTTATTTCAATATTTGTTTCTGGAACACATTTTATTGTTTTAATTTCCTCAGCATATGAATTTGTTTCAGGATGGTATGACATGATATAAATAGCTCTATATTTTCTTTTATACAGTATTTGTAAATATTTAAATGTTTTGAATATTGCATTAACTTTTAAAACACACTTGAAGAGATTGGTGAAAATATATTAGGAAATAGAATGTGGTGGTCATAGGTTAGTAAATGAAACTCGGTTGCACAATTATTGGGAGGTGGCATTAAAACCTTACAAAATGGGAGAGTAGATGTGGCTCAGGCAGTTGAGCACCAACTTCCCATGTAGGAAGTCCCGGGTTCTGTCCCTGGTGCCTCCTAAATACAAAAACAAACAACAAACAAACAAAAACAACTTAGGGGAGCTGATGTGGCTCAGTGGTTGAGTGCCAGCTTCCTGTATACAAGGTCCCGGGTGCAATCCCCAGCCCCTGGTACCTAAAAAAAAAACTTACAAAACGTATCTAAATATAGACGAACGTATACAAATAGACATATAGTTTTAAAATAAAAAGAAAAGTCATTTACAACTACCACTCTTCCCCACCTACTCCAGGGTTAAAAAATAGAATATTATTAGTACCTTAGAAGCAACCTATTCTTCTCTCTAAATATTTCTTCCTCCTTCCTCATCAGAGGTAACAACTATTTTGACTTTTGAGGAAATCATTCTATTGCTTTTTCTTATAGTTTTGAGAGCTATCTATGTATTCTCAAACAATATATCGTCTAGTTTTGCAAAACTGGGTAGCAAGTACAAACCTATTGTCATTATCGGATGAAGTCCCCAAAATAAGATAAGCTGAGAGAGTCTCTGGTACATGGCTTGGCATTAACTTTCCAAACAGTTTGCAAGAGCTCTTTCTGAGGAAGTCGGTGGGCAAAATAATGAGTGTGTTCTGAGCCAGGCTTGTCAAACGTAGCATCTGGTAGAGCTCTAGGGGAGACTAGCTAGATTGCTGATCCACAAAAGTTAAAGAGGGTGGGCTTCTATGTATTTTCTGCTTCTGAGCTCATCAAGGCCCACCTCCTAGCTCTCAAAAGGAGGCAAAACAGAACAATTCTGTGGGCTGATGTGTGTCCTCTGCTAAAATCCAGGTACCAGGGCGTGGAGGGAAAATATGAATGTTAGCATCTCTTTCTCCATATATACTGTCCTCTGATTGTAAACATGGTACAATGATAGAGGGGATGTTGGTATTGATACCTTGTCTCATGTCTCACTGCTCCAGTCTGGATTGGTTGCTTCCCACATCTGAGGCACAGGTGTTACTCTGGAATTTCTCCTAACCATGCTCCTGGGAATTCCCTTTGCTCTCTTGCATGTGGGCCCTGCTGTTGCCTGTATCCCTTGTCTTCTTTTTTGGGTTATACTGTCATTTGGTGGTACATAATTTTTTTTGTGTGTGTGTGCTTTCTTTATTCAAAACGTGATACACACATGCATACACCTTTCTGCATTTTTTTCACATGATAGTCCTTAGTGATCTTTATATGTCAGAACATAGGAAGCTTTCCTATTTTTAGCTGTATAATATTTCATTGTATGAATGTCATAACATATTATCCATTCTTTTATTGATATTTATTGTTTCTAGTGTTTTTGCTTTTATAAATGATGCTATGATCATTTATAAAATGATCATTATGATCATATATGATCATTATGATCATTGTCCATCTGTTATTTTGTCTGTGTATATCTATATAAATATAGAAGTGAGATTGCTGGATCAAAGGATAGATACATTTGTAATTTTGAGAAATATTACCAAATTACCCTTCGTAGATGGGGGTTGTACAATTTTTGCATCTATCAGCAGCTTATGATGTAAGAGAGACTTTTTCCCCACAGCCACACCAAAAGAGTGTTTTCTCAAACTTTTGAATTTTTACCAATCTGCCAGGTAGAAAAATGATGTATCAAGGTAGTTTTGGTTGTATTTTCCTCCTTTTGAATGACACTGAGCATCTTTTCATTTGTTCTGATTTTTTGTCCATTTTGCTCTACTGGGTTTGGTCTTTTTCTGATTTCTAAGTGCTTTTTAATATACTAGGGAGAGAATATGCTTCCAAATTTGGTGTTTGTGTTTTGATTTTGCTTATAATGTGGTGATGTTGTTTTTTTACACAGAAATTTTAAAATGTGAAATTTTTAGATTTCGAATTTAATAAGCTTTTTAATGGCTTCTGGATTTTAAGTCATAGTTAAAAACTACTCCAAAGTTATAAAATAATTTCCCTATGTTTCTTGTAGAACTTTTGTGGTTCATTTGTATTTATTTATTTATTTATTTATTTATTTATTTATTTTTAAGATTTTATTTATTTATTCATTTATCCCCCCCTTGCTGCTTGTGCTCGCTGGGTCAGCTAACCACGCCATGCGGGCGGGCTTGCCTTCACCAGGAGGCCCCGGGAACCGAACCCGGGACCTCCCATATGGTAAACGGGAGCCCTACTGATTGAGCCACAGCCGCTTCCCATGTGGGTTCATTTTTAGATTTAAATTCTTGATCTATTTGAAGTTTTTCCTGTTACAGGGACATTTCCTTTTTCTATATATATGGCTTGTCCACCAGTTATCCCAACTTTATAATATGCTTTTCCCACTAAATTGAAACTCTCCAATTGTATACTAGATTTTTGTGTGTATTTGGGTCAGTTTCAGAACCTCCCTATTTTCCTCTCTGTGTCCTAGGATCATACTTTAAATTATTAAGTTTTTAATACATTTTAATCTAATAGGGCCAGTCATTTCTCACTATACTTCCTTTCCCCCTGAGTTTTCATCGCTATTCTTGTTTATTTTTCTATGTCTTCTTTAGAATAGATCTCTTACTCATCCTCTCTCCTTGTCATCCTCTCCTCCAAGAAACCCCAAGTTTTGGTATTTTTATTGGAATTAATGTTAAATGTATAAATTTGGGGGTAAGATTGAAATGTTTGTAGTGCTATGACCAAGAACATAGTGTCTCTTTTCATTTGATCATTTTATTTTATTTCTTTCAGTAGCATTTTAAAGTTTTCCTTATTTAGGTCTTAGCACATTTCTTAAGTTTATTCCTAGTTATTTTATCTTTTTCATTGCTGTTATAAATTTTTTTCCATTATACCTTCTAATTGGCTTTTAAAAAATTTAAATTTATTCCCGCCCACCGTTGTTTGCATTCGCTGTCTGCTCTCTGTGTCCATTCACTGTGTGCTCTCTGTGTCTGCTCAGTCTTCTCTTTAGGAGGCACCAGGAACCAAACCTGGGACCTCCTATGTGGGAGAGAGGCGATCAATCGCTTGAGCCACCTCTGCTCCCTGCTTTGTTGTCTCTCTCATTGTGTTTCCTCTTTGTGTCTCCTTGTTGCATCATCTCGCCATGCCAGCCCATCGCGCCAGCTCTCTGTCTTGTTCAACTTCTCCAGGATGCACCAGGAACCAAACCCGGATCTCCCATGTGGTAGGCGGGTGTTCAATCGCTTGAGCCACACCCGCTACCCTAATTGGCTTTTGTTTGTATGTGTGAAGACTACTAATTTCACCATATTCATAAGATCCAATTAATAAATTCTCTTATTTGTAGTAGTTTTTCATTTCAGTTGGTTTTAGCTTTTCCAGGTAAGCAATCATATCATCTACAAATAATTTTACCTCCTTTACAATTTTTATACCTCTGAGCTTTATTTTTCAATCTAAATGCATTTGCTAGAGTTCCAAAACAATAATAACTAATAGTATGAATAAGAGATTTTTCTTCTTTGATCTATGAATATGATGGCTTATATTAATATATTTCCTAATATTGAGCCATTTTTGCATTCCTGGAATAAAAGCTTCTTAGTCATGATATATTATTCTTTTAATCTTCCACTGAATTCCACTTGCACACATTTTATTTATTTATTTATTTATTTTTTATTTTTTTTTTTTTTTAAAGATTTTATTTATTTATTCATTTATCCCCCCCTTGCCGCCTGTGCTCGCTGGGTCAGCCAACCACGCCGTGCGGGCGGGCCCGCCTTCACCAGGAGGCCCCGGGAACCGAACCCAGGGCCTCCCATATGGTAAACGGGAGCCCCACTGATTGAGCCACAGCCGCTTCCCGCACACATTTTATTTAGAATTTTTTCATAAGTGGTATTGGTATGTGTCTTGTAAACTGTCAGCTTTTTTTTTTTTTTTTTTTTCTTACCGGGAGGTCCCAGGGATCGAACCCGGGTCCCTCCATATGGGAGACAGACGCCCAACCAGTTGAGCCACATCCGACCCCTATTTGTCAGCTTTTGATATCAATATTGTGCTTCATGAAAACAATCTGGAAATTTCCCTTTTTCTGTGCCCTAGAACATAGGAATAATAGCATTCCTCTGTGAGATTTTTAGGGCTTGGGACATTCTTTTTTATTCTCCCTTTCCCCAATGAACTTGGAAGATTTTGTCTCTTCTGGGATTAATTTTGATCATTGAATTTTCCTGGAAAATTATCTACTTTTTTTTCCTGAGTTTTCAAATTTAATTACATGAAATTTAATGAAGTGGTTTGTCTCTCATGATTATTTAAAAATTTTTTAAAAGTTTTGTGAATGGTTCCTCTTATTTCTTAGGTGAGGTTTTGTGCTTTCTTCCCTTATCTTTTTTTTTTTTTTTTTTTTTAAGATTTTATTTATTTATTCATTTATCCCCCCCCCCCCTTGCTGCTTGTGCTCGCTGGGTCAGCCAACCACGCCGTGTGGGCGGGCTTGCCTTCACCAGGAGGCCCTGGGAACCGAACCCGGGGCCTCCCATATGGTAAACGGGAGCCCTACTGATTGAGCCACAGCCGCTTCCCTCTTCCCTTATCTTGAGTAAGGTTAGCTAATGGGTTTATCAACCCTGTGTTAGTCAGGGTTCTCTAGGGAAACAGAATCAACAGGAGATATCTGTAAATAGTATGAGATTTTATAAGTCTCGCACGTGACCGTGACTGTGACTGGGAGGGGTACACAAGTCCAGGTTCCACAGACAGGCTGCAAACCAGAGGCTCCGATGAAAGTCCAGTGAAGGTCCTTGATGAATTTCCGGGAGACATTGGCTGTCCAGAGACAAGCTGGGAAATTCTCTCTGAATGCTGAAATCACTTCCCCTTTTGAGGCATTCAACTGATTGAATAAACCATTGCTTCATTGCTGATAGCAATCTCCCTGGTTGATGCAGATGTAATCAGCTATCTATGCAGTAAACTCACTGGTGACTAAAGCCCATAAATATTCTTGTTTTACAATTAGCCCAGTGCTTGCTTGACCAAACAACTAGGCACAATTAACTGGCCAAGTTGACACATTAGCCTAACCATCACAACCCCCAAAGAGTCAACTTTTGATTCGTTTATTAATTCTCTTCAATTTCTTCTTTAACTTCATTAATTGTTTCCTTCTACTTTTCTTCAGTTTTGGTGTATGTCTTAGTTTGCCAGGGCTGCTGTGACAAATATCTCACACTGGTTGGCTTAAATAACAAGAATTTATTGTCTCACAGTTTTGGAAACTAGCAGTCTAACATTAAGGTATCATCAGGCCGTGCTTTCTCTCAAAATCTGTAACATTCTGGTATTGGCTTGCTAGCAATCCTTGGTGTTCCTTGGATTTTAGATGCACCTCTTCCTCTGTCACACGGAGCTCTCTCCTCTTGCTTCTCCTAACTGACTGCGTCTGTCCAAGGGACTCTACTTGTAAAGACTGCAGCCATTTTGGATTAAGGTCCACCCTGTTTCATTTTGGCTTCATCTAAATAGGATCTTTGGAGGTCCTATTTACAAATGAGTCTCACAGGACTGGGATTAGGGCTTGAACAAATCTTTGTTGGGGCATGATTCAAACTATTACAGTGTCCTTTTGCTAAATGTATTAGTTAGCTGCTTAATCCTTTTGTTTTTATTGTTTTCATTTGATGTATTTATTTAAGGCTGCGAATTTTCTTCTGAGCCTTGGAAAGTTTCTCAGATTCTGATATGTAGTGTTTTTATTATTCTCTGGAAATTTGCAATTTTGGTTTATAGTTTCTCTTTAACCTAATTTTTTTAACAATAGAATTATGAATCACTTTTACATCAGAAAGTCCAGTTCAGACAGTGGTTCCACATATTAAAACCTGCTTTACTCAATATAATATCTATTGAAGGAGAATAACAAGCTCTTCCTCACCCCACTGTTAAATTCGAATTAAAGAAGACTAAATTCATTCTAACCAAGTAGGGGCACAATTAGTATAAAAAATTATCATTTATTAACTCAGATAAGTCTTTATTTTTAGATTACAGTATATAATATTATTTTAGTCTGGAAATTTTCGGTGAAGGTGGCTCTTACCTAAAACATGCATAAAAGATGTGGAAATATAAAGCTTGTGATTTACTAAGAGGTGCTGAAGGCATTAATAAGTACTCATTATTGACAACTAAGTTCAAATAAAGCTGTAATTAATCAAGATTTGGGAATTCTTGCTGTGGACATTAATTGATATTCTGATATCAATTGATTTAGCCATATATGCATATAAATAAAATAATCCACTTGGAGATAATGCTAACCATCTTGATAGCTCTTATATATTAAGGATTTCTTCATAGACAAGAAAGTTCATATGGTCTATTTGTTACTTCTTTTTGTCCTGATTAAAGAACACATCATTTAGAAAGAGAGAGAAAGGATGAACTTGCTCAAGCCTATAAGAAAGATGAGACTAGGCTGCTTGCTTTTTGTAGACTGATTAAAATGCTTTCAACCCAAGAGAAAGCTAAACAGAGGGGCTTTTGACTCTTATTTGGGAGAATTTGGTGTTAGAGAGTTGTTCATTCATGGACTTTTAGAACTGGAAGAAAGGCCATTATATATATATTTAAATTTTTTAAAGTAATTTTACAGACTAAGAAACTGAGAGCTACATTGTACCTTGCTCTTTGAAAGTCTGTTTATTAAGAGGATGAGGTCTGAGTTCACAGACTCTTTCTAGACTAGATTCTACTCAAAGGAACAAAAAATACTGTTTTTGAGGAATACATTCTAATAAAGATTTTTAACTTATTAAATTCTTATTAACTTGTGTTACAGAGAATACAAGCTAGCATTCTAAAAGCATTTAACAACCCAACTACTAAAACTGCTGATGATGAAACTAGAAAAAATGTCAAAGGTATGTTTACTTTCACTGTTAAAACTTCCTTCGAAAAGAAAATACTAAGTTTCTTGTCGGTAAGCATTATGTAAACTAATTATATAAAGTACTGGCTTTGAAAAGAGGATATATTCATTCCAGTGACTGCAAAGTTTTCTAATGGGATATAGAAAGAAAATGTTAGAATGTTTCCATATGAATTTTTAAAAATAAAACTAACATCAAATACACAGATTGTCATTGATGGCCTATTGTAAAGTTTCCAAAGGGAGACTTGAAAGATCCAGGGTACAGAGGGATCGAACGTAGCAATCCCGCTGGAAGTTCACTGTTACCGGCTTTTATCACTTTGGAGTTGGTGGGCTTGATTAAATGGATTTATGGATATTATCTAGTTTTAACTCGATAAAATGCTTAAGTACTTCAGAGGCTCTTGCAGAGAAACCATTTATTGAAGAGAGTACTATAAATCAAGCATACATGACAGCTTGCCTGCTAGTGTTGGCTCTTCATTAACCAAATTTTGAGGCAAAAACATTGATTACCTAATCAGAGCTGATTTATAATTATCAAGATTGAAATATAGGTTTCTATTTCATGTTATTAATAATTTACCTTGTCCTCTGTTTATATTCTTCCTTGGGATACTACCTAATTGTAGTTTGAAGTCATCATTTATAGAAGACATGCGTTTAAAAATATAATTTCTATTTTATTTATTGTCTCTTATAACTTCTATTTTTTGTGGTTTATAATGTACATATAACATGCCTATAATTTATAAACAAATATATATTGTAATTGTACACTTCAAAACTTTATTACAGTTAGGGATTCAAGATTTTTAAAATGTAGATTCTCATGTATGTTCTTTGTTCTTTTGTGTTGCAAAAGTGCCATCTAGTGTATGTTTAGAATAGCTCAGTCCATTTCCCCCCCTATTTCCAGTGTTGCAATCTTTCTATTTTCTATCCCTTGTAAAAATGTTTCTTAATAGAATACTTTACCACGCTTTTTCTAAACAAATAGCATCACAGTCAATAAGTGTTTATTAATATATCCATATATAAGTTTACTCTGCCATTGGGTGCTTTAAATGATTTTAAATGTTCTTAGTATGGGGAGCAGGTGTAGCTCAGTAGTTGAGCACTTGCTTTCCATGTATGAGGTCCTGAGTTCAATCCCTGGTTCCTCCTCAAATAAATAAATAAATAAATAAATAAATAAATAAGTTGTTGGTATGAAATTTGAGCATAGAGGTCCTAAAAAGGATAGAAGGCAAGTTTAAAAGAGGCCCAAATAGGCTTGTCAGTATATATTTTTCACAGTTTATTATGGAAAATTTCACATTTCTATTGCAGTAGAGTAAATACTATAGTGTACCTATCCCAAACTTAAACGACATTAACTCATGGTTTATTATGTTTCATCTATACTCTCCTAACCCCAGATTATTTTAAAGCAAATCATAGGCATAATTTCCTTTGATTTATAAACATTTCTTGAACAGAACCATTTTAACATTTTTTATATAACTAAGCAGTTTTATATATAACTGAGTTATTAATTGCCCTCATTAATTCCTTACGCTCTGTTGTTTTTACTTGTCTTTTACTCTCTGAAGTTTCCATAGTCACATGCCTGGCATCTGTGATCCTAAAAGCATAATCTCTTTTCCCATTCCCCTGTCTGCCTCTAGATAGGGTGCAGAGGATCATGAGGTTTTTAGTGGAAGCAGTTAAAATGTGATATGAATAAGTAGCTACTGTTCTATTTATTTGACCTCTTAAGTTTAAGAACAGTTCACTACTTCTTGGAGACTACTATAGTTGATAGTCATAATTTCTTTTCAAAATTGTAAAGGAGAAAGAAATATTATATAGTAAAATATATTATTAAATGTAGACAGGACATCTGCTTTATTCATACTACTTTTGAATAAGTAGAAAGTAGCATGCTACATTGTTAGGTTGATTGCTGACTTGTGTTTTCCATTAAAAAATATATATTTACAGCATACGGAAAAGAAGGTGTAAAAACGAACTTCATAGATCGCATCTTTATTGGTGAATTAACCAGCACAGTCATGTGTGAAGAATGTGCACATGTAGGTATTTTGAAATTCACTTTAATGTGGAATAGATTACAATCATATCAGTTTTATGTTTTCAGCAGCAGTATTTTTTTTTTTTTTTTTTTTAATTTGGAATAGTTGTCTACAGAATAGTTCTTGAAGGTCTTTTTAAAATATATCCTTCACTGGTAGAAAGTAAACATGATGATTTTTAGTTATTTTTAGGTAAATATGTTTATATGTGTTATTTTATTTTTTCTTCTCCACAAATCTCTGAGGTGCTTTTAGTCTATCTTTACATTTCTTTTTATTATGACGGATATGCAACATATAAAATTTCCCATTTTAACCATTTTTAAGTGTGTGATTCAGTGGCGTTAATTACATTTACAGTGTTGTTCTACCATCACCACTCTCCATTGCTAAAACTTTTCTTTTCCCAAAAAGAAACTCTATGCCTATTAGGCGTTAACTTTCCATTCCTCCTGCTCCCAGCCCTTGGTAACCTCTAATCTACTTTCTGTCTCTATGAATTTTCTTATTCTAAAGTGAAATCATACAATACTTGCCTTTTTGTGTCTGACTTATTTCACTTAACATGTTTTCAAGGTTCATCCATGTTGTAGCATATGTCAGAACCGCATTCCTTTTTACAGCTGAATAATATTCCATTGTCTGTATAATTCAACATTTTGTTTATCCATTCCTCTGTTGAGGGGCCATTGGATTCCTTCCTTCTTTTGACTATTGTGAATAATGCTGCTATGAGCATCAATGTACAAGTATCTGTTTGAGACCCAGTTTTCAATTTTTTTTGGTGGGTATATACCTCTAAGTTGCTGGGTACTATGTAATTCTCTGTTTAACTTTCTGAGGTACTGCCAAACCATTTTCCACAGTTGCTGCACCATTTTACATTCCCACCAAAGATGTACAGGTGTTCCTATTTCTCAGCATCCTTGCTAACACTTCTTATTTTCCATTTTTTAAAATAATAGTCACCCTAGTGGGTGTGGAGTGGTATCTCACTGGGGTTTTGATTTGCATTTCCCTAATGACTAATGATATTGAGAACCTTTTTGTGTGCTTATCTGCAATTTGAATATCTACTTCAAGTATTGCAGTTTAATTATATTGACAGTATTGTAAAATTCAGCTGCTTTGCATTCCTTGAAGTTTTGGAATACCTTATTTTGTTTAACCATATGTGCTGCTATGCCCAATTAAATAACTATTTGTTTCAGGAATGTTCTTTTTTTAACTTAAAAATTCTACAATGCTTGAGAAATTTGCTTTCTGTAAGAATTTACAAAACAGCATTGTCTGTATTGGAATTCTAACTGTAGTTCTCAATCTGTTCTCTTTTAAGATCTCCATGGTGAAAGATCCTTTCATTGATATTTCACTTCCGATAATAGAGGAAAGGGTGAGGAGGAAAAAACTAATAATGAGAGGCTTGTGTGAAAATAATTTATTTGTTTGCTTATTTAAATATTTGTTGATATATTTTATATCTGTGGGTCATTATTTTTATATATAATCACTGAGTTTTTGTATGGTGTGTTTGATATTGGGGTTTGTGTATGCATGAAGTAAAATATAGTTCTTGTTCTCAAGGAACTTACACCCTTATGTTTTATATTTTGAGAATTATTGCTAAGGAAATTAATTACCTTTTTATATTTTAATTTAGCTAGAAATTTTTAAAAAGAAGGTGATATCCAGAATTTATTTGCTAAAGCAGTTTTGTGGTGTGTGTGGTATCTTCCTAGATTTCAAAACCTGTACCCTTGGGAAGAATGAGTAAATATAGAAGTTTACAGGAGACAAATCATGGTCAGTACAGTGGCACTAGTACTATAGAAAATACGTATCAACCCAAAGTCACCAAGAAACATTCTTCATCTAAAGATAAGGTAAGATTATATGCTAGACATCTGGGTTTTTTTCAAAAAAGGCTTTTATTAAGGAAAATTTCAAACATACACAGAAGTATAGAAAATAGAATAATAAACTCCCATGTACCCATTATGCAACTTCATAATTATCAACTCATGACTAATCTTATTTTATCTCTATCTTTCCCACATTCTCCCCTCCAATCCATATTAGTTTGACATTCCAAATGTATCATATATTTCAATGTGTATCTCTAAAAGAAAAATACTCTTTTTATAAACATAACCATAGAACTGTTTTCACACCTAAAATAAAACATGTATTAATATTAATGAAATAATAAAATTAACACCAAGCCTCCAATCATTGTTTAAATTTCTGCAATCATTTCATAGTCACTTCTCTTTTGTTTTTGTTGTTTAAAGTTTGTTTGAATTTGGGATCTAAAAAAAGACCTGTAGATTTGCAATTGGTTGCTATATCTCTGTTATTTTTTTATTTTTATTTTTTAAATATATATATATTTTTTATATATATATTCACCCCCCTCAAGATGGCACCCTCATCTGTTTGCATGCTGTTTGTGCACATTGTTTGTGCTTGTTTGTTTTGTTTTTTCTTTAGGAGGCACCAGGAACCGAACCTGGAACCTCCCATGTGGGAGGCAGGCACTCAACTGCTTAAGCCACATCCACTCCCCCAAGGTTGCTATATCTCTCTTAATCTACAGATTCCCCCAACCCCTTTTTTCTTTGCAATTTATTTGTTAAAGAAATCAGATTGCTTCTTCAGTAGCATTTCCCACATTTAATAGCATTTTGCTGTTGCATCCCATGTTGTTAACAGAATCTTTTGTTTCCTGTTTTCCTCTCTAAGGCAGTTAGAACTAGAGGCCTAATTAAGTTCAGGTTGATTATTTAACTTTTTGCAAGAAACTTTCAACTATTAACGTATACTTTTACCAAGGAAGTATGCATAATGTTTGCTGTCTTCTGGCTGTGATGATGTTGGTCATTGATGACCATTGTCTAGATCCATTTTTTCACTGGGGACATAATCTGGTAGATGAACTATCCCATATAAGTACTTCATTACAAAAAATTACTCTTTTACATGAAATGATTTGTACTCACTTGGCAAATTGACATATTATCAGATTTGATTTACAGTTAGAAGGCTTTTTTAAGTGGCAAGACTATAGAAAGGACAGAATATTTTCTTTAAATTAAAACTATCTTATCTTTGTTTCATTAGATATATAAGACAGTTAAATATGACTATAGCATATACTTTATTGTAATGATATAAAACAAAACTGGCTTTCATTGGAACTGCTTATGGAATTTGAAAAAATTAAAGCATTTTAATAGTGTTGATGTGCCCCCTGAAAAGCACTGGTTATTAAAACATGAATATGTAATGACTTTTTCTTTTCTATCCTTTTTTTTTTGGCTTTAAAGAGTTAAAGCTGGTACTGGACAAAATAGTTTTAACAGATAAGTTATCCAAATGTATGAGAACAGCACCACCCATGCATTGTTGGTCAGGAGCTGAGAATGTTCTTACATTATGTGAAATAGTCTATGGCTCAAAGATCTGGAAACCACATGGGTATAATTTGTGCTTATTCTGAATAAATTGGACCAATTCTTTAATTCAAAGTTATCTTTTTTTTTAAGTTCACAGAAAAGCTGTAAAGTTTGCTTATTTCTAAAATTAGAAAAGCACAGTTCTAATCATATCTTTAAGGTGCTGTATTAAAGAAGCAAAAACTTAAATGGAATAAATGTATTTTAGTCATTAGGAATTTTATGTTTATAAGTTATTTTTTAGTAATTTAGCAATTACTCAATCATTTTGGTCATGTAAACAAAATGATTCAGTAGTTACCCATGCAGTACTAATTTTCTATAGATCAGTGAAGTTTCATTTGGCTTGATATTAAAGTTAGTAATAGGGTAAAAAGATGTTTAATTTTAACAAACTTTTCTTTATATTATTTTTTACTTTAATCTGTTCGTACTAGAGAAAAAATATTTTTTTATATAGTTGAAATTAGCTGAGAAAATTTTGCCTTCAAGTTGGAAGATATCTTTGATTACCTTGAAAAAGTGAATTTTCTTTTCCTTGTGAATAACAGAGGCAAGTATAAAATCCAGTTAAATAAAGCACTGTAGAACTAATATGTGAATTTCCAGCCTTAATACAGAAAAGCACTAATAAAAAAATACAGATAAAGTAAATATTCCTAGGCATACAAGGGTACTTCTTAGATAAAAAAACTAGATAAACTGAGTTGTAGCAAACAGCTACCAAAAAGTAAACTATGTGAAGGGTCTGTCCCACAAACAATTCTCCTTCTCTTCTTTCCCCTCCCACAATTTTTTTAAAGTAACCACTATTATTGAATAACTGTAACTAGGAAGTCCACAATTGGGATCCCTATTTAAAATCTTCCCTCAATTCAATAGGTCAGAAAGAAATCCAAAGGTCTGATTAGCTGGGCACTTCAACACATAAGGGTATTAGTTATGAGAGACATTGTAATTGTGAAAGTGCTAGGACCTATGTAGTACCTTTCACCATTGGAGTTATATTCAGAAGATCGTTGTCCTCTTAGCTGCATACAAGAATACAGGAGAGTTTTAATTTTCATATTCTTCTACTAGCTGGGCGAGTCACCAAAGAACACTGGTACAAATAGTTACAGTGTTTATCAATACACTTAAAACTAGACTTGAGGGAAGCCCTGTATTCAAAATATGTTTCCTGGTTTTACCATTTTTCCTAGGTTCTAAATTGCACAAGGTATGATACAAAATATTTAAGAAAATAGCAACTTTATCCTATGCAAATATGTTTTAAAGGATTAACTTGAACACATACTTAGACATTTTAGCTCTCAAGTCCAAGTAAATGGTTGCAATGGTATTTTTTGTTTATCATGTGCTGTGGGTCCATAATTTACTCTTGGGAATTTTGAGAATGCCAAAGAAAGACATATTTCCTGTTTGATCATTTTCATCTGTTTCATACTTTTAAGGCTTAATAGAAATAGACTCTTTGTTTTTGCCTAATTATCAGTATTTGTAACAAAAACATAATCTTGCATACTTTAAAATTAATTATAGAGGTATAATGACTGATTTGATAGATTGTTGTTTTTCACCTCTTTGTTAAATCATACTACAGTTATCTCATTAAAACCTTACAAAGTTTAATGTGACGAATGTTAAAGAAGCATCAGCTAAGGAAATACCCAAGGAGAAATTAAAACCAAGATAGTAATATAAATATATAGAGAGAACGTTAACAGCTGGTGTAAGGCAGATGATCTGACCTTATTCAGAGTATTGTAATAAGTAAAGAAATAGTGAAAGCAAACAGTGAATGGAAAATGTCATGAGGCAAAAAATAAATCCATAATTCCTTTAGTAATAATTTTAAAAAGGCATTACCAGAGTAGCCTGAGAGAGCAGAAGTATAAAAGGAAGTATAAAGTGAGGGAAGTATAAAGAAGCCTCCCGGCTGGCTTCCCTAGAGTCCACTCGCCTCCCCTATCCTCCACTGCCACTCCATGTTCTACATTGCAATCAGAGCAATATGTATAAAGCACAAAACTGGTCATCTTGCTCCCCATTGTCCTTTGAATCAAGTCTGTGACTCTCATGCATCTGCTCATTTTTGTCTCTTCTACTCTCCTCCTTACCCTTGCACTCTACTTTCAAGCTAGACTTCTGTAACTTCTTACGTACAGGCTTTTGAACTTGTTCTTCCCTCTTTCAGGAACCATCCCATTCTCCTGTACCCTCTGTTCAATATCTGCAGGTTTCCTGACTCACTCAGCACTGGGTTAGTTATTTTCCTATAGCACCTTTATTTCTCCTATCAAAACAGTAATAATTGTACCCGGACTTTGGGCTCTTAACTATGTGCTGATCATTCTTTTCAGTTCTTTACATCAATTATAATGAGTCAAGAGATAGATTAAGTAAGATGCGTGAGATATACAGGTACCAGGTAGCAGAAACAAGGATTCAAACAAGGTCTGTGTTTTTAACACTGTGGGCACTGTCTCCCATTGTCATTTAGCTATCATCACACTTGCTTCTATTGTGATCCATTGTAAGCTCTGAGAACAGGAACCCAGTCTGTCTTCCTTGCTGCTGTGTCTCAGGTGCCTTAGTCCAGTGCTTGTATGTAGATGGTGCTTAGGGAGACGGGTGTGATCATTCCCATGACTGCTACCAATAATAATTGCTAATGCTAATGCTGCTTACTGTGGGCCAGGTGTTGTTCTGTGGACGTGTATGTATATTATCTCATTTAATACACCCAGACAACAATGTGGTTGGTGCTTCTGTTTTACAGGTGAGGATACTGGAATGTGAAAAAATTTCCTATGTATCACCCAGAATCATCCTCTTAACCTCTACACTGTATCACCTCTCTGATTGTAAAGCTTTCTTCATACAGTTTTTTCTCTTTTTTTTTTTTTTTTTTATTGGAGAAGTTGTGAGTTTATAGAACAGGATTAATACAATTTTGATTATCCTTTCAGAATAAACTTATTAATTCTTGGCCCTAGTTTATAATATCAGAAACTTAAAGAGAATATTTCAGTGAATTAAATCTATAATATATCCACTAAGCACAAAACAAGGATGGAAATGGATACTTTTTTATTTCATTGGAAGTAGGAGAGTAAATGGGATAGATAGAATAGTCCAGTCTCAGTGTTCCTAAAACTGACTGATCATCAGAATTACCTGGGAGCTGTTTATTAAAACAGATTCTCAAGATGAACTCCAGGCCACCTGAATAAGCATTTCAAAGTGGTAATACCTTGGATCCGTATTTTGAAAAACAACAAACCTTGTCAGCTGGTTCTGATGATCACCTGGGTTTGTAAACAGTTGAATTAGAAGTTAGATTGTACCAGCTCAGTGGTTGAGCACCTGCTTCGCAAGTAAAAGGTCCCAGGTTCACTCCCCAGTACCTCCTAAAAATAAAAATAAAAAAAAGGATGAACTGGATTCTAGGCACACCTATTTTTATGAATTAGCTATATGATCTTGGGCAAGTTACATAAAAACCTGTATGGGTCTGTTAACTATTAATATTATATATGTAGTAATAGAGTTTGTAAGAAACAGGGTCTATATAAATTCAGAGTAGTGGAATTTGTTGGGTGTTGCCATAAACTTTATTGTGTGCCCTCTAGTAGACCAGACATATATGATAGAAATGAATGCCTTATTTTCATTCTGGGAGTTCAGAATACTTGGTAAATACAGTAGATAGTGTTATTATCCTAATTTTTAAGATGAAAAACATGAATCACAGAAACTTTTTATTTATTTATTTATTTAATTTTACTGGGAGGTCCCAGGGATCAAACCCGGGTCCCTCCATATGGGAGATGGATGCTCAACCATTTGAGCCACATCTGTCCTCCCACAGAAACTTTTTATAATTCATCTTTCTTCTCCTGTAATAACTAAAAGTGAACATCCAATCTATACAAAATTCATAAGTCTTTCCTTTCTTTTTCTATCTTGACCCTTAAGATAAACCACAGGAAAAGAAAAAAACTCAAAGCTCAAAAACAAACAAACAAAAAACCTTTTAGCTTTGTGGAAACTCTGAAATACTTCAAATTCAAAGCCTTTGACTAAATTAGTTTAGTTGGTGTTTATTGCCAGATTGAGGTTGCATTATCTTTGTAACCCACTATGCACTACTTAGTCTAGTCAAAAAGCAGCAATTATGGGAAGCGGCTGTGGCTCAATCAGTAGGGCTCCCGTTTACCATATGGGAGGCCCTGGGTTCGGTTCCCGGGGCCTCCTGGTGAAGGCAAGCCCGCCCGCACGGCGTGGTTAGCTGACCCAGCGAGCACAAGCAGCAAGGGGGGGATAAATGAATAAATAAATAAAATCTTTAAAAAAAAAGCAATTAATAGACAAAATAAATACCAAATACAAATAAAATACTTTCTTCCAGATTTATAGCAGCCAGTCAACACTGTGTCATTAAAGAATTTTTAATTTACTTTTGTGACTTTTTATTTTATTTATTTTTTATTTTATTATTTTTTTTTTAATTTTTTTTTTTACCAGGAGGTACTGGGGATTGAACCGCGGTCTCTCCATATGGTAGACGGACGCCGAACCTCTTGAGCCACATCCGTTTCCCGTGACTTTTTAATGTTTTGAAAAATAGGTAGTACATTTCCAGTGTTCAAAAATCAGCATGTATGGAAAGGTTTACAGTGGAAAAGCTCTTTCATAGCCTTTTCCACAAAAATCCTGTTCCATTCCCTGCAAATTGATAACTACTGTTGTTAGTTTCTTGTGTAATGATTTACTTTTAAGTTAGAACTATTTGTTAGTATATCTTCTTTTGATTGTAGTTTAGGTAGATTTAGGTTCTGGAAATAGGATTTATTTAATAATTGTGGAAAGTTTAAATGAGACTTATTGGAATTTATTTTCAATAAGGTCACAAGATTCTTTTCTCTGAAAACACTGTCAACTTACAGAATCAACTAATTCATGACAGAAAACGTGTAAGAAAATTATCATCTGGGGAAGAGAAAACTGTTGTCATATACCGGAAAAATGAAAACCTTGAAATGAATGGGGATTCTTCAGTGTTGTTTCCCAACATCATGAATACTGAATCGACTCTGAATGATAGCCCAACGGATGGCAGTGAAAAAGAAGCCAGCCATTCGGAAAGTAATGTTGATGCTGACAGTGAGGCTTCAGAGTCTGAAAGTGCTTCAAAGAAGACCGTGTCGATCAGAAACAGTAACATACCGGGTGTGCACACAGATGGACCCATTTACCATCCATCGACAAGTGAATTGCCACATACCAAGGAAACTGACAGTGGTGATGAGGAAATGGCTGGAGCTATTTCTGAACTTCATTTGAGCAGTACTGTCACTGGAGATAGAGAAAGGCAGCCACTAAATGTACCAAATAATTTATGTTTTTCAGAAGAGAAGCATATGATGTCTCACAGTCCTCAAAATGCTTTTCAGACCCTTTCTCAGAGCTATATAACCACTTCTAAAGAATGTTCAATTCAGTCCTGTCTCTACCAGTTCACATCTGTGGAATTACTAATGGGGAATAACAAGCTTCTATGTGAAAATTGTACTGAAAGGAAACAGAAGAACCAAAAGGAAACCAGTTCTGCAGGTAAATATGTAGCTTAATTTTGTTGTTTGTTTGTTTTTGTTGTTGTTTTGTATTGATGGATAGTCAGTGATTAGGAGTTATAGATGCCAAAATAGGGGAACCTCAGGACCTTGTCTCCAGACCAAGCCTCTTGAGGGCAGGGATTGTCTTCTTCATATTTTTGCCTCAGCACGTAAGACACTGACTGGACAGAGTAGATTTTCAGTAGATTTTTGTTGAAATAAATTGAAATATTATTTTATGTATATATATATTTTATATTGGAAAAATTACAAATTTGAAATTAAAAATCCATGTCATCTTATTTCAGGGAACTACCTCTCCAGAATCTTTCTAGAAATAATAATAACCTTGAGATTTTTAATGGTATCACTAGTAAGATTAGTGATGAGACTGATGGGCTTCACAAATTCCACCGATGTCTTGTGTACTGAATACATAAGGAATACATTTGAGCAATTAAAGTAATTGTATGTTATAAAGCTAGCAGCACAGTGACTATGTTTACTTGACCAGAGAAAAGTAGAAAAAGGAAGATTTAAATTTCTGTAGCCTTGATTAAATGCAAAGAATACTCTTGATTCTTAGTGACTAGTAATTAAAGAAATGTCTAGATGGGAAAAGGAAGAAATACTGGCTTACATTAATCCAAGGTAAAAATACAATTGGCCATGTTCAAATCCTATAATAAGTCCTTTCTCACAGTTGCTATGAGATGCCCTATGATTCCTCATGGTATGTATTCTCCCTTCTTTGCAATGCGTGATAAACTCAATTTGTTCAACTTCAGGTGGATTCCTGGTGGGTTTGGGCTAGAGGGCTGCCTCCTAGCTTCTAACGTTTTGTTCCAGGTGTCACCTCTCCTATCCTATTCTTTGTCCTTTTATGTGTATGCCTTTTCAAAAATCCTTTTATATTTATTTTAATGGGATTTTGAAAAGAAGAGGCACCCTGTAACCAGAAGACTAATATCTTTTAAAACATTTTCAAAAATGTGGTATGATACTTCTATATAAATCTTTACCATGTTATATAATACATAATATATAAAAATGGAATTTTACAAATTTATTATATTTTGTACAGAAAAGAAAGCAGAAGGGGTTTATACTAACGCCAGGAAGCAGTTGCTAATTTCTGCTGTTCCAGCTGTCCTAATTCTCCATCTTAAAAGATTCCATCAGGTAAAAGTCCCTGTAGTAACACTGGAATCATTTTCATCATGTATTCTATAGAGAGCCCTAAATCCAGCAGAATACTGTCAGCTACTCAACAATTTATTGAATTTAAAATTTTGTCATATGGGGGTTTAACTGCTTTTCAAGCCTTAATAGTTTTAGATTTGTCTAATTAAAATGATTTCATTAAAATTGTTTAATTCACATTATTTGAGGATTTGGGAGGTAGGACTTTAATGGGGTATGTTTGTGTGTGTCTGTGTGTATTAGTGGAAAGTAAAGCTTGTTAAGAATACTTATAAGCAGGAAAGTAGCAGAGTGCATGTGGCTTTCTGAGCTCTCATGGTTCCACTGAGAGGGGTGGATGTGCTAGGCTTGGTTGACTAAGTAAATGCAGAAAAGGTGCCAAGGCAGGGCTGTGTAGGACTCTACAATGGGAGAGGGAACTCAGATATTTTTTTAACATATAAGGATATTCTTCAATTACTTAGAGTTTTGATTCAATGCCTTGTCCCCATGTGATTTTTTTTTAATTTGATAAAATGATTTTAAACTTTTACTGGAAGGATGAATAAGTGAAAATAATACATTTTTTTTTAAAGTTAGGGGGTGATTTTTTAATACCAGTTTTAAAATACAACTACAGTAATTGAAACAATAAGGTTGGAATGTCAATAAATAAAACATGAGTATAATTTAAAGCTATTAAGTCATGATAAAGGAAGTGTCTTAGTTTGCCATTCTGCAGTGATAAATACCACACACTGGTTGTCTCAACAACAGGAATTTTTTTTTTTTTTTTAATTTATTTATTCATTTATCCCCCCCTTGCTGCTTGTGCTCGCTGGGTCAGCTAACCACACCGTGCGGGCGGGCTTGCCTTCACCAGGAGGCCCCGGGAACCAAACCTGGGGCCTCCCATATGGCAAACGGGAGCCCTACTGATTGAGCCACAGCCGCTTCCCAACAACAGGAATTTTTTGTCTCATGGATTCAAAGGCTAGAAGTTCAAAATCAAGGCATCAGCAAGACCATGCTTTCTTCCCAAAATTTGTAGTGTTCTGGTGCTGGCTTGTTGCAATCTTGGCATTCCTTGGCTTGCATTTCTGCCTCCTGTCACTTAGTGATGCCCTTTACTTTCTCTGACTTCTCTTTATAAAGCCTCCAGTAATAAGGATCCAGGCCCATCCTAATTCAGGATCTTAGAAGATCCTGTTCACAAGTGAGTTCACACCAGGATTGATAATACATCTTCAAAAGGTTCCATTTACAAATGAGTTTCATGCTAACAGGAACGCAGATTAAAATTAAAAACGTGTCTATTGTTGAGGGGTACATTATTCAGTCTACCACAGGAAGGATCTCAAATCAGTTCAGAAAGGGGATGGATTGATTATTCAGTAAAGAACTTGAGAAAAATAACTGGGGAAATAAATATTTAGAGCTTCATTTTATACCATATATCACTACTATTTTCAGTTAAAATTTTTTAATTGTATAAAACAAATCAGCAAGAAGACTAGAAGAAAACTTAAATGAATATTAGCCTGACCTCAGTGTCTAAGCCTAAGTATAAAACCCATGAAAGAAATCACAAGGAAAAGATTGAGAGCTTTGATTATATATCTGTAAGACTTCAGGTGGACTACAAATTGGCAGGAAGAGATTTTCTTTACATCTCCATCTTCACCTCCACCCACACAAAAAGATTAGATTAAGGTCTTGATTTTCTATAGCTAAGATTATAGAAACTCATTGGAAGTGAAATTGGCAATGGAGAGCAGAAGCAGGTGTATTGTGTCACATCACGCCTTCCCTTGACCTCAGAAAGCCTAGTAGAAAGTGTCTCTCTGCCAGTGACTGAACAAGATAGGGTCATGCCAGATTTGAGAAGCTAATTTTTGGATGTGCTACAGTTCTGTTATAATTGGTACCTATAGCCGTATTTAGGAAGAATTCACAGAAATAATTCATGCCCTTAAAGGGAAATATTTACAGACATCTCTGTCCCTTCTAATTCTCAAGCTAAATGTATTGTCAACAAAGCCATATTTTCATTCTCAGGGGTTGGAAATTGTAGGAAGCAGAGTACCTATGCAATGTCTCTGCTTCCTGTTTTGTTTTGTTTTGTTTTTGTCTTTTTAGGTACCGGAGCTGGGGATTGACCTGGGACCTCGTACGTAGGAAGCCGGGGCTCAACCACTGAGCCACTTTGGCTCCCCTGAGTTGTTTTATTTTTGTTTGCCTGTGTGTGGGTTGTTTTTTTTTTGTTGTTTTCAGGAGGCACTTGGAACTGAACCCGGGACCTCCCATGTGGAAAGCAGGTGCTCAACTGCTTGAGCCACATCTGTTCCCTGGAACTTCCTGTTTTTCAGCATCCTAGAAAGCCTTTTTCTATATATCAGAACTATATATCTGAAACACTCACAACACTTAAAGGCAAATCTCACACCAGATAGAGATATTTTCCATAAATATGGTAAATGATTAATATCCTGAATATGTGAAGAACTCTTAAAAATTAATAAGAATACCAAGACCCTAATAGTAAAATGAATAAAGAACGTCAATTGACAATTCATAGAAAAGGGAAGTACAAATTCCAAGAAAATATGAAAAAAAGGTCTATCCTTTTCAGCAAAAAAAATGCAAAATAAAATAACAGTAAGATGGTGATTCTAACCTGTCACATTTGCAAAGATAACAGTAGTGTTGATGAAGACAAAGTGGTATATAGGCACTCTCATGTACTAGTGGAGGGAGTGTAAGTCAATAATACCTTCTAGAAAGTAATTTAGTAATGTATATCAAGAACATTGAATTGTTTTTAATAGAACAGTTTTTTTTAAAAAAATCACTTTTGCCTAAGTAATTCTATTTCTAAGAACCTACAGCAAGGAAATAGAGATATATACAAAGTTGTCTATCCAACTCGTTGTAGGTCATGCCAGATATCAGGCCTGGCCTAAAGGTCTAGTATGCAGAGAGCATCTGATTTATATTTCAATGACATTGGAAAAATACTAATAATATTCAGTTAAAAATATAGGAGAGTGTATATGCCCAAATATAAGGCTAAGTATTTTCCAAAAATTATCCCCTAGAAATGAGATTCATTTTATAGTAAAGTCCTTTACAAACTCTCCTGTTATGTGGTAATTTCTCAGTAGCAAAGTACTGATTGGGGAGAACACATTAGGCTGAAATGATCTCAGACAGTGCTGGTATCAGATGCTTATAGAGGTCACTTGCTGAAAAAGGAAGCAAAGAAATTGATTACAGATTAAATAGTAATTCCTGGCATATGACCTCATAATTTCTTGTCAGACATTATGGTATGCCTTATAAACATTACTTGAAAGAAACAAATCAGTGAGTGAGTATGTTTTGGCCAAAAAATTGTTTGTTTTCTTTAATGAAAATTTAAAAACAGCCAATAGATCTATGGTAAAATTATGATTAGTATGCAAATGAAAAATACCAGTTATTAAAGTCATGAAAACCCTTCATGAAAGGTTGCATCTATCATTTTTGTCTACCCAAACAACTGAGATTTAAGTATCCTCTCAATCCAATAGAGTCCATTTCTCTTTATGAATCTCCTACCCAATACCCTTGACAATCTATCAGCTAGTTTTTATTATCATAGAAAAGGAGGTAGAGCTCATTTAAGACTACCAAGGTTCGTTTGGGTTTATATATTTATACATTTTGAGTGTTTTTTTTCTTTTAATGAATGACTATCATGAATTTTAGAACTGAAAGGATCTAATGTAATCCATTTATACCCATTTTCTGCCTTGACCTCGATGAGGTTGCTGAGGCTGAGTTAAATTTCATTAAATTTTCCTAGAGTCATACTGTTCACCAGTCATTGAGTCAGTCCTAGAACACCAGGCTCTTGGCTTTTAGTTAGATATATTTTCCTGATATCATATGTGTCAGTGGCTTAGTTTTTATCACATTGTATTTATTTTTCTGTAAATGTTGAAAATCCATAGTGCAAGCAGTTATTCCCATATTAATTGTGGTTAAAATTAAATATAAATTAATATAAATAATAAATATATTTATATTATAAATAATCTTTGCAGTAACAGTTTGTGAAACCTAATTGTTAACTTAGTCATATATCAGTTTTGGACTATTCTTTAGTCAGATTTTTCTATCTATGTTAAAAACTACTAGGATTCCTCCTTTGGGTTTAATTAACAAAGCATCATACTTTAGATCTAATGAAGTTTATTACATTAAAAAATATATTTTTTTGGTCTTTTTAAGGCTGGCTTGAGTCTTCGCAAAGTAAACAGACATGTAGATTTCCCACTTTTGCTTGATTTAGCACCATTCTGTTCTGCTTCTTGTAAGGTACAGTATATTAAGATATTTAATTGACTTGCAAATAATAGTCTTAAAAGTATCTTATGTATAATTTGTTAAGCCAGGTTTTTGTTTTTTTAAATTAGCATCTCCTCTGGAAGGGAAGTTTATAGTTGGTGAAAATAAATCAGAAACATGTGTAACATTTAACACTGAATATGACTTTTGTCATTTGGGAGACAATAGGGGTAAATTGAAAAGATGCATAAGGCATTGGTGGTCGTGAAAATCAAAGCTGCTTGTAAGTACTACTAGAAGCATATGGTTGCTGAAAGAAGTGAACAGGTTTTGTGCCTTCTCCTTTTCTTCGTGAATAATGAGCTTTATCAGCAATAGTCTTAGCATTTTTGCATTTCTATGTATTTTGCAAATCAATATATGAGGGCATTATTTTTTAAATATATTTTAATTATAGAGGTTGTGAACTTACAAAACTATCATGAACCTGTGGAATTCCTATACAATACCCCTCCACCAACACACTACATGGTTGTGGAACATTTGTTACAGATGATGAGATAATATCATCAGACTATTACCATTAACTATGGTCTATAGTGTACATTTGGTATATTTTTCCCATACCCCCCTATTATTAACACAGTACATCTTTGGCATTGATTCCAGAATATTACAGTATTGCTGTTACATTAATTATATTTTTCCCATGCTTCTTCACATTTTTACCACCTTGCAGTAGTGATGTACATTTGTTCTAGTTCATAGAAGGACATTTTTATATTTGTACTATTAACCACAATTCTCATCCACCTCTGGGTTCACTGTTATTCAGTCCCTAGATTATTCCCTAGAACAACTGTGTTAGTTCTACTCACTGTAATGTGTTACCATCAACTCTATCCATTTCCACACTTTCACAGTCAAGTTAATTAAAAATTCCACATACATTAAGCATCAGTACTCCTTTACATCTTTCCTCTTATCTATTAATAATCTTTACTCTAGGTTTTAACTCCATGCATTTATTCTTTGTATTTAGTTCATATTAGTGAGACCATGCAATATTTGTGCTTTTGTGTCTGGCTTATTTCACTTATCATAATGTCTTCAAGGTTCATCCATGTTATCATATGTATCCCAATTTCATTTCTTCTTACAGCAGCATAGTATTCCATGATATGTATACACTACATTTTGATTATCCATTCATTGGTTGATGGACACTTGGGTTGTTTCCATCTTTTGGCAAGTTTAAATAACACTGCTGTGAACATTGGTGTGCAAATGTCTGTTCATATCACAGTTTTCACTTCTTCTGGATATATTCCTAGTAGAGGAATTGCTGGATCATATGGCAAACTCTCAGTTTCTGTTTTTCTGTAGATATTCTAAACTTGCCCTCATTTTTGAAAGACAGTCTTGCCAGATATAAAATTCTTGGCTGGCAATTTTTCTCTTGCAGTATCTTAAATATATCATTCCACTGCCGTCTTGCCTCCATGATTTCTGATGAAAAATCAGTACTTAATCTTATTGGATATCCCTTGTATGTGATGCATCGCTTTTCTTTTGCTGCCTGAGAATTCTCTCATTGTCTTTGGCATTTGACATTCTGATTAGTAAGTGTCTCTAAGTAGGTCTATTTAGATTTATTCAGATGGGAGTACATTGTGCTTCTAGACCTAGAAGACATAGACACCGATATCTATGTCCTTCAATAGAGTTGAGAAATTATTAGCCATTATTTCTTCAAATAGTCCTTCTGCCCATTTTCCCTTCTCTTCTCCTTCTGGGACACTCATGACACATATGTTTGCACGTTCTTGCCATCATTTAGTTCCCTGAGACCCTGTTCAGTTTTTTCCATTCTTTATCTGTTCTTTTGTATGTTCACTTTTGGAAGCCATGTCTTCAAACATACTGATCCTTTCTTCTGGCTCCTCAAATCTGCTGTTATATGCCTCCAATGTATTTATAATTTCATTTATCATGCCCTTCCTTCCCATAACATCTGCTATTTTTCTGTGTATGCTTTCCAATTCTTCTTGGTGTTCACCCAGTATCATCTTTTTATTTTTATTTTTTTATTTAGGTACTGGGGCCAGAGATTGAACCCAGGACCTTGTATGTGGGAAGCTGGTGCTTAACCACTGAGCCACATAAGCTCCCCTGAGTTGGCTTTTTCATCTCTTTGCTTGTTTGTTTTTTTCAGTCCAGGAACTGAACCCGGGACTTTCCCATGTGGGAAGCAGGCAATCCAACTGCTTGAGCCACATCCACTGTGGGTCTCTTCTTTATATTCTTATTCTCTGTAGCCATCTCATTAAATTTTTAAGGAGATTTGTTTGAATATCTATGATTAGTTGTCTCAACTCCTTTATGTCATTTGGAGGCTTATCTTGTTCCTTTGACTGGGCCATATCTTCCTGTTTCTTGGTATGGATTGTAATTTTTTGTTGTTGTCTTGGCATCTGGCTGACCAGATGTATTTATTCTGGGCACAGTTTCTCTCCTTAGTTTAGGGCTTTCTTGCCCCTTCTCCCTTGCTGGTTGTGTAGTAGGATGTAGTTGGTACTGTAAGCTCTGAAGGCTGATGCTGCCCACTTTGCCTTAGGAACCAATGAAGCTACTCCCACCTTTTGCCTCTGCCAGGGCTAGGGATGGACCTGCAGCTGGGTGTAGTAATCCCAGCCATGCAGGTCAAGACTATCTGTAGTTGCCTGGAGAGACTGATAAAGCTTCACACCACTTCCTTCCCTTCCTGGGGCGGGGATAGAGCTGCAGGTGTGGGCAGGAAACAGAACCATGTGAATCAAAACTGACCACAGTTACGCAGGTAGACTGACGTAGCATCGGTCCTCCTCCTCCTCTGCCAGGGGTGGGGATGGACCCTTCAGAATGTATAATGATTTAATCTGGCTGGGCCAGAAACACCTGCAGTTGCCCTGAGAGGCTGAGGAAATACTGTCCCTTCTGTCCTTTAAGGGGTGCAGATAGAACCACAGGTGCCCAACAGAATAGTCTGTGTGGGCCAAAGGCACCTGCAGTTGCCCAGAGAGCCTGGGGAGACACTGCCTACCTCTTGTCCTATCGGGGTGTGGGTGGAGCCACAGGCATCCAATAGTCCAGTTTGTGTAGGCCAAAAGTACCTGCAGTTGCCCAGAGAGGCTGAGGAAACAGCTTGCCTCCTATCCTGTGGGGGCAGGGATGGAATCGAAGGCACTCAGCAACTCAATCTGTGCAGGCCAAAAGCACCTGTAGTTGCCCAGAGAGACTGAGGAAATTCAGCTCCCCTCCTAGCTTAGGGGACAGGGATAGAGCCCCAGGTGTTTGAATGTTCTGTCTGTGCTGGTCAAAAGCACCTGCAGTTGCCTGGAGAGGCTGGAGCAGGTTCCCCCAGCTTCCTCCCTGTCAGAGGTGGGGCTGGGGCTTAGGCTAGAGCTGCAATCTGATCTGGGTGGAAGGAAGCCTGTCCCCTGCTGTCACTGTGATTTTCAATCAGCCCCACTTGCTCTCATGCCTGGGACAGAGTTAAAATGGCGGTTACTGGCCTCTTTCTGACTTGGACAGGTTCAAACTTTCCTGTTCTTAGGATTATACTTTAGTCAGCTGAATTTACTAATCATAGCTGAAGGTTTATACCCATCTTTCTCTTCCTCCCCTGTTTTTGGGAAATGGAACTTCCAACTCCAGTCACGAAATAGCTCCTTGAGGCGGCTTGTGCCGCCAGTGGAGTATGGGCACCAGCCTCCATGGCGTGGCATGCTCTACTTACAAATCCTCGCTGCAGATGGGCAATCTCCTCCTTCCATTCTTCCAAGGATATTGCAGGATGCCTTTCTGGTCTCCTGGGCCCCCAAACAAGTTTTTTTTTTTAAGATTTATTTATTCCTCCCCCCACACTGTTTTGTGCTCACTGTCTGCTCTCTGTGTGTTCTTCTGTGTCTGCTTGTCTTCTTTTCAGGTGCACTGGGAACCGATCCTGGGACCTTTCAGAGTGGAGTGAGGCTCCTCAATCTCTTGCACCACCTCAGCTCCCTAGTCTGTTGCATCTCTTTTTGTCTCTCTTCTGTGTCTCTTTTCGTTGCGTCATCCTGCTGTGCCAGCTTTCCATGTGGGCCAGCACTCCACGCGGGCCAACACTCCGCGTGGGCCAACTCAGTGCATGGGCCAGCTTGCTTTTCACCAGGAGGCCCTGGGAATCGAACCCTGAACCTCCCATATGGTAGATGGGAGCCCAATTGCTTGAGCCACATCTGCTTCCCCAAACAGGTGCTTTTGATAGCTTTGGTGATTACTAGGATGAGCTGACTCAAGCTTGTTTTGGCATTCTTTTTGATGCTATTTCATGTGTACTACTGAGAGTAGTGTACTTGTCAAATGAAAATGGTACTTTAAAATTTCTCATACTTGAATAATTATAGAAAGCAGACTGGTTTATAATTGCTTATAATATGTTAGGAATATAACATAAAATTGATGACTTTTTCTTTCTTGAGGAAATCAAATAGTTATGGGATAACATAGTATGCTTTTAATCGTTACTGTTAGCAGTCTTGTGTGTGTTTTCTTTTTTTAATAAAATATACTCTTTATTGAACTTAATAGTTCAAATACATTGATGAAACAAAAATGTCTTAAATGCAATTTTCTAGTGAACCGACTTCATCTGCTGTTGAACACCAACACTCTGCTGATTATTAAGAGTTCATAGAATTTAATGATGTGGTAAATAATGAAATTTAACAAGCTATGTATTAACTTTATGAAAACATATTTTTTAAAGTATTTTATTATAATTTCCAAGGTACCCAAAAGTAGGCAGAAATGTAGAATGAGCTTTTTTTTTTTTTTAAATATACCTTTTTATTTTATTCTTTTTTTTAACTTTATTTTGTACATTTAATAATTGAAAATATAAACCAATTAAAAACTAAAAAAGTAAACACAGATGAATAAACATATACATTTCTCAATTAAATGTACTGGATACATTTAAATTTTTTTTAAATCAAATAATATGTTACACAATATATTTGGTTCATAGTAACCATTCATACAGTATTTGTCCTTTTGTGTCTGACTTGCTTCGCTTAACTACTGTCCTCCATGTTCATCCATGTTGTCATATGCTTTACGACTTCATTTCTTCTTACAGCTGCATAATATTCCATCATGTGAATAGACCACAGTTTGTTTATCCATTCATCTGTTGATGGACTCCTGGGTTGTTTCCAGCTTTTGGCAATAGTGAATAATGTTGCTATGAACATCGGTGTGCAGATATCTGTTCGTGTGACTGCTCTCAGTTCTTCTGGGTATATACCCAGTAGTGGTATTGCCGAGTCACATGGCAAGTCTATATTCAACTTCTTTAGGAACTGCCAAACAGTCCTCCACAGTGGCTGTACTATTCTGCATTCCCACCAACAGTGAAGAAGTGTTCCTCTCTCTCCACATCCTTTCCAACACTTGTAGTTCTCTGTCTTTTTAATAATGGCCATTCTGATAGGTGTGAAATGATATCTCATTGTAGTTTTGATTTGCATTTCCCTAATCATTAGTGATGTTGAGCATTTCTTGATGTGTTTTTTTTTTTTTTTTTTTGCCATTTTTATTTCTTCTTTGGAGAAATGTCTATTCAAGTCTTTTGCCCATTTTTTAATTGGGTCATTTGTCTTTTTATTGTTGAGTTGTAACATCTCTTTATATATCCTGGATATAAAACCCTTATCAGATATGTGATTTCCAAATATTTTTTCCCATTGAGCTGACTGCCTTTTCACCCTTTTGACAAAGTCCTGTGAGGTGCAAAAGTGTTTAATTTTGAGGAGGTCCCGTTTATCTATTTTTTCTTTTGTTGCACATGTTTTGGGTGTAAGGTCCAAGAAACTACCACCTACTACAAGGTCTTGAAGATGTTTCCCTACATTTTCTTCTAGTAGTTTTATGGTCCTGGCTTTTATATTTAGATCTTTGATCCATTTTGAGTTGATTCTTGTATAGGGGGTGAAATAGGGGTCCTCTTTCATTCTTTTAGTTATAGATATCCAGTTCTCCGAATACCATTTGTTGAAGAGACTGTTTTGTCTTGTTAACATGGACTTGGCAGGTTTTTCAAAAACCAGTTGACTGTATAGGTGAGTGTTTATTTCTGGGTTCCCAATTCTATTCCACTGATCAATGTGTCTATTTTTATGCCAGAACCATGCTGTTTTGACCACTGTAGCTTTGTAATATATTTCAACGTCAGGCAGTGAAATTCCTCCCACATCGCTCTTCTTTTTTAGAATGCTTTTGGCTGTTCAGATGCATTTACCCCTCCAAATGAATTTGGTAATTGCCTTCTCTAATTCTGTACAGTAAGTTGTTGGGATTTTGATTGGTATTGCATTGAATCTATAAATCAGTTTGAGTAAGACTGACATCTTCACAATATTTATTCTTCCAATCCATGAACACAGAATGTCTTTCCATTTGTCTAGATCTTTCAAAATTTCTTTTAGCATTGTTTTGTAGTAGTTCTGCATATAAGTCCTGTACTTCTTTGGTTAAATTAAGTCCTAGGTATTTGAGTCTTTTTGTTGCTATTGAAAATGGAATTTTTCCCCTGATTTCCTCCTCAGATTGTTCAGTACTAGTGTACAAAAACATTACTGATTTTGCATGTTGATCTTGCATCCTGCCACTTTACTGAACTCGTTTATTAGCTCAAGTAGCTTTGTCGTGGATACTTCAGGATTTTCTAAGTACAGGATCATATCATCTGCAAACAGAGTTTTACTTCCTCTTTTCCTATGTGGATGCCTTTAATTTTTTTTTTCTCATCTAATTGCCGTAGCTAGAACTTCTAGTACAATCTTGAATAACAATGGTGACAGTGGGCATCCTAGTCTTGCTCTCAATCTTTGAGGGAAAGCTTTTAACCTTTCCTCATTGAGTATGATGTTGGCTGTGGATTTTTCATTTATGCCTTTTATCATATTGAGGAATTTTCCCTCTGTTCCTATCTTTTGAAGTGTTTTTATTAAAAAAAAGGATGCTGGATTTTGTTGAATGCCTTTTCTGCATTAATTGATATGATCATGTGGTTTTTTTCCCTTCAATTTGTTAATGTGGTATATTACATTGATTGATTTTCTATGTTGAACCAGTCTTGCATACCAGTAATATATCCCATTTGGTCGTTGTAGCAATTTGGCGGTTTGATGTAATTATGAATTCCAAAAATAGATAATGGATTATGCTTGTAAACTGGTATGCTAATGTGGACATGATTAAGTTATGATTAGGGCGTTAACTGGGCCACCTCAGTAGGGCGTTGAGCCCCAGCTCTTGGTGGGTGGGGGAATCAAATATAAAAGGCATGGCAAGAACAGAGTTGAAGCAGTTTTGATGTTGGAGTTTTGATGTTGGAGAGAAGGCCCCGGGATAGAGATGAGCCATTTGCCTGAGAGTTAACAGCTGGCCTTGTGGAGAGAAGCAAACCTAGACAGCCTCATAGTCTACAGCTGACCTTGTGGAAGAAACAGAAGCACTAAGCCCGGAGAGAAATGCAGCCCCAGGAAGAGAGGAACCCGAGAAGTCTGAACCCTGGCAAACATTGGCAGCTGTCTTGCTCCAACACATGGCAATGGACTTTGGTGAGGGAAGAAACTTATGCTTTATGGCCTGGTAACTGTGGACTTCTACCCCAAATAAATACTTTTTATAAAGACCAACCGATTTCTGGTATTTTGCATCAGCACCCCTTTGGCTGACTAATACAGTCGTGATATATGTCTTTTGATATGCTGTTGGATTCAATTTGCAAGTATTTGGTTGAGAATTTTTGCATCTATGTTCATTAGAGAGATTGGCCTA